>CM026401.1:60906722-61044222 GCA_014843695.1 Archivesica marissinica
CAAGTATCGCAAGCTGTAGCCGACAAAGTTAGAATTATTTACGGAGGTTTGTAAAGTTTTCACACGTTAGCAAAACAAGTATCGCAAGCTGTAGCCGACAAAGTTAGAATTATTTACGGAGGTTTGTAAAGTTTTCACACGTTAGCAGAACTAATCAGAGAGGGTTATTGTACTTGCTCTTGTGTTGCTCTTGTGTTTGATTGTTTCTGGAGTTGAACGTCACACCAACAGCTATGGTCATACGGCGACTCTCCAGCTATTATTGGTGGAGGGAGACCCTGGGTGCCCCTTCGACCAGTATTTCAGGCACGGGCGGGCGCACGGTACCACAGGGTCGCTCCGGTCTTCATCCACAAATCCTAAGCTGTTTGTGCAACAAACAATACTGAGCAATATAAGCTTGTTCCAGCTTTAACAACACGTGTGTAAGGGATTAGCCTGGGTTCCAGCTTTAACAACACGTGTGTAAGGGATTAGCCTGGGTTCCAGTTTTAACAACACGTGTGTAAGGGATTAGCTTGGGTTCCAGTTTGTCGATTTTCTTTTTAACATCTGACAAAATTATCAGAAACTCAGCTCTATGTTTGTGTGTTAAATGAATATATTTATATGACTGACCAAGCGAAATATATCAACACCTGTTCCCGGGCTAGTAAGGCATGTCCATGGCGGGAGTGGTTAAGATCGATAACTTCAATTCACTTGCCACTCATTAATGTAGATTCGAACCCCAATCGAATGGCACGCCATGTTTTGTCAAATACATGGATTCAAATATTCATTTGTGAACTACATGTACCGGTATATGGCTCTTAGTTGGCTCCAAGTCTTTCAAATGAGAGACATCTGTAATTTTCTATTGCCTCCCTTGGCAGATAAAGTCTGATTTATTCCAAAATGTGAATAGGTCCTTTTAGTTGGAATCCTTTGTTTTTACTGTTGTGCCCTAACCAGATGTTGTGGTATGATAAAATTTGTGATTTTATCAAAAAGGTGTTAATTAAGTGATAACATTATTTTACAAATAAGTACCCATTACATATACTGTAGGAGAACTGTTGAGATGTGATAATTTAATAATCATAAGAAGCGATGGTATGGATAATATCGCTAGCATGTTGTGCAAAGGAAACAACGATAAAAACGGAGGAAAACACTTAATAGGACATATCTACTTTTAGGGAGTATTCAGGGGCAGTAACTCACCGATGTCTCTCATTGGTTCCAGTTGTTTTCACTTGGCGACAGAAGTGGCACATACAAAAATGCACACAGAGGAAACTCTTGGAATTTGCACCATTTTATTGCAGGTTCTGTAACAGCGGGAAACTGTCAAGCTCTCGCAAAACAGGCAGACATCGACGGGTCACTCGTTGGCGGGGCTTCACTCAAAACAGATTTTATTACCATTGTTAAAGCCAATATGTGAACAGGAGAAGCAAGGACAAACACTCTAGTGGCAGTAAAACGCTTCGGACCTTTCTGTGGCAGTAAACCGCTTCAGACTTTTCTGTGGCAGTAAACCGCTTCGGACCTTTCTGTGGCAGTAAACCGCTTCGGACCTTTCTGTGGCAGTAAACCGCTTCGGACCTTTCTGTGGCAGTAAACCGCTTCGGACCTTTCTGTGGCAGTAAACCGCTTCGGACCTTTCTGTGCTTATTGTCACCGTATTTGCTAATCCCCGAGAAATACTCGTGACTACTGTAGTATGCACATTATACTAGCTTCTAGTTCTAGATTACTGTAAAATGATTGCGCGGGTGACATAAACTCTATTTGTGAATCTCAATCAATTGCAAACTTTTCACCCAGCGTATGATTCATTAAATGCAATTTTAACACTTGCTAATATACGGTCTTCCGGAAACTTGGTTTCCGCGATATGTCCAAAAATTTAGATTTCATCGAACGAAAATATCCTCTTATACAGTATGCTATGTTTTCAGTTTCATTAAATATTTTCAATGATGTTTAATGAAACATGGAAGATGAATGCGTAATTGTTAAATTATTTTGTATGTGACGTTACAGTCTCTTGTGTATGTGTTTAGTGTTATTTCTGTTAAATAGTTCAGTTCGTTCTGTTAAACAGTTCAGTTCTTTCTGTTAACAGTTCAGTTCTTTCTGTTAAACAGTTCAGTTCTTTCTGTTAAACAGTTCAGTTCTTTCTGTTAAACAGTTCACCCTGCAGTATGCAGCAAGTTACTGGATTTTAGAATGACAGTTCCTTAAAGGTCTGTCTTCTGCTGACCCCTTCCCACATAGAAGCCCCTCTTAACATTATCTATGCCACATACATTGACAATGTAGTAACCAAACCAACAGTCATAACAGAATCTCATGTAGTCCCAGTAATATATATGGAGGTGGGTAGATACGCTGATTGATGGAATAAACCAGGCTTAATGGCTGTCATATATATGGAGATATAGTAGTATATTAGCCTAAATCTCTATGTGAGAAAAGGTTAAGCAACTGTGCATAAGTGTTGCATACGGTTTGACTGTATTTAATGGAACATACAATCATGTTGCATAAGGTTTAACTGTATTTAATGGAACATACAATCATGTTGCATACGGTTTAACTGTATTTAATGGAACATACAATCATGTTGCATACGGTTTAACTGTATTTAATGGAACATACAATCATGTTGCATACGGTTTGACTGTATTTAATGGAACATACAATCATGTTGCATACGGTTTGACTGTATTTAATGGAACATACAATCATGTTGCATAAGGTTTAACTGTATTTAATGGAACATACAATCATGTTGCATACGGTTTGACTGTATTTAATGGAACATACAATCATGTTGCATACGGTTTGACTGTATTTAATGGAACATACAATCATGTTGCATACGGTTTAACTGTATGCCATGCGACATCTAATCTTTTTCTAATATTTTTATTTCCATCATTATTACATGAATAATCTTGTTGCATATAGTTTAACTGTATGGGACATCCAAACCTGTTGCATATAGTCTTGGGACATTGTAGACTATTTCATACTTGCTTGCTAAAGTGTAGGGGATTTGAATCCATTTCAAATGTTGTTAAAATACATACTATGAATTCTGTGTTCTGTGTTGTATTTTTAATAGTTCTAGTTTATATAAATTTGTTTTAGCTTGATTGCAAAACAAGTTCTTACAACTTATATTAATCACTCTCGAGACCTCATTCCTGATGGAATCCATTGTCACGAGGGAGAGAGAAGAGGCATGTGGAATATAAATGCCTTGCCTATGGGTACAATCGTATCGGCTCCAGCGGTGCGCAAACTCCAGGCCTATCGCACCTGAAGTGAACACGCTAGCACAACTTGTATTTTTATTACAATGTCCGTCCGTCGGTCTGAGCTAACTTGATATTTTGGAGCTTAGTCCAATCATGAGAACATTTAGCGCAGTGGTTAGCACGCTAGCTTCTCACCAATGCAACCCGGGTTCGATCCTCGGACCGGGAAGTATATGAGATACGGTGGCTGCCAGATTGGACAGGTGGGTTTACTCCGGTTTCCTCCCACACCAATGACCACATATACGCTTTCATCCGTGCCAACGAGAGTGATTAATAGAAGTTTTTGAACTTGCTTCACAATCGTAAAATAAATAAAGTTTAAAAATAATATCTGGAGACTCGCCATATGACTGGAGCCATGATTGGTGCGATGTTAATCACCAAAACCCATCCGTCCATTTTCAATGGGGGTGATAGATGGACAAACAATGTGTGTGTTTTATGTTTATTTATCATCGCTACAGGTTGCCCATATGAGCGACGCCTCCTGAAGAGATTAGTCATTTTAGATTTTTGGAGGATAGTGCAGATACAGACAGAGACCCATTCCAGAGTCTCCTCTGGTTCTTTTACGTGCACAGGGTAAAGCACTGACATCAGACCTCGGTTTAACATCCCATCTGAAAGACTGTTAATTTTATTAGGGTCAGACGGGGGTTCGAACAGACAAGCAACAACTAAACAATATCCCTTTCTCCTCGAGCCTACATGTATGTACATATTATATATACTTTACTACAACATCACTATCGAGACCTCATTCCTGGAATCCATCGAATGAGGGCGAAAGAAGAGGCATGAAATCCAAATACCAGTCGTTTTGGTTACAGCTGTGCGCCGACTCCTGGCCTCTGAAGTGAACGTGCTATGACGACTTCCACAAGAAGAAACGAACATAGATATGAAGAAAAGCAACAATAAAAATGCTTGGAATGTACATGTAGACTTCATTGTTAAAATAATTCTGTTTGGATCACTACGCATTGGTAATATAAATAGACAGCGATACAAGCGAAACTGTGTTCCCGGTCGATCTCCTCACGGCGTGCACGTCACGGTCGGGGCACATCTCGCAGCAGCAGCATAGGAAACTGGGATATTCTGGCCGTTGCAACAAGGGACACGCGCTTCATCATCGCCAACCACTATCAGAGACAGACCCTGGAGCGACCGAGACGGCCAGATGTCTGTTAACTGTCCGATCCGTTTATATGCTGCTGCGGGATGACCAACATCAGGAGGGTGGCACTACAAAGGACCCTTTTCCGAAAGAACACACAAGAGGAAGAGGCCTCAGAATGTCCACAGAAGCAGCACAGAAAGATAATCAACTTAGAGAAACCAGTCGCCCACATGCCTTGGCGAAGGCGACTATAAATAAATGTACAAGACGAGACGCCGAAACGTTGTTAAAACAAACGGAATGTGAAATGGTACATGTAGGAAACGCTGATATTTTGAAATTTTAATTTACTTTTCATGTCGTTACAATCGTAAGTTACACTTATACACAGACATACATCATACATGCACGTTTTAAACATTTCAGTTACTAATTAAAAATAATCCGTCGTGAAAGGTCATAAAGAACAAGATGTGCATTTATTGTTATACATTATAGTGAGAATAGATGGTACGGTGGTCGCCAGATAGGACGGGTGGGTTGTCTCCGGGTGCTCCGGTTTCCTCCCACACGAATGACCACATTTACGCTTTCATCCGAGAGTGATTAATATAAGTTGTTAAAACTTGCTTCGCAATCGTAAAATAAATAAAGTTTAAACTTTTACTGAGATTATATTGAAATAAGAGTTAAAAGATGAGATTTTCCCGTTTCTGACGGAAAATCTTTTCTGAAATCGTCTTATATATTTGATTGATCCCATGTTTTTCGACCTCATTTCTACAAACGGACCTACAGTCCAGTGGTCAACATGTTGGACTGGTAATCGCAGGTTCGATCCCCTGCCTGACCCTAATAAAATTAGCAGTCTTTCAGATGGGACTTTAAACCAAGGTCTCGTGTCGGTGGTTTACACCGTGCACGTAACGAACCAGAGGAAACTGTCCTGCAGCAATCCAAAATGACTAATTTCTTCAGGAGGCGTTGCTCAAATCGGCAACCGGTAGCGACGATAAGTAAAACACACACACGACCTCATTTCTTTCCAGTAGATAACATGGGAACAATTAAAATACAAGTAGTGGGGATTAGTCTATTTTCAGTGACGAAGCACCCTTTGTAGCCCCTACACTCGTAGCCCCTACATTTATAACTCGGATGCAGACTATAGTAACGACAACTAATTAGTTTGCCAAATCGCTGGACAACAATTGTTTCAATTAAAAATAATTTAAAATCAACGTCGTTGTAAGGAAAGGGATTTGAATAAGTTAAACTTACTATGTAACTTTTTCCCCAATCCTAACTGCTATTGCAACTATTCCTATGTTATGTACCATTCTTGGATAACATATTGTTTAAACTAACGTCGCTGTAATGCACATGATATAATACTGAGATTTGCCCTATAATAAAATCGGCCCTATTATGAAATAAACCATATACTGATGGGAACACTGAGCCCTATGTGGAATCCCCTGTCTGATGAAAACGGCAATTATAATGATATGTCTTGTATTGTGATATCTGTCTTATAATGAAAATAAACGTGAAATATGTCTTATAATGAAAATAAATGTGAAATATGTCTTATAATGAAAATAAACAATGACATTTGCCATATACTGAAATCAGCTTTATAATGAAGCTGTGCAATTTACGTGTAATAAAGAGGCCTGGTTTATATATGGTTTAGATAGATGTACCATGCATTATATAGACATAGCCCAGCTAGATAATGTACATGTTCAATTATATATGGTTTAGATAGATGTACCATGCATTATATATACACAGTCCAGCTAGATAATGTACATGTTCAATTATATATGGCTTAGATAGATGTACCATGCATTATATATACACAGTCCAGCTAGATAATGTACATGTTCAATTATATATGGTTTAGATAGATGTACCATGCATTATATATACACAGTCCAGCTAGATAATGTACATGTTCAATTATATATGGCTTAGATAGATGTACCATGCATTATATATACACAGTCCAGCTTGATAATATACATGTTCAAACATTTCTCGGGCTGTCATCATCGCTAACTGGTTCCAATTAATACGTCCTCTGACCCGCCGCAAATCCATGGAGGTTGGGGATTGATGGGCATTGGATAAAATAGCAATGGTCACACCAGACGGATCTGTAGTCCAGTGGTAACACACTGGACTGGTAATCCAGGGATCGCAGGTTTGATCCCCCGTCTGACCCTAATAAAATGAACAGTCTTTCAGGTGGGACGTTAAACCGAGGTCTCGTGTCGGTGCTGTGCACGTACAAGAACCAGAAGAGACTGGAATGGGTCTCTGTATCATTGCACTATCCTCCAAAAATTTAAAATGACTAATATCTTCAGGAGGCGTCGCTCATATAGGCAACCAGTAGCGACGATAAATAAACGTAAAAACACGCTAACCACAGGTTTCGCTTACATTAACATGGCACGGCTATAACAGTGTGGTCCTCGCGGCTATAACAGTGTGGTCCTCGCGGCTATGACAGTGTGGTCCTCGCGGCTATAACAGTGTGGTCCTCGCGGCTATAACTGTGGTCCTCGCGGCTATAACAGTGTGGTCCTCGCGGCTATAACAGTGTGGTCCTCGCGGCTATAACAGTGTGGTCCTCGCGGCTATAACAGTGTGGTCCTCGCGGCTATAACAGTGTGGTCTTTTGGGGTTAACTCATAAAAACAATATGTTACACATATGCATGCACTTCGGCGACAAAGTGGCACTTTGAAAATAACGAGTGTGAAATACTGCACATTTAATCTGAAGGGGCCAAAAAATAAATTTGATATAGCGAAAAATTCGACTTAACGAAATTCGATATAAACGGAGCAAGTTATATGGAAAATGAGTGTCTAAAACGAGACTGACCCGACTTCGAGCTAACCGGAGCATTCTACATAACATATGTAGACTGTATGTATTTTCCATTAATGCCAAACCCCTTGCGAGGACCTAGACATGTTTCCCAAACCCCTTGCGAGGACCTAGACATGTTTCCCAAACCCCTTGCGAGGACCTAGACATGTTTCCCAAACCCCTTGCCGAGGACCTAGACATGTTTCCCAAACCCCTTGCGAGGACCTAGACATGTTTCCCTGGACATGCGTAGCCTCGTCAATGAATGCAAATGTTTTCAACTCCGCCATCGAGAGAATGGTATGCCCTGTGTACACTGCATATCGTTGACAGGTAACCTATTAATGCTTTAATACATACAGGCTTCCTCTGGGTCTACCTTGATACATACACTTAACCGTGGAAAAATCTTATCCTATTCCCTGTGTACACTGCATATCGTTGACAGGAAACCTATTAATGCATCCATGCTTCCTCTGGGCCTACCTTGATACGTACAAGCTTTCTCTGGGCCTACCTTGATACGTACAGGCTTCCTCTGGGCCTACCTTGATACGTACAGGCTTCCTCTAGGCCTACCTTGATACGTACAGGCTTTCTCTGGGCCTACCTTGATACATACACTTAACCGTGGAAAAATCCTATCATCTGGGCTGATTAAACCGCCCGTATCTCTGTTGGCGTAGACGGCGTTTCAGTTTCGATCCTAACCAGATCATTTTGGCAAAAACGCACAATACAAGATTCCCGACGGCGTTGTCGGCATAGGCTACATAACATGTCGGCGAGACCAGCTCGCAGGTGCGTCCAGTAGGCGTCATTTCCTCCCATGGGCTCTATCATGACAATATCTGCAAAATTGTAAATGTACTTGTATCTGGGTCTAAAACTATTTATTGCCCGTATGGCCTTATGCAAATTGTAAACAGGTTATATATTAGTACATCTGTGTACACGTGTTGATTACCAGACTGTTCGGGCCTTATGGATATTGTAAACAGGTTATATATTAGTACATCTGTGTACACGTGTTGATTACCAGACTGTTCGGGCCTTATGGATATTGTAAACAGGTTATACAGTCTACATCCGTTATGTCGAATTCCGTCGGACCGAACAAAATACTTCGACATAACCGAAATTTGACTTAATGAACTTTGATATAGACAGAGCCAGTTATATGTAAATGATAGTGTCTGAAACGGGACTTTGATCTGACTTCGAAATAACCGGAGAATTCTAATATACATAAAAGCATTCAAGTGAAAAATATGTTGATATGAGAAAATCATATACAGTATTGACAATACCCACTATACATATAATACATTGACAATACCTACTATACATATAATACATTGACAATACCTACTATACATATAATACATTGACAATACCTACTATACATATAATACATTGACAATACCTACTATACATATAATACATTAACAATACCTACTATACATATAATACATTGACCATATAATACATTAACAATACCTACTATACATATAATACATTGACTATCATATAATACATTAACAATACCTACTATACATATAATACATTGACAATACCTACTATACATATAATACATTGACAATACCTACTATACATATAATACATTGACAATACCTACTATACATATAATACATTGACAATACCTACTATACATATAATACATTGACAATACCTACTATACATATAATACATTGACAATACCTACTATACATATAATACATTGACACTACCTACTATACATATAATACATTGACACTACCTACTATACATATAATACATTGACAATACCTACTATACATATAATACATTGACAATACCCACTATACATATAATACATTGACAATACCCACTATACATATAATACATTGACAATGCCTACTATACATATAATACATTGACACTACGGCATGTATTTTCCTATTATAGGGTATAATATTTTCTCTAATATTTGCCTCAAATACTGAGTATTTCAACTAATAAGCAAACGTCGTATGCGCGGTTTGTTGACATAACAAAACAATGTAAACATGCATGCGTAATATAACAATAGTGTATCCTGAATAACACGGTGTATGGTACATATTTACCGTTATATCTCACATGTGTGCCTATTTATTTGTAAAACTATTCTTAGTTAAATTATCTCTAAACGACATTATCTCGCGTTTAGTATTGACTCCGATGACAAACAAACGTCAATTCAGGGGCATGGATGACCCCTATATGAAATCATACTTTCAATCCACAAAACACTGTTTATTGATTCAATGTTAGTGTTCGAATGTATTTGGAAGAATTTGTAGTAGCAACGCATTTATACGTGAAAAATGCATTTTATTTGCTTTTTGCGATGTAATGTCGCTTTAAGTAGTATTATATGTCAAGTTCAGTACCGTAGCCAGAGGCACATTTCAACCGAGACAATTTAGGGGGTCGGGGGCATGTTCCCTCTTAAAATTATTGGGGCATAGAAGCGATTTCCTCGTTTTCCTCGAGTTTAGACGTATAATTATGCACTAACCCTTCAGCTCTCTAGCAGTCAACATTTTATACAGCAAAGGGATATTTATTGCATTTTATTTATTTCATTTTTCCTGCCTCATAAGGATATTTTCCCAATTTGGCTATATATGTCCATCTGTGTATGTTGATTGCCAGACTTATGCGGCCTTATGCAAAATGTCAATTTGTGCGTATATGTATGTTCTGCCCAGCCACATGACAGTTTTTATTGAATCCCAAAGGCAGAGAGTGACAGCTAATTTAACTACCTATAATACATGTACCACACCGCATGACATATCTGATCCGTGTTGACATTTGTAACATATTATAGTAGCGTATCTGTGTATACGTCAACATACATGTATGTATATATCTTTATTTGTATCGTGTATTTAACTCCTTCACCGCCAATGTAGCATAAAAGCGCCTTTACAAAAAACAAATCTCAACACGATATACGTAAATATCACCACGATCTATGTAAATATCACCACGATCTATGTAAATGTCACCACGATCTATGTAAATATCACCACGATATACGCAAATATCACCACGATCTACGTAAATATCACCACGATCTACGTAAATATCACCACGATCTACGTAAATATCACCACGATCTATGCAAAGCTCACTACGATCTATGCAAAACTCACCACGATCTACGCAAAGCTCACCACGATTTACCACAAATTGGGGCCTCAGATGCCGAGTGGTTACGGTCATTGACTTCAAACCATTGTAGTAGGTTCGAATCCCACTGGCGGTGTGAAATTCCTTGATGTGAGGAAGCTATCCAGCTGGCCTGCGTAATGTTGGTGGCTCTACCAGTGTGCCCGCACGTGCCGGAAATACTGCTCGGAGTGGCACTCGGGATCTGGTTTCACCAATAATAATTGGATAATTACCATATGACCTAAGTTGTTGCTGAGATTTTAAACCATAACATAATAGCAAAAATGTGGCGTCCGTGGTCCAATGGTAGAGCGTCGGATTTGGAATCGAACGGTCCGGGTTCGATACTCAGTCAGGCCACGTATGTAGTGTCATTGAGCAAGGCACCTCACACACATTGCTTAGTACTGGTTAACCGCTATGGTCGGCTAAGCATGCCCAGGAAAACATGTCTAGGTCCCCGCAAGGGGTTTGACATTAATGGTACATACATACATACATACACACACACACACACACACACACACACACACACACACACACACACACACACACACACACACACACACACACACACACACACACACACACACACACACACACACACACACACACACACACACACACACACACACACACACACACACACACACACACACACACACACACACACACACACACACACACACACACACACACACACACACACACACACACACACACACACACACACACACACACACACACACACACACACACACACACACACACACACACACACACACACACACACACACACACACACACACACACACACACACACACACACACACACACACACACACACACACACACACACACACACACACACACACACACACACACACACACACACACACACACACACACACACACACACACACACACACACACACACACACACACACACACACACACACACACACACACACACACACACACACACACACACACACACACACACACACACACACACACACACACACACACACACACACACACACACACACACACACACACACACACACACACACACACACACACACACACACACACACACACACACACACACACACACACACACACACACACACACACACACACACACACACACACACACACACACACACACACACACACACACACACACACACACACACACACACACACACACACACACACACACACACACACACACACACACACACACACACACACACACACACACACACACACACACACACACACACACACACACACACACACACACACACACACACACACACACACACACACACACACACACACACACACACACACACACACACACACACACACACACACACACACACACACACACACACACACACACACACACACACACACACACACACACACACACACACACACACACACACACACACACACACACACACACACACACACACACACACACACACACACACACACACACACACACACACACACACACACACACACACACACACACACACACACACACACACACACACACACACACACACACACACACACACACACACACACACACACACACACACACACACACACACACACACACACACACACACACACACACACACACACACACACACACACACACACACACACACACACACACACACACACACACACACACACACACACACACACACACACACACACACACACACACACACACACACACACACACACACACACACACACACACACACACACACACACACACACACACACACACACACACACACACACACACACACACACACACACACACACACACACACACACACACACACACACACACACACACACACACACACACACACACACACACACACACACACACACACACACACACACACACACACACACAGCAAAATGTCTACGCAAATCGCAGCATGATAGATCTAACAAAGCTTAACCATTATCTACGTAATGCTAGTTTGATCTAAACATTATAATACATTATGGTGTTTACTCACAGCGGACATAACAAGTAATTAAAGCTATAAATAATTGTGTTGTGTTACAACTAATGTGCTTACTTGTTAACCACTGGAGCCTGCCAAGTAAAGATGCTGTTAGGTAAACTGCCCATCGCTCAAATGGGCAACCGGTAGCGATGTTAAATTTAAAAAATCGTGATTCGAAATGACAATGGGACAAACATTTTGATGGTATGGCGCTGAAATAGAAGTTTCCCATTCCAATTAGTGAGCCCTGGAGCACAGTAGCTTAATTGGTTCGAGTGGTATTACCATAACCATACTAGTTCTCATACAGACGGATATGTAGTCCAGTGGTAACATGCTGGACTGGTAATCCAGGGATCGCAGGTTCGATCCCCCGTCTGACCTAATAAAATTAATAGTCTTTCAGATGGGACGTTAAACCGAGGTATCTTGTCGGTACTTTATACACCGTGCACGTAAAAAAACCCATAGGAGACTCTGGAATGGGTCTCTGTCTGTATCATTGCACTATCCTCCAAAATCTAAAATGACTAATCTCTTCAGGAGGCATCGCTCATATGGGCAACCGGTAGCGACGATAAATAAACGTTTTATTATGTTATGTTATATTTCGGGGTTTACGCCTGCATAAGCACCATTTTGGGCTATATCGCCTTCGGGCAGCTTACCTAACAACACCTTTCCTGGGCAGGCTCCAGCGGTTAACCAGTACTTGGGTGTACCAACCTCCGTAAGAAACTGCCAACTTTTTCATATAAATGAGACACGGTCTGAGCGTGGCTCGAACCCGGATTAATAAACGTAAAACACACACAGTTCGCATGCAACCAAACACACTTACCTGTCTTACTGGCTGTTGTATTAGTAGGTAAAGTCGTCACCTCCAGAATCACCTCTCCAAAGATAGACATGCCGACACTCGGCTGTGATCGCGAGTTGTTGCGCAATTGTTTGTCGATCTTTTCACGGCCTTTAAAGGCCTGTAGTACGGAATCAGCGGCTACGGAATCAGTTTTTGTACTAGTAACGTGTGCAGCTCTGTCGTAAGTGGTCAAAGCATGTGATATTCTGTGTCTGAGGTCAGTTTCCGCATTCAAGCGCGGGGGTTCAATCGTAGATATAGGTCTATTTGAACCATTTGCCGGTGCTTGCAGATTAGATGCGATATGTAACGGTACACTCTCTCTGCTCTGAGCAAACCTCGTAAACTTGTCCGTGATTGATCCGACTTTCACTACAAGAGCTTTCAGCGAGTCTATATCTTGAACACTCGTCGCGTTTTGGTTATTTAGAAACCCACTCTTTTCTACCATATCTTTCACAAATATTTTCAATACCTCGCGCTGTATGTCGGAATCACTTATAGTTTCTATGTATTTGACTTGTTTGTCTAAACGAAGATCTTGGTCGAGTCTTTCTAGCGATCTAATTGTGTTAATCTCAATAAGGTGATGTCGTATTAAAAGCACATCACGTTCGTCACGAACTATCGGCAGTCTTTCCTCTAGTAACGTCAATAGAGAATTTTTCTCGGCCACCGGCGGGCCGAGGATATTGCCATTCGTCTCTGTAATAACCGCTGGTCGGATTCCGTGTACGTCTGGTCTATTTTCATTCGGAATTGGCGGACTCACTCGAGTTATTGGTAATCTAAAGCCGGCGTGCCTAAATGAAGGAGGCCTTTGATAGAAATGCAAAGGTGGGCCAGAGGGCGTGGGCCATGTCGGTGCAATGATATTACGGTTCCGTAATTGTCGGTAGTTCTTCATAGATCTACTAGCAAATCCACCGGTACTTAGTCTTGATCCATGCGGATATATCCGATATAACTGTTGTCGTCTGCCTCGCGGAAAAGCTCTAAATGCTGCACGTCTTTGCGGGACGGGCATTGTTCCCGATCCGGACACAGCTCGTCCCAGAGTATTCCTGCCATTCTGGTTCGTCTGCGGAGACACGTCTGCGTGTAATCCATACGCGGGAACTACTTGCTGGAGAATGCATACTGATAGCAAATATGCCGGTACCAGTATATATAATGTCTCCATTGTATTTTAATGTTCACCAAACTCAGGAAATATTACGCGAATAATCGCTTCAAAACATGCATGATTACGTCCTCCCAGACGTTCTCCCTTAACAATATCGCACACGCAGATCTAAATGCACATTTGTTTAACTTTTATTAGCCTTATATCAACGTGATGTAAGCAAACTAGTGACAAATTACAACACATCCATTGTATCATCCATTGATCAAAGTAACGCAATTTGCTGCCGAGTCACTATATTTATTTACGTTCGCAACTTTTTGTTTTATGGAAGGGTCGAAACTTGGCTGCGAAGCGACGTTGATGTACGTTCGACTAACGTTAATAACGTAAACAGAGGTGCTCGATTGATGAATCGTCCTCGTTTACGTATTACTCATCAATTGTAGCGAGTCGTAACATTGAGCCTGTTGTCACTGTCTTAACAATATTCAGATCAGGCGTGTAGCTGCGTGTAAGCCAGTAAGCTGAGTCAACATTATTTTGGCAACAAAAATAAATAAAAGAAACCATTGATGTTGTTGATTGTCTTCTGTACTCATGTTTCAGACCTGGCCCCCAAGGTTATAAAACGTTTGTGTGTGTTTTACGTTTATTTATCGTCGCTACCGGTTGCTGATATGAGCGACGCCTCCTGAAGATATTAGTCATTTTAGATTTTGGAGGATAGTGCAATGATACAGACAGAGACCCATTCCAGAGTCTCCTCTGGTTCTTTTACGTGCACGGTGTAAAGCACCGACACGAGACCTCGGTTTAACGTCCCATCTGAAAGACTGTTAATTTTATTAGGGTCAGACGGGGGATCGAACCTGCGATCCCTGGATTACCAGTCCAGCGTGTTACCACTGGGCTATATATCCGTCTGTTGATAAAACTTTTCTCCAATCTCAAGCGTCTGGTTGGTTCAGCTGATAGTAACACTCAGAATCAACCAATCAGATCATTTGAGCTTGAGTTTGAGATCTGAGAAAAGTTTTATAACCTCGGGGCCTGGGCACCACTATAATGGCGGGAACAAGGTCCTCTACCTGACGTATAAACTTTATTTACTTTACGAGTGTGAAACAAGCTGTAGCAACTTATTTTAATCACTCTCGTTAGTTTATACAAATTTATTTTAACTCGAGACCGTATCCCTGATGGAATCCATCGCTACGAGAGAGAAAGAGAAGAGGTAACGTGGAATTTAAATGCCTTGCTGCCCTGGGCACACTCGTAACGGCTCCAGCGGAACTCGAACTCCGGACCTTAACCCTAAGGGCACACTCGTAAGCGTATTTATTTGAGCCCCTCATGGAAATACATATTTCGGTGATCACGTGATGAAATAAAATCCTATCGTACACTAATAACGACAGATATCCTCTATTTCTTAACATTATATGTATTTAACCCATTCAACACCAAGTAACTCACATGGACTGGTCCATGATATTCATAAACCAATAAATGAATCCGAAAATCACATTTGGACAAGTTCATTTATCAAAATGGGTAATTATGTCTAAAAATAGTCATATCACTGGCAAAAAGTGCAGATCCTGATGAGACGGCTCGTCACGAGCCGGCTCATCTGGATCTACACTTTTTGTAAGCCTATTTAGAGGTATGTGGTGTTGAACGGGTTAAGAGGCAAAAATAAACATGGAAATACATTCAGCGAGCACAACAGATGATCTATGACGCTAATTGTTCCTGGGGATCGTCATTACATTACACCCAACCCCACCCACTTTACAACAATCATTGGATACATGTGAACGGCCCTAGCTACGCACCTGCAGATGATAACCTCTATCATTAATGAACATGTGACAGTATTGTATTCATGGCAAGACATTATATACACGTTTTCCTCCATGACCGTAGGTGTACTTTTGACCGCAACACAATTAACATTATTTGACCAAGGCGACACTTGATATATCTTTAACCTAGCACACTTAAAAATAACTTTCAACCACGGACATGAATTGTTTCAAGGAAGATCCCACAACAACTACGTCCCTTAATAGTTTCAAGGAAGATCCCACAACAACTACGTCCCTTAATAGTTTCAAGGAAGATCCCACAATAATTACGTCCCTTAATAGTTTCAAGGAAGATCCCACAATAATTACGTCCCTTAATAGTTTCAAGATCCCACAATAATTACGTCCCTTAATAGTTTCAAGGAAGATCCCACAATAATTACGTCCCTTAATAGTTTCAAGGAAGATCCCACAATAATTACGTCCCTTAATAGTTTCAAGGAAGATCCCACAATAATTACGTCCCTTAATAGTTTCAAGGAAGATCCCACAATAATTACGTCCCTTAATAGTTTCAAGGAAGATCCCACAATAACTACGTCCCTTAATAGTTTCAAGGAAGATCCCACAACTACATCCCTTAATAGTTTGTTCAATGAAGATCCCACAATTATTACGTCCCTTAATAGTTTCAAGGAAGATCCCACAATAATTACGTCCCTTAATATTTTCAAGGAAGATCCCACAATTATTACGTCCCTTAATAGTTTCAAGGAAGATCCCACAATTATTACGTCCCTTAATAGTTTCAAGGAAGATCCCACAATAATTACGTCCCTTAATAGTTTCAAGGAAGATCCCACAATAATTACGTCCCTTAATAGTTTCAAGGAAGATCCCACAATAATTACGTTCCTTAATAGTTTCAAGGAAGATCCCACAATAATTACGTCCCTTAATAGTTTCAAGGAAGATCCCACAATAATTACGTTCCTTAATAGTTTCAAGGAAGATCCCACAATAATTACGTCCCTTAATAGTTTCAAGGAAGATCCCACAATAATTACGTCCCTTAATAGTTTCAAGGAAGATCCCACAATAATTACGTCCCTTAATAGTTTCAAGGAAGATCCCACAATAATTACGTCCCTTAATAGTTTCAAGGAAGATCCCACAACAACTACGTCCCTTAATAGTTTCAAGGAAGATCCCACAACAAACATCCCTTAATAGTTTCAAGGAAGATCCCACAATAATTATGTCCCTTAATAGTTTCAAGGAAGATCCCACAATAATTACGTCCCTTAATCGTTTCAAGGAAGATCCCACAATAATTACGTCCCTTAATAGTTTCAAGGAAGATCCCACAATAATTACGTCCCTTAATAGTTTCAAGGAAGATCCCACAATAATACGTCCCTTAATAGTTTCAAGGAAGATCCCACAATAATTACGTCCCTTAATAGTTTCAAGGAAGATCCCACAATAATTACGTCCCTTAATAGTTTCAAGGAAGATCCCACAATAATTACGTCCCTTAATAGTTTCAAGGAAGATCCCACAATAATTACGTCCCTTAATAGTTTCAAGGAAGATCCCACAATAATTACGTCCCTTAATAGTTTCAAGGAAGATCCCACAATAATTACGTCCCTTAATAGTTTCAAGGAAGATCCCACAATAATTACGTCCCTTAATAGTTTCAAGGAAGATCCCACAATAATTACGTCCCTTAATAGTTTCAAGGAAGATCCCACAATAATTACGTCCCTTAATAGTTTCAAGGAAGATCCCACAATAATTACGTCCCTTAATAGTTTCAAGGAAGATCCCACAATAATTACGTCCCTTAATAGTTTCAAGGAAGATCCCACAATAATTACGTCCCTTAATAGTTTCAAGGAAGATCCCACAATAATTACGTCCCTTAATAGTTTCAAGGAAGATCCCACAATAATTACGTCCCTTAATAGTTTCAAGGAAGATCCCACAATAATTACGTCCCTTAATAGTTTCAAGGAAGATCCCACAATAATTACGTCCCTTAATAGTTTCAAGGAAGATCCCACAATAATTACATCCCTTAATAGTTTCAAGGAAGATCCCACAATAATTACATCCCTTAATAGTTTCAAGGAAGATCCCACAATAATTACGTCCCTTAATAGTTTCAAGGAAGATCCCACAATAATTACGTCCCTTAATAGTTTCAAGGAAGATCCCACAATTACATCCCTTAATAGTTTCAATGAAGATCCCACAATAATTACGTCCCTTAATAGTTTCAAGGAAGATCCCACAATAATTACGTCCCTTAATAGTTTCAAGGAAGATCCCACAATAATTACGTCCCTTAATAGTTTCAAGGAAGATCCCACAATTACATCCCTTAATACTTTCAAGGAAGATCCCACAATACATCCCTTAATAGTTTCAATGAAGATCCCACAATTATTACGTCCCTTAATAGTTTCAAGGAAGATCCCACGATAATTACGTCCCTTAATAGTTTCAAGGAAGATCCCACAATAATTACGTCCCTTAATAGTTTCAAGGAAGATCCCACAATAATTACGTCCCTTAATAGTTTCAAGGAAGATCCCACAATAATTACGTCCCTTAATAGTTTCAAGGAAGATCCCACAATAATTACGTCCCTTAATAGTTTCAAGGAAGATCCCACAATAATTACGTCCCTTAATAGTTTCAAGGAAGATCCCACAATAATTACGTCCCTTAATAGTTTCAAGGAAGATCCCACAATAATTACGTCCCTTAATAGTTTCAAGGAAGATCCCACAATAATTACGTTCCTTAATAGTTTCAAGGAAGATCCCACAATAATTACGTCCCTTAATAGTTTCAAGGAAGATCCCACAATAATTACGTTCCTTAATAGTTTCAAGTAAGATCCCACAATAATTACGTTCCTTAATAGTTTCAAGGAAGATCCCACAATAATTACATTCCTTAATAGTTTCAAGGAAGATCCCACAATAATTACGTTCCTTAATAGTTTCAAGGAAGATCCCACAATAATTATGTTCCTTAATAGTTTCAAGGAAGATCCCACAATAATTACGTTCCATAATAGTTTCAAGGAAGATCCCACAATAATTATGTTCCATAATAGTTTCAAGGAAGATCCCACAATAATTACGTTCCTTAATAGTTTCAAGGAAGATCCCACAATAATTACGTTCCTTAATAGTTTCATGGAAGATCCCACAATAATTACGTCCCTTAATAGTTTCAAGGAAGATCCCACAATAATTACGTTCCTTAATAGTTTCATGGAAGATCCCACAATAATTACATCCCTTAATAGTTTCAAGGAAGATCCCACAATAATTACGTCCCTTAATAGTTTCAAGGAAGATCCCACAATAATTACGTCCCTTAATATAACGTAGCGGGAACTCTACTTTATGGAAGTACTGGTAGCATGTACGCTTCACGTGCGAAAGGTCCGGAGTTCGCACCCAGCTGGAGCCGTTACGATTGTGCCTTTAGGCAAGGCATTTAAATTCGACATTGCATCTTTGCTCTTCGTGGCGATGGATTCCACCATGAATGAGATCTTGAGTATGATCAATATAAGTTGTAGTAACATGTTTCGCAATCGATCACAATACAATTATATAAACTAAACTAAACACTACTTTACTTTTATAATGTCGTTTGTGAGTTGTATAAGATGTTTCGTAGCTGCAACCATTGTATCGTGTAACAACCTGCCTCGCGGCAGACCAGACAATCCTGGAAGGCTTCCATGTGGTCCTGGACCAACCAACAATCCCAATTGGAGAGACGTGTTATCCAGTTTTTATACAACTGTACATAGAGGAACTTTTGTTGGTCAGTCATGACTGCTACTAAACCGAGCTCTCATGTCTGTGCTTTACACCAGGCATATAAGAATACGAGATGCGTCTCTGGAATGGGGCACTGTCTCTTGCTTCTCGCTGTCTCTATCCTTGCCATATCCTCAATAACCTATACCTACAAATCTCTTCACGAGACGTCGATCATATGGGCAACTGGTAGCGAATATAAATAAGCGTAAAACACACACACGAGTGTATTTTAATAAAGCTCCGGCCGGCGAGTGAACCCACAATGTGTGAATTGGTCATCTATTTACCACTCAACTACCCTGCCTCAACGTTCTTAAAATAACTCAAAAAGATTATCACCAAAACCCTTTGTTTTAATTCTGTAAAATATGCTCTCAACAAATATAGTGTATCTTATTACAATCTATGTATATACAAACAATGTATAAATATAGTGTATCTTATTACAATCTATGTATATACAAACAATGTATAAATATAATATACGTAATATGTAAAATACGCAGCTTTATTCAAATTGGAATAAAGGGTGCAGTCTGATCGACAAACCCTGTAAAAATTCTGCACAAGGGAGATAAGTCTGTAATATCTAAATGCACAGTATTTACTATTAGACAGCTACATATATGAAAAAAGTTCACCCTACCCTAAGTTCACCCTACACTAAGTTCACCCTACACTAAGTTCAACCTACACTAAGTTCACCCTACCCTAAGTTCACCCTACCCTAAGTTCAACCTACCCTAAGTTCAACCTACACTAAGTTCACCCTACCCTAAGTTCAACCTACCCTATGTTCAACCTACCCTAAGTTCAACCTACCCTAACAAATTGTGGTTTTCTATAGTATCAGGTGTGCTTAATAACATGCTAAAAGTCTACCACAATCTGACCACTGATAAGGTATAATTTTCAAGATGGCGTCCAAGATGGCCGCTAAATCATTACAATCTCAATTATATTTTCAGAAATAAGCACACCTGATACTATAGAAAACCATTGAGAAATCTTTTGTAGCACTTTTTTGGGGGTCAAACTATATTTGCAGCCACCTATATTGTTAATATCTCTCAATATTTCAACTTTCATCAACTTCCAAGCTATGATCTGAACACATCGACACAATGCATGACAAGCCTAACATTGTTTTTGGAAACGGAATAGAGCCAGCTGCCACGGAACAATGTCCAAACGGTGACATTGACCTTGAACCGACATGGCTGAAATCTGTTTTATTTTATTTGTGGGGGGAATAAAGTTGCACCAACAGCGTAGGTCATATGGCGACTCTCCAGCTATTATTGGTGGAGGAAGACTCAGAATTCGACACCCGGAGTGGGATTCGCCCCTACAGCAGTGTGGGTTAACAGGTTTGAAGTGAACGACTGTAACCACTCGACCACGCAGGTCCCTCTGAAATCTGTACTCCGCACATTGGTTGAATATGGTTTACATAGATGCGCGTTCACTTCAGGTGCGAAAGGCCCAGAGTTTGAATGCCACTGAAGCCGTTACGATTGTGCCCTTAGGCAAGGCATTTAAATTCCATGTTGCCTTTTCTCTATCCCTCGTGGCGATGGACATCCATCACTCGAGATTGATTAATATAAGTTGCAATAACTTGTTTCACAATCGAGCTAAAATAAATTTGTATATAAAAATATGTCTAGGCAGAGTAAAATTGCGCACAAGTTGCTTTTGTTCCTAAATGGCATGTGATAACGAGAATTACCTCTTTGCATGCTGGGTAAAAGTAAGGCTATAAATAGATCAACTAATTGCAGCAGACGACAATTCATTCACATAATGCGGTTTTCTTATTTCGTAACTGAAAACTCTGGAAAAGATATCATGAAATTTCATTAGAATTTTGTCTGTATGACACATAATTCTACTGAAATGTCACAACATATTTGACTGTTATTTTGTCTGTACGACACATAATTCTACTGAAATGTCGTGACATATTTCACTGTTATTTTGTCTGTACGACACATAATTCTACTGAAATTTCGTGACATATTTAACTGTTATTTTGTCTGTAAGACACATAATTCTACTGAAATGTCACGACATATTTCACTGTTATTTTTGCTGCTAGCATGCACAGAGTTGACCCATTCAACACCAAGTAACTGACATGGACTGGTCCATGATATTCATAAACCAATAAATGAATCAGAAAATCACATTTGGACAAGTTCATTTATCAAAATGGGTAATTAATTATGTCTAAAAATAGTCATATCACTGGCAAAAAGTGCAGATCCTGATCGTGACGAGCCGTCTCATCTGGATCTACACTTTTTGTAAGCCTATTTAGAGGTCTGTGGTGTTGAAAGGGTTAATGACTCTGGACTCCATGAGAAAGCCAATCTGAAAGACTTGTACGGATCTTGAACACGTTGATATAGACAACGACTATCTTTACTATACAACTGAACCAAACCCACATGAGAAAGTTGTGATAGCACAGTGGTAGCGCACTTGCTTCAGGTGCAAAAGGCTGAGTTACCATTGTGCCCTTAGGCAAGGCATTTAAATTCCACATTGCCTCTTCTCTCTCCTTCATGGCGATGGATTCCATCAGGAATGCGAGACAGTGATTAATATAAAGCTATAGGAACTTGTTTCGCAATTGAGCTAAAATAATTTTGTATAAATTAAAGCCAGGTAATTAAAATACGATCAAAATCATCATTCAAATTCCTCATTCAAAATCATCATCTTTATGGACATGAATCATCATTTATCATCACTGAGAGGTTTCAGTTTCATCACTGTGCTCATCACCAAGAAGTTTCGCCATATCGCCGACCTCTTCCTCACTGCCTGGATTAAGGTTCTTGGCTGCATCGTATGCCACTATACACAGATACACAACCACTCCTGAAATTGGACAAACCACATCCCGTAGATAGTTTGTTATTGGCTATGGAAGGTGTAGTCGTCAATTATTAGAAAACAATACAGAAAGAAAATGTTCCAAAATACATGTCGTATAATCAACAAATTAATAGCAGAGAGACAATTTTGAGCGGCGGTCAGTTTACCTAACAACACCTTTCCTGGACACGCTCCAGCGGTTAATCAGTACTTGGTCCACGAACCTCCGTAAGAAACTTTTCATATGAAGAGACACGGTCAGCGTGACCATCAGTGATGTTAGGTTACAGTGGTATACAAGTCAGCGACTTTAACTACTCGGCCACGGAGGCGGACTAAAATAAGCTTCCATGTTTATTTTTGTCGTTTAAAGTCACACCAACAATCATACGGTAACTTTCCAGCTACTATGGGTGGAGGAAGACTCCGGGTGCCCCTTCGGGCAACATTGTAAGTCGGTGTGGTGCCCCTGGGTAGAACCACCGATCTTCTGCAAGTCAGCTTCCTGAGCCCGTATCAAACAAGTAAACGTAATATCAGTAAGCCAGTATGTAGAACCACCGATCTTCTGCAAGTCATCAAACGAGTAAACGTAATATCAGTAAGCCAGTATGTAGAACCACCGATCTTCTGCAAGTCATCAAACGAGTAAACGTAATATCAGTAAGCCAGTATGTAGAACCACCGATCTTCTGCAAGTCATCAAACGAGTAAACATAATATCAGACTGAAAAACACAGCATATTGACAGTATTGTGGGTAGGCAAAAAATCGGCTAAAATTCATATCTATGTAATAACTAAAAATATCTAACTATGAACCTTCAGCTCTAGTGAGCTAAATTACCGACATGTTACTCGGAACTGGACGTAAATAACTCACATACCTATAACAGCCATCACAATAGACGCTACAAGAGATCCCTTGTCAATGGTCGACACCAACATCAACAAGTTGAAAAACATTGCAACCACAGGCAACACAGGCATAAATGGTACCTGAAAATTCAGGCGTACAAAATTAACATACAGTCAAACCTGCGTTAAGCAGCCCTATATCATATGAAATAAAAGATATTTAAAAAATTCAAATTTTATGTATGGGTAGCAATGCTGCAACACATTCTAACATTATAATTTGTATAATTATGTTCAATTAGTAAACAGTGTTTTTTTGCGATAAAACAAACTCGAAAACGAAAGTACGACTTTCCGAGTCGGTCGGTCACGCGCACTTGTTTACAATCGGAACCCGATTTACATTCGGAATGCTTCGTCCTCCTTCGGCAATGATGGAAACAAACATGGCATATCCGCTGTTGTTTCATGCATGCGAGCTGTGTGTGTTTACATTTCGTTTGTTGATACACAAATTCGCGTATATGATGGTTTACATTTATTTGAATTTTATCGTTTCTTAGCGACTATTTTGATTTTGAACACACACACATTAGTATTTATATTTAACCAAAAACATCCTTTATTACGATATAGTTCCGCTTTAAGCAGCCAGCCAAGGGAATCACAGATATTGGCTGCTTAATAGAGGTCAAATGCATAATAAAATAACATATTGGGAATCTGGAAACTGGCTGCTTTATAGAGGTTGGATGCTTAAGAGAGGTGACCACTAATGCAGGTTTGACTGTAGGACAGATCACTAACAGATAATGATTAATAACGTTACAGAAACAGCTTTGGCAATATTGAATTTATCCCAGTTCAAGAAAGCGCTCCTGAAATTACAAGGGGCATTAACTGTGGAATGTGGACTCTGTATCATTGCACTATCCTCCAAAAATCTAAAATGACTAATCTCTTCAGGAGGTGTCGCTCATATGGGCAACCGGTAGCGACGATAAATAAATGTAAAAAACACACACAAGGGCAAGGCACCCCTGTAGAGGCATCAACAGTATGCAATCTAGTGGAAGAGTTTCCTCCCTTGAATGATTGTTTGTTTTTTTTGGGGGGGGTTCACATCACACCAACGTTGTTAAAAGCTGTTACAGATCAGGTCGCATGGCGCGACTCCAGTTATTGGTGTAGGAAGAACCTGCATGCCCCTCTGGGCAGTTGTTGGTGTAGGAAGAACCTGCATGCCCCTCTGGGCAGTTGTTGGTGTAGGAAGAACCTGCATGCCCCTCTGAGCAGTTATTGGTGTAGGAAGAACCTGCATGCCCCTCTGGGCAGTTGTTGGTGTAGGAAGAATCTGCATGCCCCTCTGAGCAGCTAGTGGTGTAGGAAGAACCTGCATGCCCCTCTGGGCAGTTGTTGGTGTAGGAAGAACCTGCATGCCCCTCTGTGCAGCTAGTGGTGTAGGAAGAACCTGCATGCCCCTCTGTGCAGCTAGTGGTGTAGGAAGAACCTGCATGCCCCTCTGGGCAGTTGTTGGTGTAGGAAGAACCTGCATGCCCCTCTGAGCAGCTAGTGGTGTAGGAAGAACCTGCATGCCCCTCTGAGCAGCTAGTGGTGTAGGAAGAACCTGCATGCCCCTCTGGGCAGTTGTTGGTGTAGGAAGAACCTGCATGCCCCTCTGAGCAGCTAGTGGTGTAGGAAGAACCTGCATGCCCCTCTGTGCAGCTAGTGGTGTAGGAAGTACCTGCATGCCCCTCTGAGCAGCTAGTGGTGTAGGAAGAACCTGCATGCCCCTCTGGGCAGTTATTGGTGTAGGAAGAACCTGCATGCCCCTCTGAGCAGCTAGTGGTGTAGGAAGAACCTGCATGCCCCTCTGAGCAGCTAGTGGTGTAGGAAGAACCTGCATGCCCCTCTGAGCAGCTAGTGGTGTAGGAAGAACCTGCATGCCCCTCTGGGCAGTTACTGGTGTAGGAAGAACCTGCATGCCCCTCTGGGCAGTTATTGGTGTAGGAAGAACCTGCATGCCCCTCTGGGCAGTTACTGGTGTAGGAAGAACCTGCATGCCCCTCTGTGCAGTTATTGGTGTAGGAAGAACCTGCATGCCCCTCTGGGCAGTTATTGGTGTAGGAAGAACCTGCATGCCCCTCTGAGCAGTTGTTGGTGTAGGAAGAACCTGCATGCCCCTCTGTGCAGTTATTGGTGTAGGAAGAACCTGCATGCCCCTCTGTGCAGTTATTGGTGTAGGAAGAACCTGCATGCCCCTCTGTGCAGCTAGTGGTGTAGGAAGTACCTGCATGCCCCTCTGAGCAGCTAGTGGTGTAGGAAGAACCTGCATGCCCCTCTGGGCAGTTATTGGTGTAGGAAGAACCTGCATGCCCCTCTGAGCAGCTAGTGGTGTAGGAAGAACCTGCATGCCCCTCTGAGCAGCTAGTGGTGTAGGAAGAACCTGCATGCCCCTCTGAGCAGCTAGTGGTGTAGGAAGAACCTGCATGCCCCTCTGGGCAGTTACTGGTGTAGGAAGAACCTGCATGCCCCTCTGGGCAGTTATTGGTGTAGGAAGAACCTGCATGCCCCTCTGGGCAGTTACTGGTGTAGGAAGAACCTGCATGCCCCTCTGTGCAGTTATTGGTGTAGGAAGAACCTGCATGCCCCTCTGGGCAGTTATTGGTGTAGGAAGAACCTGCATGCCCCTCTGAGCAGTTGTTGGTGTAGGAAGAACCTGCATGCCCCTCTGTGCAGTTATTGGTGTAGGAAGAACCTGCATGCCCCTCTGTGCAGTTATTGGTGTAGGAAGAACCTGCATGCCCCTCTGTGCAGTTATTTAAGCAGAAACACAGCTACACAGGTAGAACCACCGACCTACCCCAAGCTAGTTTTAGAGATTCCTTATTTGATAGAACCATGGTAATATGATACATGTACATACCGTTATTTAATGGTAGAAACTTACTAAATATCCACGACAGTCTCCATTTTGTTCCTGGCACAAGATCCACACAGTTGCTATGGCTACCAGTCCACAAAGTAGAATAATACAACATATTAACACAGAGTTTCCATGCAAGACTGCAGTACCATGTTTCACAATCAGCCACGACAGTATAAATAACAAAAAATATATAAATAGCACTATTTTCTTCACAGATAAATTCTTCGAAAAACATGAATGCAGTTTAGATTTGACAGTGGACAACTTCTGGTCGTTTTTACTTATGTTTACTGCGATAACGACATCATTTTTATGAGTGTTTGAAGGAATATATCGTAAAATTATCAAATATGATGCAAACACTGAGTATTGTATAAATGTATAGGATACCATAAACCCGATTAAGTTTGAGAGATCAATGCTTAACACAAGAATAATCACGACAGGCCCGAAGGCCAACACAGGCCCAATTGGCACTTTTGTGTATTCATTCACATGCGAAAGAAACTTAAACAACAAACCGTCTTCAGACATTGAAAACGACAACCTCTGAATTGTAAACAATTCTAGTATGCATAAATTTGTAAGCGCTAAAATTGGCCCTATTTCCACGATGTATTTTGCCCATGTGACAGAATTATATTGAAATGCACTGGGAAAAGGGGCGTTTGTATCTACCTCCGTATATGGGATCATGAGTGTAAAGGAGACTGCGACGCTCAGGTACAAAATGGTAACAATAACCAACACTAGAACAATAGATCGAGGAACGTCCTTTCTAGGATTAAGCGTCTCTTCCGCAGAAAATCCTAGAATTTCGAAACCTTGAAAAGCGTAGAAACAAGAGGATGATGCTTTCAGAACTCCATTAAATCCATTTGGGAAAAACCCACCCGGGGCTTTCCACCAGTTATCCGAATTTGAGTAGAAGAAACCACAGAAAGCAATAAATACCAGTAGGCCGACAGCTACTGCTGTCAGTATGGAATTCACCAACGATGCAAAATTTACACCAACAGAAGCGATTACCATGACAACTAGTATTATTAGTATGGCTGGGAGATCTGGGTACTCTGGAAATGGCGACCCGCGTGAAGTCCAGTTGGCTACATGAGTAAGTGTGAAGTTCTCTATTGCATTGTTGAACAGCGAGTCAACATATCCGCTCCAACCTCGAGCTCCCATAGAGAATGCAGCCGTAAAACCTGAAACCACAATACATGTACATCTGCATTAGTTTTCCCTAACCCTGAAACCACAATACATCTGCATTAGTTTTCACATTTAAATTTTTTTTTTAAACTTTATTTATTTTACAATGATTGCGAAGCAAGTTTTAATCACTCACGTTGGCGCGGATGAAAGTGGTCATACGTGTGGGAGGAAACCGGAGTACCTGGAGAAAACCCATCTGTCCGATCTGGCGACCACCGTACCATCTCACATACTTCCGGTCCGAGGAGATTAGATTGTATTTTAGATTTGTACAAATATTACGGGTATATTACGGGTATTTTAAGGGTATATATAGAATAGCAACATATAACTGGTGGAGAAACCAGACATTGGTTCAGGCAAGCTTGTAACAAGCTACATAGTTTATACAAATTTATTTTAGCTCGATTGTGAAACAAGTTCTTACAACTTATATTAATCACTCTCGAGACCTCATTCCTGATGGAACCCATTGCCACGAGGAAGAGCAAAGAGTCAATGTCTAATTTAAATGCCTTGCCTAAGGGCACTATCGTAACAGCCACAGCTGGGCTCGAACACTGGATCTTTCACACCTGAAGCGCTATCACGACTTCCACAAAGTAGTGTTTGTTGACTAGAGTGTCGCCCCTCTCGAGACCTCATTCCTGGTGGAATCCATCGCCATGTACTCTATATATATATAATTATATATGAAACATTGTATCCCTGAAATAGGGAGATAATGATGCAGCTGCGGGAAACCACTATTGGTGTCTGCCTCGTTATCCAGAGGTTGTGAGTTCGACCATGGCCATCACCCCAGTGTGGTGAGGTCCTTAGGTAATACTATTATTTGTGTTTTACGTTTATTTATCTTCGCTACCGGTTGCCCATATGAGCGACAACTCCTGAAGAGATTAGTCATTTTAGATTTTTGGAGGATAGTGCAATGATACAGACAGAGACCCATTCCAGAGTCTCCTCTGGTTCTTTTATGTGCATGGTGTACAGCACCGACATGAGACCTTGGTTTAAAGTCCCATCTGAAAGACTGTTAATTTTATTAGGGTCAGACGGGAGATCGAACCTGCGATCCCTGGATTACCAGTCCAGCATGTTACCACTGGACTACAGATCAGTCTGTAGAATACAATACTATTAAAATTTACTTAGTTTATTTCGAAAGCGATTAATGTTGTAAATACTAGTTTTGCTATAAAGCTCACATAAGTAAGTAAGCTTGAGTAAGTAAGCTTGAGTAAGCTTGAGTAAGTAAGCTTGAGTAAGTAAGCTTGTGTAAGTAAGCTTGAGTAAGTAAGCTTGTGTAAGTAAGCTTGTGTAAGTAAGCTTGAGTAAGTAAGCTTGAGTAAGTAAGCTTGAGTAAGTAAGTTTGAGTAAGTAAGCTTGAGTAAGTAAGCTTGAGAAAGTAAGTTTGAGTAAGTAAGCTTGAGTAAGTAAGCTTGAGTAAGCTTGAGTAAGTACGCTTGAGTAAGTACGCTTGAGTAAGTAAGCTTGAGTAAGTAAGCTTGTGTATGTAAGCTTGAGTAAGTAAGCTTGAGTAAGTAAGATTGTGTAAGTAAGCTTGAGTAAGTAAGCTTGTGTAAGTAAGCTTGAGAAAGTAAGCTTGAGTAAGTAAGCTTGAGTAAGCTTGAGTAAGTAAGCTTGAGTAAGTTTGAGTAAGTAAGCTTGAGTAAGTAAGCTTGAGTAAGTAAGCTTGTGTAAGTAAGCTTGAGTAAGTAAGCTTGTGTAAGTAAGCTTGTGTAAGTAAGCGTGAGTAAGTAAGCTTGAGTAAGTAAGCTTGAGTAAGTAAGCTTGAGTAAGTAAGCTTGAGTAAGTAAGCTTGAGAAAGTAAGTTTGAGTGAGTAAGCTTGTGTAAGTAAGCTTGTGTAAGTAAGCTTGAGTAAGTAAGCTTGAGTAAGTAAGCTTGAGAAAGTAAGCTTAGTGTAGCTTGAGTAATAAGCTTGAGAAAGTTTGAGTGAGTAGCTTGAGTAGTAAGCTTGAGTAAGTAGCTTGAGTAAGTGTTTTGTTTGGGGTTTGGGGTGTTGGGTGTTGGTGTGGTGTGTTGGGGTGTTGGGTGTTAGGAAGTAAGCTTGAGGAAGTGCTGAGGAAGTAAGCTTGAGAAAGTAAGTTGAGTAGTGTTGTTTGTGTGTTGAGTAAGCTTGAGTAATGTTGGTAGTAAGCTTGAGTAAGTAAGCTTGTGTAAGTAAGCTTGAAAGTAGCTTGTATAGTAAGCTTGTAAGTAGCGTGAGTAGTAAGCTTGAGTAGTAAGCTGAGTAAGTAGCTTGAGTAAGTAAGCTTGAGTAAGTAGCTTGAGAAAGTTTGAGTGAGTTTGAGTAAGTAAGCTTGAGTAAGTAAGCTTGAGTAAGTAAGCTTGAGTAAGCTTGAGGAAGTAAGCTTGAGTAAGTAAGCTTGAGGAAGTAAGCTTGAGGAAGTAAGCTTGAGGAAGTAAGCGTGAGGAAGTAAGCTTGAGGAAGTAAGCTTGAGGAAGTAAGCTTGAGGAAGTATGCTTGAGGAAGTAAGCTTGAGGAAGTAAGCTTGAGGAAGTAAGCTTGAGAAAGTAAGTTTGAGTAAGTAAGCTTGAGTAAGTAAGTTTGAGTAAGTAAGCTTGAGTAAGTAAGCTTGAGTAAGTAAGCTTGAGTAAGTAAGCTTGAGTAAGTAAGCTTGAGTAAGTAAGGTTGAGGATGTAAGCTTGAGGAAGTAAGCTTGAGTAAGTAAGCTTGAGGATGTAAGCTTGAGGAAGTAAGCTTGAGGAAGTAAGCTTGAGGATGTAAGCTTGAGGAAGTAAGCTTGAGGAAGTAAACTTGAGGAAGTAAGCTTGAGTAAGTAAGCTTGAGGATGTAAGCTTGAGGATGTAAGCTTGAGGAAGTAAGCTTGAGTAAGTAAGCTTGAGGATGTAAGCTTGAGGATGTAAGCTTGAGGATGTAAGCTTGAGGAAGTAAGCTTGAGGATGTAAGCTTGAGGAAGTAAGCTTGAGGATGTAAGCTTGAGGAAGTAAGCTTGAGGAAGTAAGCTTGAGGAAGTAAGCTTGAGGAAGTAAGCTTGAGGATGTAAGCTTGAGGAAGTAAGCTTGAGGAAGTAAGCTTGAGGAAGTAAGCTTGAGGAAGTAAGCTTGAGGATGTAAGCTTGAGTAAATAAGCTTGAGGATGTAAGCTTGAGGAAGTAAGCTTGAGGAAGTAAGCTTGAGGATGTAAGCTTGAGGAAGTAAGCTTGAGGAAGTAAGCTTGAGGATGTAAGCTTGAGGAAGTAAGCTTGAGTAAGTAAGCTTGAGGAAGTAAGCTTGAGGAAGTAAGCTTGAGGAAGTAAGCTTGAGTAAGTAAGCTTGAGTAAGTAAGCTTGAGGATGTAAGCTTGAGGAAGTAAGCTTGAGGAAGTAAGCTTGAGTAAGCTTGAGGAAGCTTATACAAATGCTCTAAATAAAAAGCACGAATTGTAGAATACCAATCACAGATGTCCATCCCACGAGGAAAGCAACAGCCTGTCCGATTGTTTCATACATGTATGTGTATTGAGCACCAGTGTGAGGGTTCTTGGATGCGTACTCGGAGAAGCACAACCCATTCAACAACGTCACCAGAAACGCAATCACAAACGCCAAGATGATAGATGGCCCTATAGATTACAAACAGCTTAAGAAGTTATTATACACAGTGATCGAGTATGTAAATTACAGTAATTTTATGTAAACATAAATCATGATCGTGTATGTAAATTACAGTGATTTTATGTAAACATATATCATGATCGAGTATGTAAATTACAGTAATTTTATGTAAACATAAATCATGATCGTGTATGTAAATTACAGTGATTTTATGTAAACATAAATCATGATCGAGCATGTGAATTACAGTAATTTTATGTAAACATAAATCATGATCGAGCATGTAAATTACAGTGATTTTATGCAAACTACAGTAATTTTATATAAACATAAACTGCAATTGAGTATGCAAATTACAGTGATTTTATGTAAATATAAACAGCGACTACAGTAATTGTATGAGAGCGGAATATGTAAATTACAGTAAATTATGCAAATCGAATATGTCACAACCAATCTCATTACGAAGGTTTACTATTCTAGACTAGCCATTCTAGAGTTAGGGAGCAGACACGTGTTCGACTTTCACATGCTGACACCAATAATCAGTTTAGTTTATACAAATGTATTTCAGCTCGATTGCGAAACAAGTTCTTACAACTTATATTAATCACTCTCGAGACCTCATTCCTGATGGAATCCATCGCCACGGAGAAAGAAGAGGCAACGTGGAATTTAAATGCCTTGCCTTAGGGCACAATCATAACACCTCCAGCGGGGCTCAAACTACGGACCTTTTGCACATGAAGCGAATGCGCATCCACTGCGCTATCACAACTTCCACACCAATAATCAACATGAGTCAACTACTCTCTACAGTCTGACTAACATGTGCCGAGCTAATATTTTCACAATTCTTCGTGGGGTGGGGGAGGGAGGACATAGCAATGTCTGATGTGGTAATATGTCTTGACTATGATACGTACCAGCATCCTTCGTGGCTACACCAATCAGCACGTAGATCCCAACTCCAACTGTCTTACCAATGCCAATGAACACCAATCTCTTCAGAGTTAAACAACGCCTCAGTCTCGTGCTTGTATCATCCATGTCCACATGCTTTCGTTGCTTCATTCTCTCCCACATGCCGCAACCAATTTGTCTAATTCTACCCATTTTACCGGGGTATGTTTTTCACAACTTTTACAAGGTCACTAGCATCTCTGCCTATTATTCCAAGACAGGTATCATTTTATAAATTTAACTCGAAATCTAATGTCAGTACTGGTAGCTGAAAAAGACAGAAATCTAATGGAGGTACTGGTAGCTGAAATAGACAGAAATCTAATGTAGGTACTGGTAGCTGAAATAGACAGAAATCTAATGTGGTTGTTGGTACTGGTAGCTGAAAGACAGAAATCTAATGTAGTACCGGTAGCTGAAATAGACATAAATCTAATGTAGGTACTGGTAGCTGAAATAGACAGAAATGTAATGTCGGTACTGGTAGCTGAAATAATGTAGGTACTGGTAGCTGAAATAGACAGGGTGGAATAATTACACCACAATTAGTTTGCAGTAAATATTTGTTAGGACCAGAATAGCAATTATTCTAGAGTGGGGTAAGGGGCACTGTGGGTCAGGAAAGGGTGGGTGCAGTATTTTGGGGTTAGCCCAAAGGTCTGTTTTATTTTTGCAATAGAGATCCCAAGCTTAATTTTACAAAATACCAAAATATTATATGGATTGGTTAACCTCGTCTGCTGAACAGTGACCCAATGATTTCCAAAAGGGACACACCGTACCATCTCACATACTTCCTGGTCCGAGGATCAAACCCTGGTGGCATTGGTGAAAAGCAACCATGCTAATCGGACAGCCACAAACTGAGCCATATAAAAACACAGCTTGATATTTTAGGCAAAATAAGGTATTAATCACTATCAGAAACAATGTTGTGACTAACAAGCAGCTATTTGGTATTGGAGTTTGTTTGGGCAGCAGTTCGGAGGTTGGACTACAACTTTGATGGTATGGGTTTGAAAGTTTGGTTTCAGCTGGAATACCGACTACCAGTTTGATTTTTAATTGGGTCACAGGGTACTATTGCCAGCAGTAGAACAAGACCAGATCACAAGGATTCGGCACGTTTGGGGGTACTAGTATATATATATTTAAGTACAGGGATTCTACTCTGTGGGATGTCAGATTTCGCATCGATCAGTGAAATGGCCCTATCTGAAACAATTTTGTACAAATCTGTCCAAATATTACGCCTATCCCCGAGTCTTTATATTGTTCTTCAAATAAAACACAACTTTAAGCTGCGTGCATGTATACTTTGCAAACAATTGGGTTCGATACTCAGTCAGGCCACGTATGTAGTGTCATTGAGCAAGGCATCTCACACACATTGCTTAGTACTTGGTTAACCGCTATGGTCGGCTAAGCATGCCCAGGAAAACATGTCTAGGTCCCCGCAAGGGGTTTGACATTAATGGTACATACATACATACATACCAAATCGGCTAAAACTTAAAACAGCGGTTTTGTTGTTGTGGTCGAAATGTTTTGGAATGAATGTGAAAGCAAAATAGGCATTTGAACATAACTGTGGTAAATGGATCTGTTGCTTATTTCATGATTGGACTATATTTTTTAGAAATGAATTTCTTACAATGTATGCTTAATGTCTAATGCCGATATGACATGAAAATCTGGAAAACTGACATATTTCACAATTCATATTACGTATACGGAAATGTATCAAGAGTGATCTCCCTAATAATAACTTTTTTAACACACAATAAGAATTGCTATTCTTCGGACATCCGGTTGTCAATGCGTACTTCAATCGAGTAAATAACTTGAATGTTTGAAGCATGGGTGGAGGCTTTTATGGCTTTTATAGTTTTTATAATGTTTTTTAAATTATGACTACATAGTAAGTCAACTTTTAACCGTTAAACTATCTACAAGTACTAGTACTTGGTGTTCCCATAAGGGGAAAGAAAATACGGAAAAGAAGAAGAAATAGTGTGTATGTCCATTATGGAAATGAACCTATCAAAGTACTCGCATAGCATAATTATATAAACATACTTTCCAGCAATTTTAGCAGGTAATAGACATGTTACACCACTGGAACTGAACTCTTCTAGAGATCTGAAATTCCTAACAATGTGGCGTTCGTGGTCTAGTGGTAGAGCGTCAAGGCATGTATGCACCTCTCACAGCTTAGGTCGACTATGCCTGCCCAGGAACACATGTCAAAGTCCTCGATATAATACAAGATCATGATGTGCACTAGGACAACTGTATGTGGTAATGTTCTATCTACATCTACACAATACTCCCAACACCCAGACGCGAGTATGACAGGGAGGCGCTCATCAGGGACAGTGGATTAAAAAAAAACATACTAATGTTAAAAAACAGACATCATGTTACATTAGTGGTACCGTGGCCAACCACTCAGCAAAAATGGTTAAGCTGGGGCTGGATTGTACATAGTAGGGGAGGCCATTCCAGAGACGTATTGTTCGATTATCAACCTTTATTATTAAGCAATTAATTGCAGGTCAATACCGGTAGCTTTCATCTGGGTATTTATATCTATTACTGCCCATCAATCGTTTTCACCAATGCTAACCGGGTTCAATCCTCGGATCGGGAAGTGTGTGAGATGGTACGGTGGTCGCCAGATCGGACAGGTGGGTTTTCTCCCACACAAATGATCACATTTATGCTTTCATCCGCGCCAACAAGAGTGATTAATATAAGTTGTTAGAACTTGCTTCGAAATAGTTGTAAAATAAATCAAGTTTAAACTCTAGTACGCCCATCAATCGTTTTCTGATTATAATTTGGGAGGTATGTCTGTTGTGGCCGATAGTAGGCAACCCGCATTTCCTGGGTAGGAAGCAGATTTCAACTCTCCAGCCTCCGTAATAGACCGACAACTTTCTCATAAATCACCATTTATCACTTGTCCCCCGATAGGGAGCGAACCTGCAGCCATGATGATAGCGGTGAAAGATGCAACGACAGCCACAGAGGCTCTTATATATGAATGAACTACATTGGACGTTGTTAAAGTGTGGGAGGCTGTAGGTGTCCATACTAACATTAAACACGCCCAATGCCTCTTCTCTCTCCCTCAATCGGGTGGTCTCGATGGCTGCCATATATCCCTGTAACCCATACCCTGATATATACGTATTTCTACGTGTTATCGGCCACCTGATATATACGTATTTCTACGTGTTATCGGCCACCTGATATATACGTATTTCTACGTGTTATCGGCCACCTGATATATACGTATTTCTACGTGTTATCGGCCACCTGATATATACGTATTTCTACGTGTTATCGGCCACCTGATATATACGTATTTCTACGTGTTATCGGCCACCTGATATATACGTATTTCTACGTGTTATCGGCCACCTGATATATACGTATTTCTACGTGTTATCGGGCACCTGATATATACGTATTTCTACGTGTTATCGGCCACCTGATATATACGTATTTCTACGTGTTATCGGCCACCTGATATATACGTATTTCTACGTGTTATCGGCCACCTGATATATACGTATTTCTACGTGTTATCGGGCACCTGATATATACGTATATATACGACCATACCAGTCACCTGATATATACGTGTTTTTACGTGTCCGTTTTAAATCCATCATTTTCGCTACTTAAATACGGCAGAAAAGCGGTCAAAATATGTTCCAATAAACAACAAGAACATTTCTATAAATGTCTGCAGTTAAAATGAAAATAAATCTAAAAATAGCAATTACTCAGGGCAAACCCATTCATTAGCTTGCATAAAAATATCTAGGTATTTGGTAAATTTCCAGTGCTAATTCACAGGCCAATTCATGCGTATGGTCTAAAATTAGAATTGAATTGAAATTAGAACATTTATCACGTGACATTATGATGCATTAAAGTGACATTACATCGCAAAAAGCAAATAAAATTTTTTCATGTATAAATGCATTGCTACTACACATTCATCTGAATACATTCGAACACTAACATTGAATCAATAAACAGTGTTTTTGTGGTATACAAACTTTAAAAAGTTTTCATATAACGGTCATTCGCGCTCCTGATTTGACGTTTGTTTGTCATTGGAGTCAATACTAAACACACGATACTAAGATTAGTCTACAAATAAATATGCATAGGCACACATGCGAGATATCACGGTTAATTTAATCCATACCTCGTGTTATTCAGGATAAACGCGTTGTATTACGCATGAATGTCGACCCTATTTACATTATTTTGTTATGTCAATGAACCGCGTATACGACAGATTTTTATTTGTTGAAATACTCAGTTTTTGAGACAAATATTTGGAAAAAAAATTCTACCATATAATAGCAAATTACATTCTGCAGACATTTGCGTTTTCACCGATGTAGTGTTGCTTTAATGTCTGTATTTTATGTTATTTCATCAAAAGGCAACACAAAACTTGCAAATCCCACTGTTTTCGTGTACATGCTTTCAAATTTTGAAGCTTGAGTTTGTTTAAAGATATATTCCTGCTCAAACTGATTGTGATAATTGCGTTGCTATTATACAAATGTATTTGTTACAAAATCCGTATTGCACAAGTTTTACAGTAAAGTTGCTATTATACAAATGTATTTGTTACAAAATCCGTATTGCACAAGTTTTACAGTAAAGTTGCTATCATACAAATGTATTTGTTACAAAATCCGTATTGCACAAGTTTTACAGTAAAGTTGCTATCATACAAATGTATTTGTTACAAAATCCGTATTGCACAAGTTTTACAGTAAAGTTGCTATCATACAAATGTATTTGTTACAAAATCCGTATTGCACAAGTTTTACAGTAAAGTTGCTATCATACAAATGTATTTGTTACAAAATCCGTATTGCACAAGTTTTACAGTAAAGTTGCTATCATACAAATGTATTTGTTACAAAATCCGTATTGCACAAGTTTTACAGTAAGGAAGTCCATCCTTTTTAACATTTTTATTTATATTTCGGGTTTTACGCCTGCATCAGCACCATTTCAGGCTATATCGCCGGCGGGCAATTTACTTAACATCACCTTTCCTGGGCAGGCTCCAGCGGTTAACCAGTACTTGGGTGCACCAACCTCCGTAAGAAACGGCCAACTTTTTCATATAAATGAGACACGGCCTGAGCGGGGCTCGAACCCGTGACCATCAGTGATGATAGGTTACAGTGGTATACAAGTCAGCGACCTTAACCACTAGCGCGCTCGCTTCTCACCAATGCAAACCGGGTTCGATCCTCGGACCGGGAAGTATGTGAGATAGTACGGTAGTCGCCAGATCGGACAGGTGGGTTTTCTCCGGGTGCTCCGGTTTCCTCCCACATATACACCATCATCCGCAGCAACGAGAGTGATTAATATAGGTTGTTAATACTTGCTTCGCAATCGTTAATAAATAGTTTAAGGAGTTTGAGGAGAAGAATTATATAAGACTCTGTCTTCCATTCTAATCCTGTTTCTGTATTCTGATTATGCGTGGTGTATGCATTGTTCAATATGTATTATACTGGGAAATAAAATATGTTTAAACTATATAGTTTAAATGCAATTTCATGATCAAATGAACAAAATACAGATGTCATCACACTAAATATTATTCCATATTAAAAAATAATTGCATATAAATATTGGAAATAAGGCCCATTATACGACATGATCGTCCTATATACAGGAACGATAAGTTCAATTGCTACTATTTCACAAAATCTATACCAGCACCTCATTAACCGTTAATATGCTGTAGACGATTTGCAATGAAATGTCCAGCCCTACTTTCTAGCTAAATTAAGAAAAACATTACACATTTGTTATCTGCTCAATTTGCAGAATTCAAATACAGTGTTCTAAATCGTGATAGCGCGTTCGCTTCAAGTGCTAAATTCCCGGAGTTTGAGATACGTTGGAGCCGTTACGCTTGCGCCCTTAGGCAAGGCATTTAAATTCATTCCATGTTGCTTCTGCTCTCCCTCGTGGTGATGGATTCCATAAGGAATGAGGTCTCGAGAGTGATTAGGTCCCGTGAGTGATTAATACAAGTTGTAAGAACTTGTTTCACAATCAAACTTTATAAATTTGTATAAACTAATCCAAAGATCAGAATTTGTATAAGCAAATTCAAATGTTCATACACAAAAAATTGGCAAGTCACATAATGGCAGTAGAAAGAATCCATCCTTAGTTTGCCTACAATATCAAGCTCAGTTCGTGTTTTAATTTCATTGTGTGCGTGTTGTGTTCTATTAGTGTTCATTTTGCTAGCATTTTCATACGGAAAAGCGCATTTAAAGAAAATTACCATTGATTTACAAAAAAATTATTTCAAGGAATTCGAAAGGGATTTGAATAAGTAACATTTTTCCCAATCCTAACTGTCCTGTTGCAACTATTCCTGTGTTATGTACCAGTCTTGCCAATCCTAACTGTGCTATTGCAACTATTCCCGTGTTATGTACCAGTCTTGCCAATCCTAACTGTGCTATTGCAACTATTCCTGTGTTATGTACCAGTCTTGCCAATCCTAACTGTGCTGTTGCAAATATGCCTATGTTATGTACCATTCTCCCCAATCCTAACTGTGCTATTGCAACTATTCCTGTGTTATGTACCAGTCTTGCCAATCCTAACTGTGCTGTTGCAACTATTCCTGTGTTATGTGCCAGTCTTGCCAATCCTAACTGTGCTGTTGCAACTATTCCTGTGTTATGTACCAGTCTTGCCAATCCTAACTGTGCTGTTGCAACTATTCCTGTGTTATGTGCCAGTCTTGCCAATCCTAACTGTGCTGTTGCAACTATTCCTGTGTTGTGTGCCAGTCTTGCCAATCCTAACTGTGCTATTGCAACTATTCCTGTGTTATGTACCAGTCTTGAATAAAATATTGTTTAAACTAAGACTTGCCAATACACACAATGTACAAGACAGAGGGAAAAATCAAGGGGCAAGTGTACGGGCATATCTCCCTACCCCCATGTGTGGAGTCCGTGGTCCAGTGGTAGAGCGTCGGATTTGGAATCGAACGGTCCCGGTTTCGATACTCGGTCAGGCCACGTATGTAGTGTCATTGAGCAAGGCACCTCACACACATTGCTTATTACTGGTTAATCGCTTAGGTCGGCTAAGCCTGCCCAGGAAAACATGTCTAAGTCCCCGCAAGGGGTTTCACATTAAAGGAAGATACATACATACATATGCTAATATCATGAATAACAACTACAAACCAGGATAAAATCACCATTTATTAACGTAGCCAAGATCCACCCAATCATGATGCCAAAAGAATCTACAGCAACATATCTTGTTTAACTCTTTGCATGCTGGGTAAAATGAAGGCTATAAATAGTTCAAAATAATTGTAGCAGATGACAATTCATGTCTTTTTCTTCTTTTTAAACTAAAACCTCCGGAAATTCCACGACATATTTGACCGGATATTTTCACCGCTGCTAGAGTTCCAAAAGTTAACATGTCATTTTCTGACGCCCAATTTACTGAATGAGTAACATGGTGGTTGGCGTGAAATACGACAGTATGCGCGTGATACTGGGCATTAATCTGAGTCCGCTTTCCTGTACCAGAAACGTGCACGATTATCATCGCTGCATGTAACGAAGGCCGGACCCGTCGGAGAGTGGTTGATGCAACGTACAATACCATTGTGACCTGTAATATATAGAGCAAGTTATAATCGCTGGAATAACATGTATCGAAGGCCGGACACGTCGGAGAGTGGTTGATGCACCGTACAATACCATTGTGACCTGTAATATATAGAGCAAGTTATAATCGCTGGAATATACATGTATCGAAGGTCGGAAAAATACTGGCAGATAAACCTATATCAATATGGAAAAATACTGGCAGATAAACCGATATTAATATGGAAAAAAATACTGGCAGATAAACCGATATCAATATGGAAAAATACTGGCAGATAAACCTATATCAATATGGAAAAATACTGGCAGATAAACCGATATCAATATGGAAAAATACTGGCAGATAAACCTATATTAATATGGAAAAATACTGGCAGATAAACCGATATCAATATGAAAAAATACTGGCAGATAAACCGATATCAATATGGAAAAATACTGGCAGATAAACCGATATCAATATGGAAAAATACTGGCAGATAAACCGATATTAATATGGAAAAATACTGGCAGATAAACCGATATCAATATGAAAAAATACTGGCAGATAAACCGATATTAATATGGAAAAATACTGGCAGATAAACCGATATCAATATGAAAAAATACTGGCAGATAAACCGATATTAATATGGAAAAATACTGGCAGATAAAACGATATCAATATGGAAATATACTGGCAGATAAACCGATATCAATATGGAAAAATACTGGCAGATAAACCGATATCAATATGAAAAAATACTGGCAGATAAACCAATATTAATATGCAAAAATACTGGCAGATAAACCTATATCAATATGGAAAAATACTGGCAGATAACCCGATATCAATATGAAAAAAATACTGGCAGATAAACCGATATTAATATGCAAAAATACTGGCAGATAAACCTATATCAATATGGAAAAATACTGGCAGATAAACCTATATCAATATGGAAAAATACTGGCAGATAAACCGATATCAATATGGAAATATACTGGCAGATAAACCTATATCAATATGGAAAAATACTGGCAGATAACCCGATATCAATATGGAAATATACTGGCAGATAAACCGATATCAATATGCAAAAATACTGGCAGATAAACCGATATCAATATGGAAAAATACTGGCAGATAAACCGATATCAATATGCAAAAATACTGGCAGATAACCCGATATCAATATGGAAAAATACTGGCAGATAAACCGATATTAATATGGAAAAATACTGGCAGATAACCCGATATCAATATGAAAAAAATACTGGCAGATAAACCGATATTAATATGCAAAAATACTGGCAGATAAACCTATATCAATATGGAAAAATACTGGCAGATAAACCTATATCAATATGGAAAAATACTGGCAGATAAACCGATATCAATATGGAAATATACTGGCAGATAAACCTATATCAATATGGAAAAATACTGGCAGATAACCCGATATCAATATGGAAATATACTGGCAGATAAACCGATATCAATATGCAAAAATACTGGCAGATAAACCGATATCAATATGGAAAAATACTGGCAGATAAACCGATATCAATATGAAAAAATACTGGCAGATAAACCAATATTAATATGCAAAAATACTGGCAGATAAACCGATATTAATATGGAAAAATACTGGCAGATAAACCGATATTAATATGGAAAAATACTGGCAGATAACCCGATATCAATATGGAAAAATACTGGCAGATAAACCGATATTAATATGGAAAAATACTGGCAGATAACCCGATATCAATATGAAAAAAATACTGGCAGATAAACCGATATTAATATGCAAAAATACTGGCAGATAAACCTATATCAATATGGAAAAATACTGGCAGATAAACCTATATCAATATGGAAAAATACTGGCAGATAAACCGATATCAATATGGAAATATACTGGCAGATAAACCTATATCAATATGGAAAAATACTGGCAGATAACCCGATATCAATATGGAAATATACTGGCAGATAAACCGATATCAATATGCAAAAATACTGGCAGATAAACCGATATCAATATGGAAAAATACTGGCAGATAAACCGATATCAATATGCAAAAATACTGGCAGATAACCCGATATCAATATGGAAAAATACTGGCAGATAAACCGATATTAATATGGAAAAATACTGGCAGATAACCCGATATCAATATGAAAAAAATACTGGCAGATAAACCGATATTAATATGCAAAAATACTGGCAGATAAACCTATATCAATATGGAAAAATACTGGCAGATAAACCTATATCAATATGGAAAAATACTGGCAGATAAACCGATATCAATATGGAAATATACTGGCAGATAAACCGATATCAATATGGAAAAATACTGGCAGATAAACCAATATCAATATGCAAAAATACTGGCAGATAAACTGATATCAATATGGAAAAATACTGGCAGATAAACCGATATCAATATGGAAAAATACTGGCAGATAAACCGATATCAATATGGAAAAATACTGGCAGATAAACCAATATCAATATGCAAAAATACTGGCAGATAAACCGATATCAATATGGAAAAATACTGGCAGATAAACCTATATCAATATGAAAAATACTGGCAGATAAACCGATATCAATATGCAAAAATACTGGCAGATAAACCAATATCAATATGCAAAAATACTGGCAGATAAACCTATATCAATATGAAAAATACTGGCAGATAAACCGATATCAATATGGAAAAATGAGGGTGAAACGGGCATACATAATTCATTTTCTCCCTTTGGAGGTTGATGGTTATTTCCGCCCTAATAGAATACCTCGGGAATGAAATATATAATATCGTCATTATGAGAAATCAAATGTCAATTTCAAATCCTCAAAGTAGGCCATGCATAGAACAGGCTAACATTGCTGCATATAACAAAGCCCTGACATGTGGCTAAGTATAGAACACCCTTGCTGCATATAACAAAGCCCTGACATATGGCTAAGTATAGAACACCCTTGCTGCATGTAACAAAGACTTGACATATGGCTAAGTATAGACCACCCTTGCTGCATGTAACAAAGACTTGACATATGGCTAAGTATAGACCACCCTTGCTGCATATAACAAAGCCCTGACATATGGCTAAGTATAGAACACCCTTGCTGCATGTAACAAAGACTTGACATATGGCTAAGTATAGGACACCCTTGCTGCATGTAACAAAGACTTGACATATGGCTAAGTATAGACCACCCTTGCTGCATGTAACAAAGACTTGACATATGGCTAACTATAGACCACCCTTGCTGCATGTAACAAAGACTTGACATATGGCTAAGTATAGACCACCCTTGCTGCATATAACAAAGCCCTGACATATGGCCAAGTATAGGCCACCCTTGCTGCATGTAACAAAGACCTGACATATGGCTAAGTATAGACCACCCTTTCTGCATGTAACAAAGCCCTGACATATGGCTAAGTATAGACCACCCTTGCTGCATGTAACAAAGACTTGACATATGGCTAACTATAGACCACCCTTGCTGCATGTAACAAAGACTTGACATATGGCTAACTATAGACCACCCTTGCTGCATGTAACAAAGACTTGACATATGGCTAAGTATAGACCACCCTTGCTGCATGTAACAAAGACTTGACATATGGCTAAGTATAGACCACCCTTGCTGCATGTAACAAAGACTTGACATATGGTATAGACCACCCTTGCTGCATGTAACAATGCCCTGATATATGGCTAAGTATAGACCACCCTTGCTGCATGTAACAAAGCCCTGACATATGGCTAAGTATAGACCACCCTTGCTGCATGTAACAAAGACTTGACATATGGCTAAGTATAGACCACCCTTGCTGCATGTAACAAAGACTTGACATGTGGCTAAGTATAGGCCACCCTTGCTGCATGTAACAAAGACTTAACATGTGGTTAAGTATAGACCACCCTTGCTGCATGTAACAAAGACTTAACATATGGCTAAGTATAGGCCACCCTTGCTGCATGTAACAAAGACTTAACATGTGGCTAAGTATAGACCACCCTTGGTGCATGTAACAAAGACTTGACATATGGCTAAGTATAGGCCACCCTTGCTGCATGTAACAAAGACTTGACATATGGCTAACTATGGACCACCCTTGCTGCATGTAACAAAGCCCTGACATATGGCTAAGTATAGACCACCCTTGCTGCATGTAACAAAGACTTGACATATGGCTAAGCATAGACCACCCTTGCTGCATGTAACAAAGGCTTGACATATGGCTAACAATAGGTCACCCTTGCTGCATGTAACAAAGACTTGACATATGGCTAAGTATAGGCCACCCTTGCTGCATGTAACAAAGACTGACATATGGCTAAGTATAGACCACCCTTGCTGCATGTAACAAAGACTTGACATATGGTATAGACCACCCTTGCTGCATGTAACAAAGCCCTGACATATGGCTAAGTATAGACCACCCTTGCTGCATGTAACAAAGACTTGACATATGGCTAAGTATAGGCCACCCTTGCTGCATGTAACAAAGATTTGACATATGGCTAACTATAGGCCACCCTTGCTGCATGTAACAAAGACTTGACATATAGTATAGACCACCTTTGCTGCATGTAACAAAGCCCTGACATATGGCTAAGTATAGGCCGCCCTTGCTGCATGTAACAAAGACTTGACATATAGTATAGACCACCCTTGCTGCATGTAACAAAGCCCTGACATATGGCTAAGTATAGGTCACCCTTGCTGCATGTAACAAAGCCCTGACATATGGCTAAGTATAGGCCACCCTTGCTGCATGTAACAAAGCCCTGATATATGGCTAAGAATAGACCACCCTTGCGGCATGTAACAAAGCCCTGACATATGGCTAAGTATAGACCACCCTTGCTGCATGTAACAAAGACTTGACATATGGCTAAGTATAGACCACCCTTGCTGCATGTAACAAAGACTTGACATGTGGCTAAGTATAGGCCACCCTTGCTGCATGTAACAAAGACTTAACATGTGGCTAAGTATAGGCCGCCCTTGCTGCATGCAACAAAGACTTAACATGTGGCTAAGTATTGACCACCCTTGCTGCATGTAACAAAGACTTAACATGTGGCTAAGTATAGACCACCCTTGCTGCATGTAACAAAGACTTGACATATGGCTAAGTATAGGCCACCCTTGCTGCATGTAACAAAGACTTGACATATGGCTAACTATAGACCACCCTTGCTGCATGTAACAAAGCCCTGACATATGGCTAAGTATAGACCACCCTTGCTGCATGTAACAAAGACTTGACATATGGCTAAGTATAGGCCACCCTTGCTGCATGTAACAAAGCCCTGACATATGGCTAAGTATAGACCACCCTTGCTGCATGTAACAAAGACTTGACATTGGCTAAGTATAGACCACCCTTGCTGCATGTAACAAAGACTTGACATATGGCTACGTATAGGCCACCCTTGCTGCATGTAACAAAGACTTGACATATGGCTAAGTATAGGCAACCCTTGCTGCATGTAACAAAGATTTAACATATGGGTAAGTATAGACCACCCTTGCTGCATGTAACAAAGACTTGACATGTGGCTAAGTATAGGCCACCCTTGCTGCATGTAACAAAGACTTAACATGTGGCTAAGTATAGACCACCCTTGCTGCATGTAACAAAGACTTAACATGTGGCTAAGTATAGACCACCCTTGCTGCATGTAAAAAGACTTAACATGTGGCTAAGTATAGACCACCTTTGCTGCATGTAACAAAGACTTAACATGTGGCTAAGTATAGACCACCCTTGCTGCATGTAACAAAGACTTGACATATGGCTAACTATAGACCACCCTTGCTGCATGTAACAAAGCCCTGACATATGGCTAGGTATAGACCACCCTTGCTGCATGTAACAAAGACTTGACATATGGCTAAGTATAGACCACCCTTGCTGCATGTAACAAAGGCTTGACATATGGCTAACAATAGGTCACCCTAGCTGCATGTAACAAAGACTTGACATGTGGCTAAGTATAGACCACCCTTGCTGCATGTAACAAAGACTTGACATGTGGCTAAGTATAGACCACCCTTGCTGCATGTAACAAAGCCCTGACATATGGCTAAGTATAGGCCACCCTTGCTGCATGTACCAAAGACCTGACATATGGCTAAGTATAGACCACCCTTGCTGCATGTAACAAAGACTTGACATATTGTATAGACCACCCTTGCTGCATGTAACAAAGCCCTGACATATGGCTAAGTATAGACCACCATTGCTGCATGTAACAAAGGCTTGACATATGGCTAACTATAGGCCACCCTTGCTGCATGTAACAAAGACTTGACATAGAGTATAGACCACCCTTGCTGCATGTAACAAAGCCCTGACATATGGCTAAGAATAGGCCACCCTTGCTGCATGTAACACAGAATTGACGTATGGCTAAGTATAGACCACCCTTGCTGCATGTAACAAAGACTTGACACATGGCTAAGTATAGACCACCCTTGCTGCATGTAACAAAGCCCTGAAATATGGCTAAGTATAGACCACCCTTGCTGAATGTAACAAGCCCTGACATATGGCTAAGTATAGACCACCCTTGCTGCATGTAACAAAGACTTGACATATGGCTAAGTATAGGCCACCCTTGCTGCATGTAACAAAGCCCTGACATATGGCTAAGTATAGACCACCCTTGCTGCATGTAACAAAGACTTGGCATGTGGCTAAGTATATACCACCCTTGCTGCATGTAACAAAGCCCTGACATATGGCTAAGTATAGACCACCCTTGCTGCATGTAACAAAGCCCTGACATATGGCTAAGTATAGACCACCCTTGCTGCATGTAACAAAGACTTGACATGTGGCTAAGTATATACCACCCTTGCTGCATGTTACAAAGACTTAACATATGGCTAAGTATAGACCACCCTTGCTGCATGTAACAAAGACTTAACATATCGCTAAGTATAGACCACCCTTGCTGCATGTAACAAAGACTTGACATGTGGCTAAGTATAGACCACCCTTGCTGCATGTAACAAAGCCCTGACATATGGCTAAGTATAGACCACCCTTGCTGCATGTAACAAAGACTTGACATATGGCTAAGTATAGACCACCCTAGCTGCATGTAACAAAGACTTGACATGTGGCTAAGTATAGGCCACCCTTGCTGCATGTAACAAAGACTTAACATGTGGCTAAGTATAGACCACCCTTGCTGCATGTAACAAAGACTTAACATGTGGCTAAGTATAGACCACCCTTGCTGCATGTAACAAAGACTTAACATGTGGCTAAGTATAGACCACCCTTGCTGCATGTAACAAAGACTTAACATATGGCTAAGTATAGGCCACCCTTGCTGCATGTAACAAAGACTTAACATGTGGCTAAGTATAGACCACCCTTGCTGCATGTAACAAAGACTTAACATGTGGCTAAGTATAGACCACCCTTGCTGCATGTAACAAAGACTTTACATATGGCTAAGTATAGGCCACCCTTGCTGCATGTAACAAAGACTTAACATGTGGCTAAGTATAGACCACCCTTGCTGCATGTAACAAAGACTTAACATATGGCTAAGTATAGGCCACCCTTGCTGCATGTAACAAAGACTTAACATGTGGCTAAGTATAGACCACCCTTGCTGCATGTAACAAAGACTTAACATGTGGCTAAGTATAGACCACCCTTGCTGTATGTAACAAAGACTTGACATATGGCTAAGTATAGGCCACCCTTGCTGCATGTAACAAAGACTTGACATATGGCTAACTATAGACCAGCCTTGCTGCATGTAACAAAGCCCTGACATATGGCTAAGTATAGACCACCCTTGCTGCATGTAACAAAGACTTGACATATGGCTAAGTATAGGCCACCCTTGCTGCATGTAACAAAGCCCTGACATATGGCTAAGTATAGACCACCCTTGCTGCATGTAACAAAGACTTGACATATGGCTAAGTATAGACCACCCTTGCTGCATGTAACAAAGACTTGACATATGGCTAAGTATAGGCCACCCTTGCTGCATGTAACAAAGCCCTGACATATGGCTAAGTATAGACCACCCTAGGTGCATGTAACAAAGACTTGACATATGGCTAAGTATAGACCACCCTTGCTGCATGTAACAAAGACTTGACATATGGCTAAGTATAGACCACCCTTGCTGCATGTAACAAAGACTTGACATATGGCTAAGTATAGACCACCCTTGCTGCATGTAACAAAGACTTGACATGTGGCTAAGCATAGGCCACCCTTGCTGCATGTAACAAAGACTTAACATGTGGCTAAGTATAGACCACCCTTGCTGCATGTAACAAAGCCCTGACATATGGCTAAGTATAGACCACCCTTGCTGCATGTAACAAAGACTTGACATATGGCTAAGTATAGACCACCCTTGCTGCATGTAACAAAGACTTGACATATGGCTAAGTATAGGCCACCCTTGCTGCATGTAACAAAGACTTGACATATGACTAAGTATAGACCACCCTTGCTGCATGTAACAAAGACTTGACATATGGCTACGTATAGGCCACCATTGCTGAATGTAACAAAGACTTGACATATGGCTAAGTATATACCACACAGCTGCATGTAACAAAGACTTAACATATGGCTAAGTATAGACCACCCTTGCTGCATGTAACAAAGACTTGACATATGGTATAGACCACCCTTGCTGCATGTAACAAAGCCCTGATTTATGGCTAAGTATAGACCACCCTTGCTGCACGTAACAAAGCCCTGACATATGGCTAAGAATAGACCACCCTTGCTGCATGTAACAAAGACTTGACATATGGCTAAGTATAGACCACCCTTGCTGCATCTAACAAAGACTTAACATATGGCTAAGTATAGGCCACCCTTGCTGCATGTAACAAAGACTTAACATGTGGCTAAGTATTGACCACCCTTGCTGCATGTAACAAAGACTTAACATGTGGCTAAGTATAGACCACCCTTGCTGTATGTAACAAAGACTTGACATATGGCTAAGTATAGGCCACCCTTGCTGCATGTAACAAAGACTTGACATATGGCTAACTATAGACCACCCTTGCTGCATGTAACAAAGCCCTGACATATGGCTAAGTATAGACCACCCTTGCGGCATGTAACAAAGACTTGACATATGGCTAAGTATAGACCACCCTTGCTGCATGTAACAAAGGCTTGACATATGGCTAACAATAGGTCACCCTTGCTGCATGTAACAAAGACTTGACATATGGCTAAGTATAGGCCACCCTTGCTGCATGTAACAAAGACCTGACATATGGCTAAGTATAGACCACCCTTGCTGCATGTAACAAAGACTTGACATATTGTATAGACCACCCTTGCTGCATGTAACAAAGCCCTGACATATGGCTAAGTATAGACCACCCTTGCTGCATGTAACAAAGGCTTGACATATGGCTAACTATAGGCCACCCTTGCTGCATGTAACAAAGATTTGACATAGAGTATAGACCACCCTTGCTGCATGTAACAAAGCCCTGATATATGGCTAAGTATAGGCCACCCTTGCTGCATGTAACAAAGAATTGACATATGGCTAAGTATAGACCACCCTTGCTGCATGTAACAAAGACTTGACATATGGCTAAGTATAGACCACCCTTGCTGCATGTAACAAAGCCCTGACATATGGCTAAGTATAGACCACCCTTGCTGCATGTAACAAAGCCCTGACATATGGCTAAGTATAGACCACCCTTGCTGCATGTAACAAAGACTTGACATATGGCTAAGTATAGGCCACCCTTGCTGCATGTAACAAAGCCCTGACATATGGCTAAGTATAGACCACCCTTGCTGCATGTAACAAAGACTTGGCATGTGGCTAAGTATATACCACCCTTGCTGCATGTAACAAAGCCCTGACATATGGCTAAGTATAGACCACCCTTGCTGCATGTAACAAAGCCCTGACATATGGCTAAGTATAGACCACCCTTGCTGCATGTAACAAAGACTTGACATATGGCTAAGTATAGGCCACCCTTGCTGCATGTAACAAAGCCCTGACATATGGCTAAGTATAGACCACCCTTGCTGCATGTAACAAAGACTTGGCATGTGGCTAAGTATATACCACCCTTGCTGCATGTAACAAAGCCCTGACATATGGCTAAGTATAGACCACCCTTGCTGCATGTAACAAAGCCCTGACATATGGCTAAGTATAGACCACCCTTGCTGCATGTAACAAAGACTTGACATGTGGCTAAGTATAGACCACCCTTGCTGCATGTAACAAAGACTTGACATATGGCTAAGTATAGACCACCCTTGCTGCATGTAACAAAGACTTGACATATGGCTAAGTATAGACCACCCTTGCTGCATGTAACAAAGACTTGACATATGGCTAAGTATAGACCACCCTTGCTGCATGTAACAAAGACTTGACATATGGTATAGACCACCCTTGCTGCATGTAACAAAGCCCTGATATATGGCTAAGTATAGACCACCCTTGCTGCATGTAACAAAGCCCTGACATATGGCTAAGTATAGACCACCCTTGCTGCATGTAACAAAGACTTGACATATGGCTAAGTATAGACCACCCTTGCTGCATGTAACAAAGACTTGACATGTGGCTAAGTATAGGCCACCCTTGCTGCATGTAACAAAGACTTAACATGTGGCTAAGTATAGACCACCCTTGCTGCATGTAACAAAGACTTAACATATGGCTAAGTATAGGCCACCCTTGCTGCATGTAACAAAGACTTAACATGTGGCTAAGTATAGACCACCCTTGCTGCATGTAACAAAGACTTGACATGTGGCTAAGTATAGACCACCCTTGCTGCATGTAACAAAGACTTGACATATGGCTAAGTATAGACCACTCTTGCTGCATGTAACAAAGACTTGACATATGGCTAAGTATAGACCACCCTTGCTGCATGTAACAAAGACTTGACATATGGCTAAGTATAGACCACCCTTGCTGCATGTAACAAAGACTTGACATATGGTATAGACCACCCTTGCTGCATGTAACAAAGACTTAACATATGGCTAAGTATAGGCCACCCTTGCTGCATGTAACAAAGACTTAACATGTGGCTAAGTATAGACCACCCTTGCTGCATGTAACAAAGCCCTGACATATGGCTAAGTATAGACCACCCTTGCTGCATGTAACAAAGACTTGACATATGGCTAAGTATAGACCACCCTTGCTGCATGTAACAAAGACTTGACATATGGCTAAGTATAGACCACCCTTGTTGCATGTAACAAAGACTTGACATATGGCTAAGTATAGACCAACCTTGCTGCATGTAACAAAGACCTGACATATGGCTAAGTATAGACCACCCTTGTTGCATGTAACAAAACCCTGACATATGGCTAAGTATAGACCACCCTTGTTGCATGTAACAAAGACTTGACATATGGCTAAGTATAGACCACCCTTGCTGCATGTAACAAAGCCCTGACATATGGCTAAGTATAGACCACCCTTGCTGCATGTAACAAAGACTTGACATATGGCTAAGTATAGACCACCCTTGTTGCATGTAACAAAGACTTGACATGTGGCTAAGTATAGGCCACCCTTGTTGCATGTAACAAAGGCTTGACATATGGCTAAGTATAGACCACCCTTGCTGAATCAAACAAAGGCTGAACCAGCCAATATTCACCAAGAGAGAGCAGGCGTTGTCGTTCAGCATTCCTCGAGTCCCAGCAACACAGACTGGTTGTCTTCTCATCTGGGAACAAGACTGAAAATAGAGCGGAGAAACATTCAATTTAAGCACAATTTACCGTCTATAACACATTTCCTCCAGAGTACGAAGCTTCATACAGCAAGCAAGGAATTATTAAAATGTACATATACTATTCCTGTTCATTTAGCAATCAGTTTGAAAATATTGTTTCTATATTTAGTAACAGTGACCTTGGCGACCTTATCAGTGACCTTTCTTTTCATGCAACATAGATCAGCCGTGACATAAAGCCGTGTCTGATCAGGATCTATGTTGTTTGCTATTCAGCCAAGTGTTTTAGCTCCACTATCCGAATAGCAAACAGCATACCACCTGATCAGACAGCACATTCTGTTCCGTCTGATCTGGCTCTATGCTGTTTGCAAATGCAACTTTAGTCGTGATTGGCCGGTTAAAGGTTGAATTAGACAATATGATTCGACAACTGATATATAGGCCCGAAAAGGACAGAAAGCTTTACCCAAGAAAACACATGCCATTAAAACTTTATTTATTTTACAACGATTGCGAAGCAAGTTCACACAACTTATATTAATCACTCTCGTTGGTGCAGTTGAAAGCGTATATGTGGTCATTCGTGTGAGAGGAAACCGGTGTACCCAGAGAAAACCCACCTGTCCGATCTGGTGACCACCATACCATCTCACATACTTCCCGGTCCGAGGATCGAACCTGGGTTGCATTGGTGATAAGTGATGGTATAATTAATAATAATTACATGTTTTCGTGAACAGTTTATTTTATGACTCAAAAACACATATCATGTTGGTTCATGCACCGATATTCCGACTTGTAGCAGATATTGATTTGCTTGCTGGGTATCAGGTTTTCTTTCATTAATTTGTTTTTGTTTGTTTGTTTTTAGAGTCTAAAGTCGCACCAACATCTTGTTGACTGAAGAGCTATTGGTGGTGATGAAGACACCAGGTGACCATGACCTGGTTGACCCGCTCAAAAAGGAAACATGCATAGGTTTCCCATACCCTAACCAACTTAAAAATACATGTAGCAATGAAACAGACTCCCTAAAACAAACTATGTGCTGCACACACTAATCATTCCCCACCCTGTTACCAATACGTGCAGCAATGCAAAAGGTGTGGGTTTATCAACGACCCCTAAAACGTGTTATCTGCTACACAAACTTACCATAATCTTCTGTATGATTGAAGCAGGATTTAGTTCTGTGTTCCTGCTTGCCCATCGTACCGGAACCGGTATACACAATCAGACATCTGTTCGTAGACAACTCCCATAACTTGACCAGAGAGTCTTTCCCGCTCGATAATATATACTGCAAATAGTAATATACACAGCATGCACAATAACACACATGTTGACGAACAATTCCAAATGCATTATAAACTTCTCATGAAAATCTGGGATGGCTGCTTCCAAGTATACCAGTACCTCCAAACGTGCCGAATCCAACATGATGCTTCATTAAAATCAAATAACACTAGAAATAAAAATCGCACATTTTGATCTATTGAAAATTAATGAACATAGATTCCCAACGAGGATAAATGCTGCAATACAATTGTTTAGGTACCTCCAGGTCTCTCCTCCACAACGTGCATGTTCTGACCTAGGCACATCTCACTGCAGGAATATGGGTCAAGGACTTCGCTGACGGACGCCGCGCCATCGCGCGACACTATACATATAGAGTATCTTACTACTAACTTCCCTACTTGGCAAGATAGCAACACTTTGTGCTGGCGGCGACAGATTGCTGGTTTTCTTTTCATCGGCTCCTTCCAGGGGACGGATCTCCTTCAAGGAAGATGGTGGGAAGCATACTTCTTGATGGCGCGAGGACCCCGGTGAAGAAACCGGAACCATTATTGCAGCTGTGAGCTGACAAATCGTGGAGGATGTCCTCTGAACATTGATTCCGTCATGGTTGAGCATCCAAATAGAGCCAACGATCTTCCGCAAGCCAGCTGGATAGATTCCTCACATGAAAGAATTAGACACTCCTGGTGGTATTCGAACCAACAGTGATGAGGAGCAAGTTGTGATCATACAGGGTTCCCGCTGTCGGTCGGCAATGGCGACAAAAATCTAATTCTGGCTATCAATTTTGTGAATTGGCAAAAAATATTTGGCGTAGTTCATTTTTTGTTTTGGCACAAATCAAGTACATAGCTTCAAATATTTATTATTAAATAATTATCTGTCAACTATATGGCTCTTAGTTGGCTCTAAGTTTTTCAAATTGGCTCCAGTTTTTTTCAATTGGCGACAGAAGTGGCGCAGACAAACAGTCAGACAGACAGAGGGAACCTGATCATATAATGTTCTGATGGCTGGGCGGTTCTCCATGGCTCGTTGGGGTGTCTATGACGCAATCACTTCAGGGGGCGTGGCACTTTTGGCAAACAACACAAACCACTCGGCCACGGATGCCCATGAAAGAGCTAGGTATAATTCGCAAATGGATGAGAGAAAAAATGCCTGTGAACCTTTGAATTTCTCGTGAACTGAACTGAGCAAACTTCGTCCCCATCATGGGCGTTCTTGAATGTGTTAATACACAGCCCCGATACCGCATCCCAAACCTTTATATGGCCATCCTTGGCACATGTTGTGTACAGGTTTGCATTAGGACTGTATTTAGCCTGCAAAACGATGACAATAATTAAACATAAACATCATAAATTTCTTTACGCTTCGGATCTTTGCATTAGTTTATACAAATTTATTTTAGCTGGATTGCTAAACAAGTTCTTACAACTTATATAAATCACTCTCGAGACCTCATTCCTGATGGAATCCATCGCCACGATGGAGAGAGAAGAGGCAATGTGGAATTTAAATGCCTTGCCTAAGGGCACAAGCGTAACGGCTCCAGTGGCGCTCAAACTCCGGGCCTTTCGCATCTGAAGCCAACGCACTCCCTGCGCTATTACTATATCTTTGCATTAAAGATCCCGATTGGCTCGAGTGTCTCACTTACAAACGGTTCTCAACCTCAGAGTGTAATTTTCACTCAGTATAATACATATAATAGTGCCCAATTTGGGGGTCTAACACCTGTTTCTCAAATCTCTGGCCGATGAATTTGTTGAGAATTTCAAAGAAGTTCTGCAAGACTTCCTCCAGGCATTGGTTCTACGTGTCATTTTCGTATGACTGATATAGCCGGAGATATATAAATAACAGAGAATGGAAACATTACAATATCACGCAGACCTCACCTCACAACTTGGGCAAATATTGTTTTATAATTATCACACAAACATTACAATGGCCAATCTAATATTCCAAACAAAATTTGCGGAGCTTACGACTTGAAACATAGAAACATATATAAAATCCACAACCCTTTCTTACCTAAACTTTATCTCTTGACAGAGGAAATCAATTATTTACTATAAAAACCAATTTGCAATGAAGAAATAATCAATGTTAACTAAATCAATACTTTATCAATATAATATGAATGTTTTGTTGACAGTAAACTTGAACCTGCATGTAATTTTAATCATGTTTAAAATGAAACTGCTGTTCATTTGTTTCATGCCCGTTACAATGTTTCCCTGTAAAGTTGTGAGTGAAGCTTGTACAAGAAAAGAAAAACGCATCAGGATTTCAGACAAAATTAATATTCACCCGTAACCTGCCAAATAAATTGGAAGGAATGTGCTAACAATATAGATCCAGATCAGCCGCGGCGTAACACGGTAAGTCGTAAGCTCTTCAAATTTTGTTTGGAATATTAGATTGGCCAGTGTAATGTATGGTGTATTTTATATGGCTGTGTGATAATTATAAAACAACATTGCCCTAGTGGTGAGGTTAGGTAACACTGCATCTGATCAGGATCTGTAACACTGCATCTGATCAGGATCTATGTTGTTTGCTATTCAGACAAGTGTTTTAGCTCCACTATCCCAAATAGCAGAGCCTGATCAGATGGCACAGAACTGATCTGGCTCTATGCTGTTTGCAAAAGCGACTTTAGTTTTGATTGGAAGGTTATGGGCTAAGGGAAAAAGTCCGAAAAACGTTCATTTAATTACGACAAATTAACTTTGGGCTATGCAAAATATAACAAACTATCGACTCACGCATGTTACAGCCGAAGTATGCTGATCGTTTGGATTCCTTCCGACAAAACACTGGAACGTGTTTACATCATAAAGTCGTACTGAAATTCAAAAAACACTCAAGCATATTTCAGTATATAATTTCACCCACACAGATGTACATATGCTAATACTAACCACAAATCTGTAATTGAAAATGTATATACTGAACGTGCTGTGTAGAAACAGATGCATCTGTAGTCCAGTGGTAACACGATGGGCCGGGAATCCAGGGATAGCAGGTTCGATCCACCGTCTGACCCTAACAAATTGAACAGTCTTTCAGATGGGACTTTAAACTGAGGTCGTGTGTCAGTGCTTTACACCGTGCACGTAAAAGAACCAGAGGAGACTCTGGAATGGGTCTCTGTCTGTATCATTGCACTATCCTCCAAAATCTAAAATGACTAATCTCTTCAGGCGGCGTCGCTCATATGGGCAACCGGTAGCGACGATAAATAAACGTAAAACACGCAAACTGTAGAACTGACGAAAAGGTCAGCCATTCACAACTCCCAGAGTTATGCATGGAATAAGGGCAATGTGGCGCTACTGAGGGAATTTGGTTCGACGCCACCAAGGATACAATTCTCATCCATCCATATATTGGCCCCTTTAATCAACAATTCAAGGTCAGTAACTATGGAGGTACTGAGTGGATTGGGACAATATTTGGTTGTCGGCGCAATATGCATATTTACATGTGGGATGGCTGGTTCCTACAAGGTAGTCACCGCCAGGATGTACTTACATGTGGGATGGCTGGTTCCTACAAGGTAGTCACCACCAGGATGTACTTACATGTGGGATGGCTGGTTCCTACAAGGTAGTCACCACCAGGATGTACTTACATGTGGGATGGCTGGTTCCTACAAGAAGGTAGTCACCACCAGGATGTACTTACATGTGGGATGGCTGGTTCCTACAAGGTAGTCACCACCAGGATGTACTTACATGTGGGATGGCTGGTTCCTACAAGAAGGTAGTCACCACCAGGATGTACTTACATGTGGGATGGCTGGTTCCTACAAGGTAGTCACCACCAGGATGTACTTACATGTGGGATGGTTGGTTCCTACAAGGTAGTCACCACCAGGATGTACTTACATGTGGGATGGCTGGTTCCTACAAGGTAGTCACCACCAGGATGTACTTACATGTGGGATGGCTGGTTCCTACAAGGTAGTCACCACCAGGATGTACTTACATGTGGGATGGCTGGTTCCTACAAGGTAGTCACCGCCAGGATGTACTTACATGTGGGATGGCTGGTTCCTACAAGGTAGTCACCACCAGGATGTACTTACATGTGGGATGGCTGGTTCCTACAAGGTAGTCACCACCAGGATGTACTTACATGTGGGATGGCTGGTTCCTACAAGAAGGTAGTCACCACCAGGATGTACTTACATGTGGGATGGCTGGTTCCTACAAGGTAGTCACAGCCAGGATGTACTTACATGTGGGATGGCTGGTTCCTACAAGGTAGTCACCACCAGGATGTACTTACATGTGGGATGGCTGGTTCCTACAAGAAGGTAGTCACCGCCAGGATGTACTTACATGTGGGATGGCTGGTTCCTACAAGGTAGTCACAGCCAGGATGTACTTACATGTGGGATGGCTGGTTCCTACAAGAAGGTAGTCACCGCCAGGATGTACTTACATGTGGGATGGCTGGTTCCTACAAGAAGGTAGTCACCACCAGGATGTACTTACATGTGGGATGGCTGGTTCCTACAAGGTAGTCACAGCCAGGATGTACTTACATGTGGGATGGCTGGTTCCTACAAGGTAGTCACCACCAGGATGTACTTACATGTGGGATGGCTGGTTCCTACAAGAAGGTAGTCACCGCCAGGATGTACTTACATGTGGGATGGCTGGTTCCTACAAGAAGGTAGTCACCACCAGGATGTACTTACATGTGGGATGGCTGGTTCCTACAAGAAGGTAGTCACCGCCAGGATGTACTTACATGTGGGATGGCTGGTTCCTACAAGGTAGTTACCGCCAGGATGTACTTGCATGTGGGATGGCTGGTTCCTACAAGAAGGTAGTCACCGCCAGGATGTACTTACATGTGGGATGGCTGGTTCCTACAAGGTAGTCACCACCAGGATGTACTTACATGTGGGATGGCTGGTTCCTACAAGAAGGTAGTCACCACCAGGATGTACTTACATGTGGGATGGCTGGTTCCTACAAGGTAGTCACCACCAGGATGTACTTACATGTGGGATGGCTGGTTCCTACAAGGTAGTCACAGCCAGGATGTACTTACATGTGGGATGGCTGGTTCCTACAAGGTAGTCACCACCAGGATGTACTTACATGTGGGATGGCTGGTTCCTACAAGGTAGTCACCACCAGGATGTACTTACATGTGGGATGGCTGGTTCCTACAAGAAGGTAGTCATCACCAGGATGTACTTACATGTGGGATGGCTGGTTCCTACAAGGTAGTCACCGCCAGGATGTACTTACATGTGGGATAGCTGGTTCCTACAAGGTAGTCACCGCCAGGATGTACTTACATGTGGGATAGCTGGTTCCTACAAGGTAGTCACCACCAGGATGTACTTACATGTGGGATGGCTGGTTCCTACAAGGTAGTCACCACCAGGATGTACTTACATGTGGGATGGCTGGTTCCTACAAGAAGGTAGTCACCACCAGGATGTACTTACATGTGGGATGGCTGGTTCCTACAAGGTAGTCACAGCCAGGATGTACTTACATGTGGGATGGCTGGTTCCTACAAGAAGGTAGTCACCGCCAGGATGTACTTACATGTGGGATGGCTGGTTCCTACAAGAAGGTAGTCATCACCAGGATGTACTTACATGTGGGATGGCTGGTTCCTACAAGAAGGTAGTCACCACCAGGATGTACTTACATGTGGGATGGCTGGTTCCTACAAGGTAGTCACCGCCAGGATGTACTTACATGTGGGATGGCTGGTTCCTACAAGGTAGTCACCGCCAGGATGTACTTACATGTGGGATGGCTGGTTCCTACAAGGTAGTCACCACCAGGATGTACTTACATGTGGGATGGCTGGTTCCTACAAGAAGGTAGTCACCGCCAGGATGTACTTACATGTGGGATGGCTGGTTCCTACAAGAAGGTAGTCATCACCAGGATGTACTTACATGTGGGATGGCTGGTTCCTACAAGAAGGTAGTCACCACCAGGATGTACTTACATGTGGGATGGCTGGTTCCTACAAGGTAGTCACCGCCAGGATGTACTTACATGTGGGATGGCTGGTTCCTACAAGGTAGTCACCGCCAGGATGTACTTACATGTGGGATGGCTGGTTCCTACAAGGTAGTCACCACCAGGATGTACTTACATGTGGGATGGCTGGTTCCTACAAGGTAGTCACCACCAGGATGTACTTACATGTGGGATGGCTGGTTCCTACAAGGTAGTCACCGCCAGGATGTACTTACATGTGGGATGGCTGGTTCCTACAAGGTAGTCACCACCAGGATGTACTTACATGTGGGATGGCTGGTTCCTACAAGGTAGTCACCACCAGGATGTACTTACATGTGGGATGGCTGGTTCCTACAAGAAGGTAGTCACCACCAGGATGTACTTACATGTGGGATGGCTGGTTCCTACAAGGTAGTCACCGCCAGGATGTACTTACATGTGGGATGGCTGGTTCCTACAAGGTAGTCACCACCAGGATGTACTTACATGTGGGATGGCTGGTTCCTACAAGAAGGTAGTCACCGCCAGGATGTACTTACATGTGGGATGGCTGGTTCCTACAAGGTAGTCACAGCCAGGATGTACTTACATGTGGGATGGCTGGTTCCTACAAGAAGGTAGTCACCGCCAGGATGTACTTACATGTGGGATGGCTGGTTCCTACAAGAAGGTAGTCACCGCCAGGATGTACTTACATGTGGGATGGCTGGTTCCTACAAGAAGATAGTCACCACCAGGATGTACTTACATGTGGGATGGCTGGTTCCTACAAGGTAGTCACAGCCAGGATGTACTTACATGTGGGATGGCTGGTTCCTACAAGGTAGTCACCACCAGGATGTACTTACATGTGGGATGGCTGGTTCCTACAAGAAGGTAGTCACCGCCAGGATGTACTTACATGTGGGATGGCTGGTTCCTACAAGAAGGTAGTCACCACCAGGATGTACTTACATGTGGGATGGCTGGTTCCTACAAGAAGGTAGTCACCGCCAGGATGTACTTACATGTGGGATGGCTGGTTCCTACAAGGTAGTCACCGCCAGGATGTACTTACATGTGGGATGGCTGGTTCCTACAAGAAGGTAGTCACCGCCAGGATGTACTTACATGTGGGATGGCTGGTTCCTACAAGGTAGTCACCACCAGGATGTACTTACATGTGGGATGGCTGGTTCCTACAAGAAGGTAGTCACCACCAGGATGTACTTACATGTGGGATGGCTGGTTCCTACAAGGTAGTCACCACCAGGATGTACTTACATGTGGGATGGCTGGTTCCTACAAGGTAGTCACCACCAGGATGTACTTACATGTGGGATGGCTGGTTCCTACAAGGTAGTCACAGCCAGGATGTACTTACATGTGGGATGGCTGGTTCCTACAAGGTAGTCACCACCAGGATGTACTTACATGTGGGATGGCTGGTTCCTACAAGAAGGTAGTCACCGCCAGGATGTACTTACATGTGGGATGGCTGGTTCCTACAAGAAGGTAGTCACCACCAGGATGTACTTACATGTGGGATGGCTGGTTCCTACAAGAAGGTAGTCACCGCCAGGATGTACTTACATGTGGGATGGCTGGTTCCTACAAGGTAGTCACCGCCAGGATGTACTTACATGTGGGATGGCTGGTTCCTACAAGGTAGTCACCGCCAGGATGTACTTACATGTGGGATGGCTGGTTCCTACAAGGTAGTCACCACCAGGATGTACTTACATGTGGGATGGCTGGTTCCTACAAGAAGGTAGTCACCACCAGGATGTACTTACATGTGGGATGGCTGGTTCCTACAAGGTAGTCACCACCAGGATGTACTTACATGTGGGATGGCTGGTTCCTACAAGGTAGTCACCACCAGGATGTACTTACATGTGGGATGGCTGGTTCCTACAAGGTAGTCACAGCCAGGATGTACTTACATGTGGGATGGCTGGTTCCTACAAGGTAGTCACCACCAGGATGTACTTACATGTGGGATGGCTGGTTCCTACAAGAAGGTAGTCACCGCCAGGATGTACTTACATGTGGGATGGCTGGTTCCTACAAGAAGGTAGTCATCACCAGGATGTACTTACATGTGGGATGGCTGGTTCCTACAAGGTAGTCACCGCCAGGATGTACTTACATGTGGGATAGCTGGTTCCTACAAGGTAGTCACCGCCAGGATGTACTTACATGTGGGATAGCTGGTTCCTACAAGGTAGTCACCACCAGGATGTACTTACATGTGGGATGGCTGGTTCCTACAAGGTAGACATCAACAGGATGTACTTACATGTGGGATGGCTGGTTCCTACAAGAAGGTAGTCACCACCAGGATGTACTTACATGTGGGATGGCTGGTTCCTACAAGGTAGTCACAGCCAGGATGTACTTACATGTGGGATGGCTGGTTCCTACAAGAAGGTAGTCACCGCCAGGATGTACTTACATGTGGGATGGCTGGTTCCTACAAGAAGGTAGTCATCACCAGGATGTACTTACATGTGGGATGGCTGGTTCCTACAAGAAGGTAGTCACCACCAGGATGTACTTACATGTGGGATGGCTGGTTCCTACAAGGTAGTCACCGCCAGGATGTACTTACATGTGGGATGGCTGGTTCCTACAAGGTAGTCACCGCCAGGATGTACTTACATGTGGGATGGCTGGTTCCTACAAGGTAGTCACCACCAGGATGTACTTACATGTGGGATGGCTGGTTCCTACAAGAAGGTAGTCACCGCCAGGATGTACTTACATGTGGGATGGCTGGTTCCTACAAGAAGGTAGTCACCACCAGGATGTACTTACATGTGGGATGGCTGGTTCCTACAAGAAGGTAGTCACCGCCAGGATGTACTTACATGTGGGATGGCTGGTTCCTACAAGAAGGTAGTCACCGCCAGGATGTACTTACATGTGGGATGGCTGGTTCCTACAAGAAGGTAGTCACCGCCAGGATGAAATGATAACGTCCTTACTTCTGCTGCTTCCTGGGATATAACAAATTGTATGACGTCACTATGCAATGCAGCATTATATTTAAATATTAAACAGCGTTATTATTGCGTCGATACTTCTTATAAATCGCAGTTTTGTCTTACCATTAAAGTTAAGTACCAATTCAAATAGAAATATGCAATTTAAAAGTTAATTTACAAGTTATAAGAATTATTCTCTCAACCAATCAGAATCCTTCCAGGTGTTATTACACGTGTGTACATATAAGAAATTATGAGATAATGTTATTACACTGAATACAAGCAAATGTTTAGTTTTAGTTTATACAAATTTATTTTAGCTTGGTTGCGAAACAAGTTCTTACAACTTATATTAATCACTCTCGAGATCTCATTCCTGATGGAATCCATCACCACGAGGGAGAGAGACAAGGCAACGTGGAATTTAACACTACCTGAATACTTTTGTATGCTTTTTTCACGGATGGTTTTGAGTACTCGAAGAATCTAACACTGAAATCTTTGCTCCCTGATGCCAGTATCTGATGGTTAGGGTGAAAATCTAGTGTGGTTATCTCCTGCAATGTAAAAGCCGAGTAGTCAGTTTAAACAATAAGTATGGATAATATGTACATACATGTAGGAATGAGGAGAAAGCAACTTGCTTGTATGGTTATATGTACATACATGTAGGAATGAGGAGAAAGCAACCTGCTTGTATGGTTATATGTACATACATGTAGGATTGAGGAGAAAGCAACCTGCTTGTATGGTTATATGTACATACATGTAGGAATGAGGAGAAAGCAACCTGCTTGTATGGTTATATGTACATACATGTAGGAATGAGGAGAAAGCAACCTGCTTGTATGGTTATATGTACATACATGTAGGATTGAGGAGAAAGCAACCTGCTTGTATGGTTATATGTACATTCATGTAGGATTGGGGAGAAAGCAACCTGCTTGTATGGTTATATGTACATACATGTAGGATTGGGGAGAAAGCAACCTGCTTGTATGGTTATATGTACATACATGTAGGATTGAGGAGAAAGCAACCTGCTTGTATGGTTATATGTACACACATGTAGGATTGAGGAGAAAGCAACCTGCTTGTATGGTTATATGTACATACATGTAGGATTGAGGAGAAAGCAACCTGCTTGTATGGTTATATGTACATACATGTAGGATTGAGGAGAAAGCCACCTGCTTGTATGGTTACCTCTTTTCTAAGTAGAGTAGAGTAGCCAAGGCAAGTTTTAGCTAGTGCATGACGATCCCAGATGTGTAATTTCAAAAATGAATGGATATGTGGCTCAAACTACTAACCTTCCACAGGTCAGGTGGATAATTTCCTTCACCCCTTCCCCAACGGGTTCTTGTTCTATTTTCAGGATGATTACTGTTTTTTTCTTTTGGGGGGAGGGGGGTAAAGTCGCCCCAATGGCATATGTCCTATTGCGACTCTCCAATTATGATTGGTGGAGGAAGGCTCAATGGACTCCCAGAGAGAACCACCAAGCTTGCCCAAGCCAACTGGATAGCTCTGTACATGAAAGAATTGACACCCCCAGTTGGATTTGATGAGCGGTCAGTTGTAGTCTGTATTCACTAGAGGGCGCTGCAGTATATATAGATAGTCTGTACTCACTAGAGGGCGCTGCAGTATATATAGATAGTCTGTACTCACTAGAGGGCGCTGCAGTATATATAGATAGTCTGTACGTCTGTACTCACTAGAGGGCGCTGCAGTATATATAGATAGTTTGTACTCACTAGAGGGCGCTGCAGTATATATAGATAGTCTGTACTCACTAGAGGGCGCTGCAGTATATATAGATAGTCTGTACTCACTAGAGGGCGCTGCAGTATATATATAGTCTGTACTCACTAGAGGGCGCTGCAGTATATATAGATAGTCTGTACTCACTAGAGGGCGCTGCAGTATATATAGATAGTTTGTACTCACTAGAGGGCACTGCAGTATATATAGATAGTTTGTACTCACTAGAGGGCGCTGCAGTATATATATAGATAGTCTGTACTCACTAGAGGGCGCTGCAGTATATATAGATAGTCTGTACTCACTAGAGGGCGCTGCAGTATATATAGATAGTCTGTACTCACTAGAGGGCACTGCAGTATATATAGATAGTCTGTACTCACTAGAGGGCGCTTCAGTATATATAGATAGTCTGTACTCACTAGAGGGTGCTGCAATATATATAGATAGATCAAGAGCTACAGCTTGTGAAAGACAAATTGATTCTACCAACAAATATTAAGATACGAACCCCATTGTGATCGTACAACGTTCTGATGACTGGATGGTTCTCCATGGCTTGTTGTGGCGTCTCTGACGCAATCACTTCAGGGGGCGTGGCACTTTTGGCCAACATTCTCTCCACATCTAAAATCTGATTGAAAACATAATTTTATAAATACTGCAGTGATTAACAAATCCACTCTTCCGGTCGCCACGGCGAGTAAGTACTGCAACTGTGCCACTCACCTACTTAAGGAACTGCAGGGCTCATAGAAGACCCAAATGTTTGGGAGAAGTGAGAAATATACACAATATGAACACAATATGACCATTAAATACAATATTTGAATAGGAGTGGTTTAAATCTTACTCAACTTACTGTGCAATATTTTGTCTGAAAATTGTAAACAAATCAATAATTCAAGAAGCGAAGTCTGACAGGGTCCCAAGGGCGACTACTAGAATGAGACTCGAACTGCAACCAGACGATAAAGTTAGATGCTACTTCAGTAGGATCAGGGTATTATTATACATGTATATTGATATGTTTTCCAAATTCTATGGGGTACATGAATGTATTTTGGAGGTACAATTTCAAATATGGTGGTATATGGCAGGGTTCCCACTTCTGTCACCAATTGAAAAACACTGGAGCCAATTAAAAAAAGTTGGAACCAACTAAGAGCCATATAGTTCACAAATAAATATTTGAAGCCATGTAATTTACAAAACATGTGCCAAAAATATTTTTTATATATTTTCGCCAATTCACAAAATTCAGCGCAAATATTTGTTTTTTGTCACAATTGGCACCATTGGCGACCGACAGCGGGAACCTTGGTTCCCTTTCTTTATCAATTTTTAAAATGCCCCATATTAAAACTGCAGATATACATGTTCTATTAAGCCATAGGTTAGGTCCAATGTCATTTTAGATTTTTGGAAGAGATTGCAATGATACAGAGACCCATTCCTGAGTCTCCTCTGGTTCTTTTAACTTCCCACGTGAAAGACTGTTAATTTTATTAGAGGTCAGACGGGGGATGGAACCTGCGATCCCTGGATTACCAGTCCAGCGGCTTACCACTGGACTACAGATGCGTCTGTGTTAGATGGAATGTGTGATGCAGAGAGTGATATTCACCTTGATTGAAGAATCTTCTGATCCAGTAGCGATGAGCTGTCCTAAAATGCAATCAATATTGAAAATAAATTTACGACATGACTTTACTTGTATTCAGTGTAATAACACAGCCATCACATATTGTCTTATATCAATACATGTGTAATAACACCTGGAAGGATTGATTGCGACATGACAACTTGCTTTTGACACATTTTTTGCAACTTTTGTCAATGAATTCAATTCAATAAAATGTTAAATATGCACTAGCGATTTAGAGTATAGTGATTAAAAGTATTGTGTCAATCTTTTGCGTATGAATGCACCTAAGTCCTAACTGATTTCCTTTGGATGTGATAAGGTTCACTGTATACAGGCAAGCAGAAAAAATTCTTTTTCAAATTTATGGTTACCGCGGTAATGTGATAAAAAGGATCTTACACTCATGGTGATTTCATACCATATTTTATGAAACTCGTTTTGGCATTTGGCTTATAAGCTCGCTAAAATGCTTGCTTAATAACAAAATTCCAAAACGAGTTTCATAAAATATGGTATTACAGTGTAAGATTCTATATACATTATATAACACAATTCATTGAATTCCATATTCACAATAAGGTTGCAAATTTAGCAGTGACAAAATAGTTATTTATAGTAACATGTCGGCCATCTTGCATCCAATGAAATTTTAATAACATCTACATGGGAAATCTCCTCAATATTATATCAATAGTATACAAGTACATGTATGAAAGTGGGAGGCTAAGAACCTTGGGGAGAAAACTTCTCCAGTCTCCATTCAATATTGAGCAGGCCTGCTAACTGGAGCCAATTTGAAAAACCTGGAGTCAACTAAGAGCCATATAGTTCACAGATAAATATTTGAAGCCATGTGCTTGCCAAAACATGTTGCACCAAAAAAAAATGGAAGAAAAAAAATGTGCCAAATATTTTCGCCAATTCATAATATTTTTTGTAGCGCCAGTTTTGTGTCGCAATTGGCGACCGACAGTTTTTTGTCGCAATTGGCGACCGACAGCAGGAACCCTGATTATGGGGAAGGCTTACCGCTTGGATGAAAGACACCAACTCGGCATGAACTCTTGTGCGCTGTCACGTAACATGTCTCATAGAGAGCCGCCTCCGGTGAAATAGTTTGAACTGAAAATGAATACAAGTATTACAGTGTAGTACCATAAATTGTATTCAGTAGTTACAAAACAGAGACCAATTTCTGTTCCTGGTCAGCCATAACTCTGCTATGAATAACCTATCATCAGGTTCTAATTCTAGATAATTTCTTGCCCCTGGTGTGGTGTACTCACAGAGAGCCTCAACTCCAGCATAAATAACCTAGCATCGGTTTCAAATTCCAGATCAATTCCTACCCCTTGGTTGTGATGTATTTGTAAAGGGCCATAACTCCAGAATAAATAATCGACCATCGGTTTCAAATTCCAGATCAATTCCTGCCCCTGGTTGTGATGTATTTACTAAGGGCCACAACTCCAGAATAAATAATCGACCATCGGTTTCAAATTCCAAATCAATTCCTGCCCCTGGTTGTGATGTATTTACTAAGGGCCATAACTCCAGCATAAATAACCTACCATCGGTTTCAAATTCCAGATCAATTCCTGCCCCTGGCGTGATGTACTCACTCTTGAATGTCTTCTCTCCGGTCTCCTCTAAATATAAGAAAACAAAATTAGTAAACTGTAAAACATTACCGATTACATTTTTGAAAATTATACAAGCTGCAGTCGTGTTATGGTATATAATATGCCTACAATCCAGATCAATTCCTGGAAGTCGTGATAGTGCAGTGGATGCGTGTTCGCTTCAGGTCCAGAGTTTGAGCCCCGCTGGAGCCATTACGAGTGTGCCCTTAGGCAAGGCATTTAAATTCCACGTTAACTCTTCTCTCTCCCTAGTGCCGTGGCGATGGAACCTCACCAGAATCACAGTTGTTGTTTGTTCGGATTTTAACGCCTTCATCACAACATTTTGGGCTATATCGACGGCGGGCAGTTTACAACACTTTTCCTGGGCAGGCTCCAGCAGTTAACCAGTGTTTTGTTCATATAATATAGGTACAACTCAATATCGCTGGTGTTTGTGGAGACCCCAAAATAACATGACAGTCAGGGTTCATTCTAGGTCAGAATTTTTGGGAGAAGTGAGAAAGCGCGTTCTTTAATATACTTCTGCAAAATATGCACAGTACAACCATTAAATACAACATTTGAATAGAAGGAGTGCTTTATAATGGGCCAGTGTATCTTACTAGACACAATTTTGTTTGAAAATCGTACAAAAATTTTTTAGGGAGAAGTGGGGCCCCTAGAGGGCGAAGTCAGAGTCCCTACATCGCCCTCTAGAATGATCCCTGGACAGTAGATGGCAGATGAATGTTTTAATATATATCTGTACATACTTCATCTAACAATGATAAACAGTGATAAACACAACCTACCTTCTTCAGATTTTAGTCCAAGTTTGAGTACTTTGAGAAGTCGATCAGAAGGTGGACATGCTGGATGTGCTTTCACCATGGAGGCTAGATTCACCGCCAACTGTTGATGGCCGTCATAAAACAATTGACTGAAACATCAAATGACATACATCAATGATCATGCATACATTACATCCGTGTAGAGCCAGTAGTCTAACATCTATAAGCTACTCTTGTTTGTGTACTCATAAAGTCATGATAGCGAAATGGTAGCACGTTCGCTTCAGGCCAGGAGTTTGAGCCCTGCTGGAGCCGTTACGATTGTGACCTAAGGGCTCAGGCAAGGCATTTAAATTGTTGCCTCTCCTCTCTCTCGTGGCGATGGATTACATCAGGAATGAGGTCTCGAGAGTGATTAATGTAAGAACTTGTTTTGCAATCGAGCTAAAATAAATGTGTATAAACTAAACAGGATAAAAGCAAATGGTAATAAACCAGGTCAACACCGGTTTTATTACTGGTAAGCAAATATATTCAACTTTCAATACATTAGCAATATCAACACTGATATACCTTATCATCAATCTATATAGCAAATCTCTTTGCTTGACTTCCATTCTTCTCGCACTTCTATTGGCTTCAGGAAACTCTGCCAAAAAAAATAGTATTTTGTGTTTTACCGGCGAGTACAAAATTTACTTACACACCGGTTATTGACAACAGCCGTACTCGTCGGTCAGGGTTTGCCTTCTTGGATGTTGTGGTTACATGGTCGTTCCAGGATCTGATGTGTGGACTACCAACTACTTGCCATTTTGGCGAAGGTCAGGTCTAGGCCTTGTACGTTGCATGTTACCTGGAGTCGTCTTCTTTGTGACGCGGATCACCTGTCAATTAAGTTCCATCTTCTGGAGTTTATACAGATCGGCTTGTAAGGCCTTATTTAGTTTAAACATATAGTTTCGTATTAACACAGCGTGCTTGCAGTGTCTTCCAGCCAATGCCATGGGAAATGTGTAGTCTTCTTTAACGAATATCGCTGATCGTCGCTGGATGGCCTCGATCTGGCTGATCTTCGCGGCGGTGTACTGATACTAGCGTTCCTCAAGAATATGCCTGACAAGGGTCTTGTAACTCTGTGCCGTGATGTTCTGTGGGCAGCTTGCCAGGTTTCTTCTAGTTTTATAATTGCGAAACAAGTTATTTCAACTTATATTAACCACTCTCGAGATCTCATTCCTGATGGAACCCATCGTCATGAAGGAGAGAGAAGAGGCATGTGGAATTTAAATGCCGTGCATAAGGCACACTCGTAACGGCTCCAGCGAGGTTCGAACTCCGGACCTTTCTCACCTGGAGAGAACGCGCAACCTCTGCGCTATCACGACTTCCAAGGTTTCTTCTGAGGAAGGCTAGTTGTTTGCCTTCTTGGATGTTGTGGTTACATGGTCATTCCAGGATCTGATGTGTGGACTACCAACTACTTGCCATTTTGGCGAAGGTCAGGTCTAGGCCTTGTACGTTGCATGCTACCTGGAGTCTTCTTCTTTGTGACGCGGATCACCTGTCAATTAAGTTCCATCTTCTGGAGTTTATACAGATCGGCTTGTAAGGCCTTATTTAGTTTAAACATATTTTATTTCCCAATATAATACATATTGAACAATGCATACATCACGCATAATCAGAATACAGAAACAGGATTAGAATGGAAGACAGAGTCTTATATAATTCTTCTCCTCAAAGGCCTTATTTGGTGTCAGTAGTAGAGTGAACCTTCCAATACAAGAGGCTGTCATCAGCGAAGAGGCGGGAGATGGATGTGACTTGTGCGGGTAGAATATTTATGCAGAGGTGGAATAGGAGATGGCCCATGACTCAATCAACACTATCCTGCTTTGGCAATGCGAGTTCGTGACTGAGTGTTAATTCAAGGTATTTTGCGGAATCGGTGGAGTTGAGTATCATGTAATTTGTATGGGAACATTACTGGTTTTCTTTTGCGGGTAGTTCTTAGTACTTGACATGTATAAATCGGGATCGAATCCATGGACAAATCCATTGAATACATATCCATTACATAATTCATACGTGTTGTACGGCATGGTACGGAACTGTGTAGAAAATAGAAAAGTCTGGAAACAAGAGTTGTCGTCCGCCGTTTCCAAAGGACGAACACAGCGGACGGAAAATGCCTATTTTGAGCACATTACGGACATCAGCAACAGCTGGTGCCCGTTTTGGTCTGATAGTTGCAAGAAGGAAGCCACCCACGACTGTTCCAGGCATGTGATGACACATTATCCTAAAATTTAGCATAATATCTTTATGTATTTTTTCTAAGCAATGATATAAAAGTGGGTGGGGTAACCTATTTATGGCCGACATACGTGCTAGGTTAAGGATAGAGGCAGTAACTCTGTCTGACCCAGCAGCCGACAAGAGAACAGGCACCTGTTCCTCTGTGTGCGTTAAGAGTTAAGTCCCTTTACAGTATGTCGGACCGTCAAGACGGCGTTTGATCGTGTTGAGTTTTTTTGGATGGAATAAGCCAATATATATTATGAATATAAGACAAACACATGTTATATTTAATATTTTAGATGACTTTATTATATCATATTTGTTCAGTAACCATCTCTTGTCGACGTCTTGTATGCCTGTTGTCCACGTTAACGATAGAGGCAGTAGCGAAATATGCAGTTAGCAGTAATCTTGAGACAATTGGCAGTAATCTGGACATTAGGGTTAAATTTGATCTTCAATTGAAAAGAGTATTCTACTTTTCACCTTTAGTTTACTGCCACCTGTTTTGTGGGATTACTGACTATCCCCAACTGTTCTTTACTCGGTCAGGCCACGTATGTTTAATGGCATTGAGCAAAGCACCTCACACACATTGCATAGTACTGGTTAACCACTAGAAACGAATGCCACGTGACTGCTGTGTCCATAAGATATTATAGACACGACTACCTTGGCAATAGGCTTAACCAGTACTAAGCAATGTGTGTGAGGTGCTTTGCTCAATGACATTAAACATACGTGGCCTGACCGAGTAAAGAACCCTGGACCGTTTTATTCCAAATCCAACGCTCTACCGCTGGACCACAGTGCCACACGGACGTGCAAATGCAACGCTTACGCTGGATGGTAAGAAGTTCCATTCGCATGTATTCGGAGGTGCCTGTCTACACCAACATATACGTTGTTCTGTATCATGAATAGCCGGATGTGCCTTCTACGATGTATGAAGAACTACCAGTTTAGATCTCTATAGATTATTAGATTTATAAAATCTTATATTCGTGTGTTAGTGAATTTATTGAACTCGTCAGAGGTTCATTTTAATAAGACTTGGCCAACTTATATGAATGCACACACAGACTAATACAGGCTAATCGTACATTATCGGTAACTAATTGTTTTAAATTCGTCTGATTTCAGTGAAGAATATGAGCGGCCATAAAATGGAAATATCGGCATCTGAATATTCAAGAGAAAGAGTCAAGGACAACATTGTAAGTAACGCGATCAGAATTTGATGAAACTAACACTGAAGCTTCCTGGTGAACTGACTTCTACCAAGTTTGTTGAAAGTATGCAAGTTATTAAACTATGCCCCCATTTATCCAGGGACCTCATTTGTGTAGCCCTTGATATAACTTTTCAAAATATTGTCCGAATTTCACGAAGCTTGATCTGAAGTATCCTGGCAATGAGATTTAATTAGGTCAATCTTAGGTCGTGTTTGTGACACGCTCAAGAGGTGAACTACAATCAGGAGATGATGTTTTCAGTTGGTACTAAAACAATGTACTTTTTTTATTTAAGTTTATTTATCATCGCTATCGGTTACCCATTTGAGCGACGGGCAGTTTACCTAACAACACCTTTCCTGGGCAGGCTCCAGCGGTTAACCAGTACTTGGTGCACAAACCTCATTTACCTCTGTAAGAAACTGCCAACTTTTTCATATGAATGAGACACAGCCCGAGTGTGGCTCGAACCCGTGACCATCAGTAGTGATAGGTTACAGTGGTATACAAGTCAGCGACCTAAATCAGTCGACCACGAAGGCGGACTAATATACGATTGTTTTAGTCACACTTGTTTTGTATGCAGTAGATTTTTTATTTTAACATCGCTACCGGTTACCCATTTGAGCGACAGGCTGTTTACCTAACAACACCTTTTCTGGGCAGGCTCCAGCAGTTAACCAGTACTTTGTGCACCAACATCTGTATGTAGAAGCTGCACCAGAATACTACATCTATAGATCTACAAGATAGAGCGGAAAAAGAAAACAAAATAGTAGCATACATGTATTTGTAGCATACAAAGTTATACGTGTATAGAATATAAGCTAATTACATTAATAAACAAGCCTGCCCAGGAAAGGTGTTGTTATGTAGACTTCCCGTCGGCGCTTTAGCCCAAAATGGTGCTGATGTTGGCGTAAAACCTGAACAAACAAGCAAACATGCATTATACACAACCATTACAAAGATTTGTCTATATCTGTATAGTGGTCATCTGTCATTTTTGGCACTTTCCGTCCAGTACATGTTCATTGTATTAGTACCAACCATATATATCATTTCACCATTTAAAAATATTGTTACACGTATTAATGGAGCATTTATTACCACAAGTTTGGTAAAGGAATGAAAAATAAACATGCTTATTTCCCTTCCATTTCAGTTCTACTTTTTGGCTCTTGGATTAGTTCCCCTTGGTATGATTGCAACATATTTCAATGTAACGATAGGTAAGTGTTTGTGTGCTTGTCCAGGGATGAATGAAAATGATCATTTAAACGTTCAACGTTTCGTTTGTGGTAAAACCGCATCACAAATACATCTTGGTACAGTCCTATCATATATTAATTATAAATTATCATGTATGAATTTGAAAAATTCAGTATGTTTAAATGTAAACGAATTTAGGTCATACAAGTGTTTATTTAATTTTATGTATGTTGGTTTTTCTTTTGACTAGGGGTGGTGTTTGTTTGTCCTAAAATAATACGGTTTACGGTGAATCAGTAGAGAGTACAGGAACCAACTATATTTTTAGGCCAGGAAACAAACCTATAGTTTGTAGGCCTGGAAACAAGCCAGGTTTTAGGACATACATGTATAATAATGTATGTTATATTACGATTCTTTATTATTATGTTTATTTGTTTTTTTGGCCCGGAAACAAGCATAGTTTTTAAGCCAGGAAACAAGCATATAGTTTTTAAGCCAGGAACCAAACATAGTTTTTAAGCCAGGAAACAAACATAGTTTTTAAGCCAGGACACAAACATAGTTTTTAAGCCAGGAAACAAACATAGTTTTTAAGCCAGGAAACAAACATAGTTTTTAAGCCAGGAACCAAACATAGTTATTAAGCCAGTAAACAAACATAGTTTTTAAGCCAGGAAACAAACATAGTTTTTAAGCCACGGGAAACAAACATAGTGGTAGACCACATCATACGGTAATGCATATTTTATGATTATCTATTATTATTTTGTAGGTCCGGCTGAACTGAGAGATACACCAGAAGGATATGTTCCTATAAGACATGAATATCACAAGGTATATGGCTGTACACTGTATAGGTAGCATAGTGTGTTCACAAGGTATATGGCTGTACACTGTATAGGTAGCATAGTGTGTTCACAAGGTATATGGCTGTACACTGTATAGGTAGCATAGTGTGTTCACAAGGTATATGGCTGTACACTGTATAGGTAGCATAGTGTGTTCACAAGGTATATGGCTGTACACTGTATAGGTAGCATAGTGTGTTCACAAGGTATATGGCTGTACACTGTATAGGTAGCATAGTGTGTTCACAAGGTATATGGCTGTACACTGTATAGGTAGCAGTGTGTTCACAAGGTATATGGCTGTACACTGTATAGGTAGCATAGTGTGTTCACAAGGTATATGGCTGTACACTGTATAGGTAGCATAGTGTGTTCACAAGGTATATGGCTGTACACTGTATAGGTAGCATAGTGTGTTCACAAGGTATATGGCTGTACACTGTATAGGTAGCAGCGTGTGTTCACAAGGTATATGGCTGTACACTGTATAGGTAGCAGAGTGTGTTCACAAGGTATATGGCTGTACACTGTATAGGTAGCAGAGTGTGTTCACAAGGTATATGGCTGTACACTGTGTAGGTAGCAGAGTGTGTTCACAAGGTATATGGCTGTACACTGTATAGGTAGCATAGTGTGTTCACAAGGTATATGGCTGTACACTGTATAGGTAGCATAGTGTGTTCACAAGGTATATGGCTGTACACTGTATAGGTAGCAAAGTGTGTTCACAAGGTATATGGCTGTATACTGTATAGGTAGCATAGTGTGTTCACAAGGTATATGGCTGTACACTGTATAGGTAGCAAAGTGTGTTCACAAGGTATATGGCTGTACACTGTATAGGTAGCAAAGTGTGTTCACAAGGTATATGGCTGTATACTGTATAGGTAGCATAGTGTGTTCACAAGGTATATGGCTGTACACTGTATAGGTAGCATAGTGTGTTCACAAGGTATATGGCTGTATACTGTATAGGTAGCATAGTGTGTTCACAAGGTATATGGCTGTACACTGTATAGGTAGCAGTGTGTTCACAAGGTATATGGCTGTACACTGTATAGGTAGCAGTGTGTTCACAAGGTATATGGCTGTACACTGTATAGGTAGCAGAGTGTGTTCACAAGGTATATGGCTGTATACTGTATAGGTAGCATAGTGTGTTCACAAGGTATATGGCTGTATACTGTATAGGTAGCATAGTGTGTTCACAAGGTATATGGCTGTACACTGTATAGGTAGCAGAGTGTGTTCACAAGGTATATGGCTGTATACTGTATAGGTAGCATAGTGTGTTCACAAGGTATATGGCTGTACACTGTATAGGTAGCAGTGTGTTCACAAGGTATATGGCTGTACACTGTATAGGTAGCAGAGTGTGTTCACAAGGTATATGGCTGTATACTGTATAGGTAGCATAGTGTGTTCACAAGGTATATGGCTGTATACTGTATAGGTAGCATAGTGTGTTCACAAGGTATATGGCTGTACACTGTATAGGTAGCAAAGTTTGTTCACAAGGTATATGGCTGTATACTGTATAGGTAGCATAGTGTGTTCACAAGGTATATGGCTGTACACTGTATAGGTAGCATAGTGTGTTCACAAGGTATACGGCTGTACACTGTATAGGTAGCAGAGTGTGTTCATTCTTGTGCACACAGTCTTAAATAATTTAATTTATACAAATTTATTTGAGCTCGATTGCGAAACTGGTTCTTTCAACTTATATTAATCACTCTTGAGACCTCATTCCTGATGGAATCCATCGCCATGAAGGAGAGAGAAGAGGCAATGCGGAATTTAAATGCCTTGCCGAAGGGTACAATCGTAACGGCTCCAACTTAAATAATTTTTGTCAGGGCTGATGCTGCAGCCGTACAGTGCTGGACCGAGACAGCTCCATGAGACTACGGTTTAATCTAGAATTGGAAAAGGGGCAGGGCAGTGCAGAAATGGGGCAGGGTGCATCCCGAACCCAAGTAGGTAGGCTGGATTTAAAATATATTTTTCCAGTCTTGCGCTAGCTCTAGATGTAGACAGAGACTAAGACATTTTTCAGGGCGACTATGCCCCCAAATCTCTCTAGGTCTCTTGGCTTGTATTTGTACAAGATTTACATGCCCGGTTGTATTTGTACAAGATTTACATGCCCGGTTGTATTTGTGCAAGATTTACATGCCCGGTTGTATTTGTGCAAGATTTACATGCCCGGTTGTATTTGTGCAAGATTTACATGCCCGGTTGTGTTTGTACAAGATTTACATGCCCGGTTGTATTTGTACAAGATTTACATGCCCGGTTGTATTTGTGCAAGATTTACATGCCCGGTTGTATTTGTACAAGATTTACATGCCCGGTTGTATTTGTGCAAGATTTACATGCCCGGTTGTATTTGTACAAGATTTACATGCCCGGTTGTATTTGTGCAAGATTTACATGCCCGGTTGTATTTGTGCAAGATTTACATGCCCGGTTGTATTTGTACAAGATTTACATGCCCGGTTGTATTTGTGCAAGATTTACATGCCCGGTTGTATTTGTGCAAGATTTACATGCCCGGTTGTATTTGTACAAGATTTACATGCCCGGTTGTGTTTGTACAAGATTTACATGCCCCGATTGTATTTGTACAAGATTTACATGCCCGGTTGTATTTGTACAAGATTTACATGCCCGGTTGTATTTGTACAAGATTTACATGCCCCGGTTGTATTTGTACAAGATTTACATGCCCCGGTTGTATTTGTACAAGATTTACATGCCCGATATAATTATTGATGTATTTAACCTTTCCATAAAAACTTGTTTGGTTTCCAGAGTCCTATTTCCAGATTTATTTCTTACTACCTGCTCGATAGCGAAGAAAAGCAACACGAACGAACACTGTACTTTCTACATAAACAGAACGAATTAAGGAAAGCGCAGTAAGGATGGGTTTTGTTGCTTATTTTTTGTAATAATAAACACTACCTAGTTTCAAAGTATGTTACTGCATACTGGTGGATAGACGATGAAATAGTGCAGGTCTCCGTGTATTCATCTTGGTTTATAACAAATTTATTTTAGCTCGATTGCGAAACAGGTTCCTACAATTTATATTAATCACTCTCGAGACCTCATTCCTGATGGAATCCATCGCCACGAGGGAGAGAGAAGAGGCAATGCGGAATTTAAATGCCTTGCCTAAGGGCACAATTGTAATGGCTATAGCTGGGCGCAAACTCCGGGCCTTTGGCACCTGAAGCTACCACTGCGCTATCACAACTTACAATACAAGATGATATTCATCTTGAGTATGTTCAAAGGAGTTATAGTACTTTGATACACATCTTAATGGCTTTCTATCCGTAAAGCGACACTATATTGTATGGAATAAAAACATTTACGTACAGGTAGCAATGTTACTATACATTCTTTCATAAAATTAACAGTCTTTCAGATGGGACTTAAGACCGAGGTCTCGTGTCGGTGCTTTACACCGTGCACGTAAAAGAACCAGAGGAGACTCTGGAATGGGTCTCTGTCTGTATCATTGCACTATCCTCCAAAAATCTAAAATGACTAATCTCTTCAGGAGGCGTCGCTCATATGGGCAACCGGTAGCGACGATAAATAAACATAAAACACACTAGGATAGATTTGTATATGAAATATAGTATTATTTTTCCAACTGAAGACTTTAAACAACTTTCACTTCCAGAGAATTGAACCGGAAAGTAAAGAAGCTATCACGGATGAGAAACGATCAGAAAGGTATGTTTTATTTCCACCTGCCACCCCTCAATACATCCAATAGTGTAGCATAGAAGAGTCCATTGCAGATTTATATAGTTATAGTTGATACATATTTACTCTAGCTCAGTTGCGATACATATTCTAACACAACATTAGATAAATTACTCTCGTCTTACCTAATGTGTCACTGGTTCGAGTCCCGCTCAGGCCGTGTGTTTATATGACAAAGTTGGCAGTTTCTTACGGAGGTTGGTGCACCAAGTACTTGTTAACTACTGGAGCCTGCCCAGGAAAGGTGTTGTTAGGTAAACTGCCAATCGGCGATATAGCACCAAAATGGTGCTGATGAAAGCGTAAACCCCGAAGAAACAAACCTACGATACCACATCCATTGTTCTGGTGGGTTAAAGCTCACAACGTCCCCATTACACCACGGACGCTCCACACGTATATGATACTTCTTAACTATTTGTAAAATGTAAGATACAGTTCATAACAGAATTATACTTATAGAGTTTTATAAACCTTGCAGACTGTAAGCTTGTCGTCGAACAAAGCTCGATTGTTAAATTATCCATAGACCATACGACAGAATGATGTCGCATAGTTTTTCATGGTAACTAAAATATATGTTGATGTCTCGTAATTTTGCTGCACCGAGGACTATAACAAAATTGCAAACATAAAACTTCAAAATGAAAAAATAGATGACATAATTATGTAGATATTTCTGTTTTATTCCATTTATTGTTATTCTAACGTTATGCTGGTACTACGTTCCGGTATCAGGAACCCTGTTGCATCTTATTGTTATTCTATTTGCAGGATGGTACTACGTTCCGGTATCAGGAACCCTGTTGCATCTTATTGTTATTCTATTTGCAGGGTGGTACTACGTTCCGGTATCAGGAACCCTGTTGCATCTTATTGTTATTCTATTTGCAGGGTGGTACTACGTTCCGGTATCAGGAACCCTGTTGCACCTTATTGTTATTCTATTTGCAGGGTGGTACTATGTTCCGGTTTCAGGAACCCTGTTGCATCTTATTGTTATTCTATTTGCAGGGTGGTACTACGTTCCGGTATCAGGAACCCTGTTGCACCTTATTGTTATTCTATTTGCAGGGTGGTACTACGTTCCGGTATCTGCAACTTTAAATGAAAGAGTTTACCAATTTGAGAATCAAGCCCTCCATGAGCGAAAATGATTTGTAATACACGGATTACAAATGTTAATACTAAATATTAGTTTGACTTATTTAAAACATTTGTGTGTTGTCATTACCAAGTGGAAGTGTTTTAGCTTTGCAAAATAGAGTGTTGTAATCCGGACATTGACCAGACATATCCCAGCAGGCTACAGGATGATCGGCAGTGATCGCTAGATAGATAGTAGCATGAACGCTGTTGCTACTACTTTCTTGTCTTGTACACATTAGTTTATACAAATTTATATTAGCTTGATTGCCAAACAAGTTCTTACAACTAATATTGTATCGAGACCTCATTCCTGATGGAATCCATCGCCACGAGGGAGAGAGAAGAGACAACATGGCATTTAAATGCCTTGCCTAAGGGCACAATCGTAACGGCTTCAACGGGGCTCGAACTCCAGACCTTCCACACCTGAAGCGAATGCACTACCACTGTGCTAGCACGACTTCCACATTGGTGTAGTAATGCTAGATTATTAGTGATCAACAATTATATAATGCTCACACTGATTTCTTGTATTTTGCTATAACTCTATGCTAAGTACAACCATTGTTAACATTGGTGCTAAATACTTCTGTGTGCATGCCATACCGGTCTGCGGGAGTTGGTAAACGTTTAGAATCGTTTGGGAGGAGTTGTGGTCAAATTTTCAGTTCAGATCGATTTTGTTTTGAAAATCTTAGAAGCCCAGCTAGGGGCGTTAGCTAAAGAGTGACAACTCTTCTCGGCAATACATGATAGCTAAATACGAGAGCTAAAAATAGAAACGGAATTCTTCCAGAAATTTATGAATAGGTGCAAGATAAACAAGATCGTTCCCGAAAATATATGATTACTCACAAAGCCTCGTTTTGAGTTTTGCACGATTTGTCGAGAATCGTTCAGCTACTTTGACACTTTGTACACATATTTACAGTTTCTGAATTCATCATTATGGTGAATAGCTCTACCATTTCCCCCATAGAATTATTTTCCCTCCCCTCGACACCAATTCCAAATCCACATAGATTGACACGTTTAATAACCAGAGAAACTATGACCTGAACAACGTAACAGATCTAACTCGTAATCATTCCCATTTACCTTATGAAGGTATGGTAAGGAAAGGTGACTGTATGCTGTCTCTCACATTTGTTTTATCCCCTGTCGGAATTTCGGAGAGAGGGATATTGATTTTGGCGTTGTGCATACGTATATCTCGAGTCAGTTCTCAGTAAGAAATTGGTGGATTTTAAATAAACTTAAAATGTATCGCCATATTGTGATGGAGTACAGTCACATTTCGTTGCGATCTGCCCAGTAACATCAAGAGTTATTGCCCTTTAAATGACTAAAATCCACAAATTTGGAGCCTGTTCTCATTACCCAATGGGTGGAATTTTATGAAGCTTAATATCACCCTAGTGCTGTGTCCGCAGGATTTTCGTCGATGGCCAGTATTGCACTTTAAATGTCTGCAACTTTGACAGTTTCGCAGCAAGGGTTATCGAATTTACTTGTTTATCTCTCACTGCCACAGCTGCCCCGAATGTTGTGTCAGATAGTGTGCATTTACAACAGCTTCAGAAGTGGTCGCTCTGTTGAAGCCCAGACATACCATCTGGAGAAAATCCGTCCGTCCGTTCTGGCAGCCACCATATCGTCTCGCTGTCTGCAAAACTTGGATTGCATTGGTGTGAAGTGATAATGATAAGTACTTATGTGTCGGCTATGATAACACAGACACAAAAGAATACTGCCTTTTAAAATTACTGCAAAAATAAAATGAGAGAGATGATGGTTGTGAGGAATCTTCAAAGGGCTATAACCCCGTAAAGAATTAGTCGAGCATAACATGTAAAGTTTCATCAAAATTATAGACATAAAGCATGAACAAAGTTTGTTTTTTAAAAATGTTCAAAGGGTCATAATTCCATTAAAAAATCTGGGCCCGAGGTTATAAAACTTTTCTCAGATCTCAAGCTCAAATGATCTGATTGGTTGATTCTGAGTGTTACTGTCAGTAGAATCAATCGGACGCTTGAGATTGGAAAAAAGTTTTATAATCTCGGGGCCTGGTGAACAGAAGACTAGGCTTGATCAACAGACAGACAGACAGACAACGGTCTCACCAGAAGGGTCGAAATGTCTTTGGGGACGGCTTGAAGATTATTGTCAAGGGGTGCGACATTTGGTAATGTAAATCGTTTTCTGTAAACAAAGTTAAATTTTGGTCATTTTCATAAAAAAGTATGTTACATGTAGCTAGTCAACTCTGTGTTGGCATTCTTATTTGTCGCGAGATTGTCCCAGAATTCAATCGGATTTGCTGAATGTGCTCCCCCCCCCCCCTCAAGATGGCCACGACTTATGAATTTAGTATTCGTAAAAGATGTATATTCCTAGTCGTCCAAATGCTTTTTGCATCGATTCAGTCGTTTTTCCGATTTAGATTTAATCATAACGAAAATGGATTTGTTGGGATCAATTCTCGGTTCCATGGAGAAACCACCATCAAGGAGTGACGCAGAAAAGAAGAAAATTAAAGGTTATTTAGAATTTGTTTCAGAAATCTGGTGTAAATGAGAGATATATATTATATTCTTTGATTAGTCATTAGTTTTCGCGACTGAATTTAACACTGGTTATACACCACTAAATTATAGAATTAGAATAGAGGTCAGGCAATGCTCTGGATTCTCCAATGACCTCCATTTTTCGACAGACATAAAATTTTAAAGTCCCAAAATTCGTGACCGATTGTTCGGCCGTAACAAGTTGAAGTTCATGATGGAACAATGCCTCAGCCCCATGAAAGGAAGTGATAGATAGTTCGACATCATCGAAACGATAATGTCAAACACTGCTACCAATAGCACAGAAAATCCAATGTCACTGAGATAATACAAGACGTACAGTTCCAGTAGACAGAAGAGCAATTAGACTAGTCCTACTATGCAAAATAGTCAACGGCCAAGTCACAGTTAACAAGACTGACTACAAATTACCATATACATGCAACTCACATCAGATCACTTTCCAAGGTTATAAAACTTTTCTCAGACTCGAGTGATACAATTGGTTCAGTTTTGCTCTTGGCTCAACCAATCAGAAGTTTTATTACCTTGGTACGGGTCCATGGTCATGTGATATGATTGGGTTGAGTTTTGCTCTTGGCTCAACCAATTAGAAGTTTTATAACCTTGGTACCCATGGCCATGCCTTCCATGGTCCACACTGCACTACTAGCTACTGCTAACAGTCATTATTTCCAAAACCATCGAGATAGATTCTTTATTATCCTCCATTATAGGAGAGCTATCACATACATGTATAATACAGATACATTTATAATATTACAACTATTACCGAATACGAACAAACATTGTGATATCATGTAATTAAACTATATACATGTAATTACAAAAACAAAGAACACAAAAAACAATATAACAGATATGTAACATTGTGACAAGAATTTCCAGCGTCGCATAACAAAATCGAACATTGAATTAACTATAATATCGGATCCCGATCGTACACCTTACCGAAAAGAAACATAAGGTGTAAATAGGAACTCAAATATTAAAAATCGTAAGTTGACAAACTGTTTCAGAACACCGCCCTACACTAGAATAGAATAATGTAGAGTATATGAGATGAACCCATGCTAATTCCCATCACAATGACATGTACATTATACAGTTACAAGCTAATTTTATTTGTAAATAAACAATTTATTACTCGCAGATATTTATTACCTTCGAATAATGTTTGGGTTTTGGCATTTGCGCTTTGCAAAAAAGGCAAGCATATTTTAATTCGACAATTTATCTACATTATTGGACAGTTCTGCTCTATTCATGTTAATTCATGTACCACAGCCCACTATGGTTATACACACGATAGAACATTGTATGTAATATATTCACTGCTGTAATTTGGATATTGTCACGGCTTGCTTCATCAAGTTCATAAGTAGACATACCTAACAGCAAATCACAGATTTGGGTAATAGGATCCTTTGAGATGAAGCGTAAATATATGTTTATTCCTGCTTGATCAAAAACAGTTGTCCATAGGGCAGTTCTGAGATGCTCAGTTTCCGGACATGATTATATTATGTGTAGTTTGCTATTATTAACAAACATGTCACATTTAGGACAAGTTTCACTCTTGCTAAAACAAAATAATTTGTTTATAGTTGAAACAGCAGTATAACATTTAGATTTTAATTTTGGGAATTGTCTGCCTAGTAACCACAGCTCACATGGTTTATTAACGTTGAATGTGTTTTCAGCATTTATTTCTGGAAAACGTATACGGTAGTTACCCTAGACATCCTTTCATTATGTTCAGCATAATCTGGACTCTGATATCAGTTGAGTTGATTGACCCCAAATATCATAATCTCCAATCAATCTTTTATTTTTAACTCTTCTGTATGTACAAGCTGTATACCCCCGTTTAAACGCTCCTGGGAGTGATGCATTTTGCTACAAATTATATGCAAAATATGTCTGGAACTCAACTCGTGGGTTCGAACCCCATGTCTTTACATTTTCACTTTACATTTCATTTTTACGTGGGAAGCCCTAACGGTATTGTATGTAACGGATTTCGGTAAAGATTTATAGATGTATGAAAAGGGACGGATAATTGATGAGTATAATGCAGATATCCGCAACTGCAAAGCATAACCTTCACAGAGGTCTACCTGTCCCCTCAGCATAACCTTCACAGAGGTCTACCTGTCCCCTCAGCATAACCTTCACAGAGGTCTACCTGTCCCCTCAGCATAACCTTCACAGAGGTCTACCTGTCCCCTCAGCATAACCTTCACAGAGGTCTACCTGTCCCCTCAGCATAACCTTCACAGAGGTCTACCTGTCCCCTCAGCATAACCTTCACAGAGGTCTACCTGTCCCCTCAGCATAACCTTCACAGAGGTCTACCTGTCCCCTCAGCATAACCTTCACAGAGGTCTACCTGTCCCCTCAGCATAACCTTCACAGAGGTCTACCTGTCCCCTCAGCATAACCTTCACAGAGGTCTACCTGTCCCCTCAGCATAACCTTCACAGAGGTCTACCTGTCCCCTCAGCATAACCTTCACAGAGGTCTACCTGTCCCCTCAGATTTCTTCAAAATGACAATATAACGACTTTAAATGTATCAGATTTCCGTAGGGGATACAGGGCTCATTCAAGAGGGCGACTTGGGCGAAATAGTCGCCTTAGGGACACTGACTTTACCTCCCATGCGGGCCCCACTTCTCCCTAAATAAATTCAATTTTTTAAAATGTTCGTACAAACTTTTGTCCAGTAGTACGAGCCTGGGATTATATTGATTAAGTATTAAGTTTATTATCCGGATGTCGGGGGGGAGATTATCTTATGCCTCGTGGGCTGTATTTCACTGTGTGTATTTCGAGACTCAAAATTTAGTGACATACGGATTACCATTAATTAGCAGGTATGCCCTTCAGAAATAAGGCGAAATGGATGTCACCCTGATGTCTATTGTCGGCATAGTCACGGAAAATAAAGCGACCATTTCGCCCTCTAGCGTGGGCCCTGGGATTATATACATGTAATATGAATTGTTGATTATAATTTCAGCGCAAAAAGAGATGCTAGAAAAACAACAAGATAAAGAAAGGAAAAATGTGCAGGATTTTAGAGAACAGGTTTTTATCAGTATTGTTTAATTTTAAAATGCTTAGAATTAAATAAATTCTTCTAGCATTACATGTATGTAGTTTTGAAACTAAAATGCCAAATCATACATATGCTGAAGGGAATTAACTAAACAGCCCAGAATGGCAGGGTTCCCGGGGTCGGTTGCCAATTGCGACAACAAATAAATATTGGCGCTAAATTTTGTGAATTGGCGAAAATATTTGGTGCAACTTTTTTTTTAAATATTTTTTTTTTGGCACATGTTTTGTCAAATTAATGGCTTCAAATATTTATTTGTGAACTATAGGGCTCTTAGTTCTGCAACTTTTTTAAATTGGCTCCTGTGTTTTTCAATATTTACCAACTTAGGTTTGCTGGAAAATGTATTTGACCGATTTCCTGACTACCAACAATTTACTTTCTAGACTGATTTTTAATGACTTTGGTTGCTACAATCGGTCCGCCAGTTAAAAATTCGGTCCTGGACCAGGTGACCGGTAATTTTAGAAGCCCTGATACGCCCTAATACTTCATATATATGCAGTCAACAGTGATTGTCGTAACCAGTACAATGTAATTTACCTGTACATTCATCAGCCTATTAAATAACATTCAATTTCAGATGCAGATGAAAATCAACAATTTTATTAAAGATGGAAAGCAGGAAAAGTTCAAATTTGAAGCAATGGACAAATCCAAGAGATCTATTCTGTACGTATTCCTGTAATGGACAAATCCAAGAGATCTATTCTGTACGTATTCCTGTAATGAATAAAACCAAGAGATCTATTCTGTACGTATTCCTGTAATGGACAAATCCAAGAGATCTATTCTGTACGTATTCCTGTAATGGACAAATCCAAGCGATCTATTCTGTACGTATTCCTGTAATGGACAAAACCAAGAGATCTATTCTGTACGTATTCCTGTAATGGACAAAACCAAGCGATCTATTCTGTACGTATTCCTGTAATGGACAAATCCAAGAGATCTATTCTGTACGTATTCCTGTAATGGACAAATCCAAGCGATCTATTCTGTACGTATTCCTGTAATGGACAAATCCAAGAGATCTATTCTGTACGTATTCCTGTAATGGACAAAACCAAGCGATCTATTCTGTACGTATTCCTGTAATGGACAAAACCAAGCGATCTATTCTGTACGTATTCCTGTAATGGACAAAACCAAGCGATCTATTCTGTACGTATTCCTGTAATGGTCATACTGTGCATTTTAACCAAATTTTATTAAATAATGCCATTTAAGGACGCGATCACGTGCTTTCTCACTTTTCTCATACATTCTGACCTAGAATGAACCCCGAGTGTTGTCAACTTTTATAAATGTGAATAACCAAAATCACGATTTTGCATCATTTGAAATCACAAATATTCTCCCAAATTTTTTAGGACGATGAAAAGTTGATGAAATATCCTGTCACAAAATTAAAAGAAATAAATGAAAGAAACCAGGCCCATGTCTGCCCCTCTACATTCATGATCATATAAAAGTGACCACTGCCAACTTGGGGTGCGCAAGGGGCCACTTGTGGTAAAATGAGTATGTTTTATATTTTAGTCATGAGGTTGCTGATATCGCTAGCTTGGCATCATTTTCCTTTGGTCTAGAGGAGCAGGATAGATACGTTATGATATGGAAAAAGGTTGGTACATATATCTGGTCTAGTTGCACTGTCTGTGTCCCGGCTCATGCAAAGCATACTGCCGTACACTGTGTCCGTGTCCCGGCCTTTACTGCCCTTGCTATTTCAGTAACATTTTCACAGCACTAGCAAAAAGGACTAGATTACTAAATCTAATAGTCTAAAGACTAAACTTTCAACAATTTCAACCAATAATCCAAAATCTAATTGACCCCTGGCCTCAGGTAAATGGGCTTCTTTTTTGTTATTATGAGGCACGTAGCTACAATAAGGCACTGAAGGCCCAGGTCTGCTGATTGTACCAGAAAATGAAAAAATCTAAAACCCCGAAAATGCAATAAAACTGAAGGGGGGGGGGGGTATGATATGGGTGCATCTCTGAAGGTATTGGAATTTGAATGTCTTAAGACGTATATTGAAATTCGTCTTAGTGCACCATTGACGTTCTAGTATTCACGATGTTCCTTGGGGAGCATGCCCCCATACCCATCTAGCTACATCGCATCCTCGGTGCTCAATTTACTAGTCGGGTGGCCTACAAGTTCTAAATAGCTAGCTACGCCCCTGATTATTATACACTTTATTTATTTTACAACGATTGCCCTCATAACATATTCACTTGATTCAGGAGTTTGCACCATCAGATGATGAACTGTTAGCATATAGACGAGACGAGGAATGGGACCCAGCCAAGGCCAAGCAGATAGCTGAGGATAGGGTAGGATGTGATGGTTTGGTTCTAGATCTAATTAAAGAATGAATCGCGGGTTAATAGTTTCCATCAGGGTATGAACTACATTGGGCGTGGTTTAAGTGTGTCGAGGCCGAAGGAGGCATCCACGCTAACTTTAAACATGCCCAATGTAGTTCATACCACGATGGAAACTATTAACCAGATTTAATTACTTATATTTACATTAATTATTCTTTTCAATGACACAAAAGAAAATATAGCACACTTTGCATTTAAAATGTTTTTAGTCCAGATTTGCAATTTACCGTCTGCCGGGACAGGTAAATAGATCATCCTTGGAACAGCGTAGACTATAATTCACGCCTTTTCTCGCAAATAACTCCGCATACCCATGCGGATGCGCATGCCTGTAACATCGAGTGCGCATGTCAGCTGCATATTATTAGTTGGGAACCCTCGTACGAAAATGTTCCTTTTCATGTCGATTTCAGGCCCTTGCACAGTTAGCATTAGGTGGTAAGAAAGAATCGAAGAAGATGCAACCACATTCTAATTATAAAGATAAATACAAGCACCTGATTGGTGAGACAGCGGCTAAGGATGCAGCTCAGTCAACCTTTACCAACAGATCTTATGGATTTGGTAAGCATTAGGATATTTATCACATAACGTTGCTTATAATTAGTGTAATACAGTCATCTCATAAATTCTTATATGTACACACGTGTAATAACACCTGGAAGGATTCTGATTGGTTGAGAGAATAATCCTTATTATTTGTACATTAAACTTTAAAGTATGCATATTTCTATTTGAATCGGTACATAGCGTTAATGGTAAGACAAACTACGGCTTAACCCTTTCCCTCATAGAAGCACCTCTTGACGCCATTACCAATACGACATACATTGATAATCTAGTAGCCAAACCAATGTTCATAATAAAGTCCAGAATCTCATGTAGTCCCAGTAATATCTATGGAGGTGGGATAGATATGGCGACTACTTACCCACTGCATGATAGCTGAATGGCTGTCAGTTGTATGGATATATAATAGTATATTAACCTAAACCTCTATGAGGGAAAGGGTTAAAAGAAGTCCTGTTGCAATTATAACGCTGCTTTGCGTAGTGACGATATGACAATTTGCACTGACAGTTGTCGCCAAAATGAAAGTAGCAGCGTTATTTTGTGAAATATTATGATTAAAAACGAATATGGTAATGTGATAAAAGGATCTTACATGAGTGGTGATGTCATACCATATTTTATGAAACTTGTTTTAGAATTTTGCTATTAAGCTCGTCAAAAGGAATAAAACAATAATTAGTTTTGAAATATTGCATGGGGTAGTCACGTGAGGTATAAGTGAAATATTGCATGGGGTAGTCACGTGAGGTATAAGTGAAATATTGCATGGGGTAGTCACGTGAAGTATAAGTGAAATATTGCATGGGGTAGTCACGTGAGGTATAAGTGAAATATTGCATGGGGTAGTCACGTGAGGTATACGTAAGTGTGTGTGTGTTTTACATTTATTTATCGTCGCTACCGGTTGCCCATATCAGCGACGCCTCCTGAAGAGATTAGTCATTTTAGATTTTTGGAGGATAGTGCAATGATACAGACAGAGACCCATTCTAGAGTCTCCTCTGGTTATTTTACGTGCACCGTGTACAGCACCGACACAAGACCTCGGTTTAACGTCCCATCTGAATGACAGTTAGTTTTATTAGGGTCAGACAGGGGATCGAACAGTTCGAGTAGCGTGATTTTGTTCTGAATGAGGCTATTCTTTTTCTTTTTTTTTATACTTTATTTATTTTACAACAATTGCGAAGCAAGTTTTAACAACTTATATTAATCACTCTCGTTGGCGCGGATGAAAGCGTATATGTGGTCATTCATGTGGGAGGAAACCGGAGTACCCGGAGAAAACCTACCTGTCCGATCTGGCAACCATCGTACCATCTCACATACTTCCCTGTCCGAGGATCGAACCCGGGTCGCATTGGTGAGAAGCGAGCGCGCTAACCACTGTGCTAATCAAGGTGAGACATTGCCGTTCGACATTGAAAAATGTTGCCCCGCTCGGGTATGGCAAATATTGCATGGTATGGGGGTAGTCACGTGAGGTATAAGTAAGATGTTGCATGGTATGGGGGTAGTCACGTGAGGTATAAGTAAGATGTTGCATGGTATGGGGGTAGTCACGTGAGGTAAGTAAGATGTTGCATGGCATGGGTAGTCACGTGAGGTATAAGTAAGATGTTGCATGGTATGGGGGTAGTCACGTGAGGTATAAGTAAGATGTTGCATGGTATGGGGTAGTCACGTGAGGTATAAGTAAGATGTTGCATGGCATGGGGTAGTCACGTGAGGTATAAGTAAGATGTTGCATGGTATGGGGTAGTCCGTGAGTATAAGTAGATTGCATGTATGAGGTAGTCAGTGAGGATAAGTAAGATGTTGCATGGTATGGGGTAGTCACGTGAGGTATAAGTAAGATGTTGCATGGTATGAGGTAGTCACGTGAGGTATAAGTAAGATGTTGCATGGTATGGGGTAGTCACGTGAGGTATAAGTAAGATGTTGCATGGTATGGGGGTAGTCATGTGAGGTATAAGTAAGATGTTGCATGGTATGAGGTAGTCACGTGAGGTATAAGTAAGATGTTGCATGGCATGGGGTAGTCACGCGAGGTATAAGTAAGATGTTGCATGGTATGGGGTAGTCACGTGAGGTATAAGTACGATGTTGCATGATTCACTTTATATTTCTATATTTCAGTTTCAAGTGAAAACAAACGCGACCAAAGGACAATAGAACAAGTGTTAGCCGAATCCAGAGCCAAGAAGAAATTAAAAACTGAACATAATGTCTCGCAGTCTGCATCTCATGAAGTCGGTGTTAATTCTGAAAACCAGTCTGCTATCGAATCAGAGGCACAGTCTAAGGAAGATTGTAATAGTGGACTGACTTCAGCAGCCTTGTGATAGATAAGACATATGTTCTTCTTTAGGGATTTTTTATATCAAGTGATCAAGTGAAAACATAATGCTTAAAAGCTGGCCTTCAATCTGATAAACAATGAAGGACAGGTATTTATTGTCATGGTTACATTGTCCGGATTCTTAATAATTAATAACAGTGTGTTTTCCAATGCATGTGCTACCTTGATTTGTTCCTTCACATGTGATGTATATATGATGTATGATGGACACTGCAGGGATCATTGTAGAGGGCGATGTGGAGCCCCCACTTCTCCCTAAACATATCTTTTTTATTTTTATACAATTTTCATAATTCAAAATGTCCTTCTATTCAAATGTTCTATTTAATGGCCATACTGCGCATTTCAACCATATAATAGACATTTATTAAATAACACCATTTAAGGATGCGATTGCACGCTTTCTCACTTCTCCCAAACATTCTGAATTAGAATGAACCCTGGGATAGATCAGACAGAGGCGTAACTCCTAGATTATCCGGCTTGAACCCTGGGATAGATCAGACAGAGGCGTAACTCCTAGATTATCCGGCTTGAACCCTGGGATAGATCAGACAGAGGCGTAACTCCTAGATTATCCGGCTTGAACCCTGGGATAGATCAGACAGAGGTGTAACTCCTAGATTATCCGGCCTCCTCCAACTACCACGTTAATCTTTAATCTGTGCCAAAGATGAAAGTAGAAGTTTGAATTACTGTTTATTTTAGGGGTTAAATTGAAAATATAAGTGGAAGTCGTGATAGCGCAGTGGATGCGCGTTCGCTTCAGGTGCGAAAGGTCAGGAGTTCGAGCCCCGCTGGAGCCGTTACAATTGTGCCCTTAGGCAAGGCATTTAAATTCCACGTTGCCTCTTCTCTCTCCCTCGTGGCAATGGATTCCATTAGGAATGAGGTCTCGAGAGTGATTAATATAAGTTGTAAGAACATGTTTCGCAATCGAGCTAAAATAAATTTGTATAAACTAATTGAAAATATGTCTGTTAAATTGAGCAGGAATTAATGTTAAACCCATTGCCATTAGGCTGTCCGATTAGCGCAGTGGTTAGCACGCTCGCTTCTCACCAATGCATCCCGGGTTCGATCCTCGGACCGGGAAGTATGTGAGATGGTACGGTGATCGCCAGATCGGACAGGTGGGTTTTCTCCGGGTACTCCGGTTTCCTCCCACACGAATGACCACGTTTACGCTTTCATCCGAGCCAACGAGTGTGATTAATATAAGTTGTTAAAACTTGCTTCGCAATCGTTGTAAAATAAATAACGTTTAAACTTTTCTTTAAACCCATTGCCACCTGGAGGCGACACTGGTTGTATGCTTGTATGTGGTAATGGGTGATTCTTTGATGTACTTACAAACATTTATCAAATATTTTTTATTTTTGCATGACATGATAGATATAAATTTATTTATTGATGGCCAATAGCCCAAATATTTCAATCTTATATCTCTGTAGTTTTCACAATGAAATATATTTTTATTGACATCCATTTTATTATCCTTTCGCACATAATTATGTAAATATAGAACACTGGTGTTATGTTCCGTTTGATCATTATTTGGATGGTGGAGCCATCCGTAGATGGGTCATTCCGTGTCAAATCACCCAATGAGGTAAACCGTACCCCCTTCGATTTTGCTGAAATTGGACGAACGGTTCCTGAGATACGGCCAACCCAATTTTTTTTAAAATGGGAGATTTCGGCCAAAATTAGGCCGCCAATATTCAAATGACCATAGCTCAGTTACCGATAGGTCAAAATTGATGAAATATGAATTTCTGGAATGGAAATTCCACAAGGATTCCAAATCTACCCTTATTTTTGACATAGGAATGTTTTAAAGAGTGATAACCTTTTGACCTTGAATATGACCTTGTGGCCCATGTGACCTTAAGATGACCTATCATGAAAAAAATTTGGAATATCAGATTTTTCAGCCGAAATGAGCATATAAACCAAATTTCAGCAAAATCGAAGGGGGTACGGTTTACTTTTTACATTTTATTGGGTGATTTGACACGGAATGACCCAGATGAGGTTAGGGGTCGGTCTCTGTGACCAAGTGGTTACGGTCCTTGATTTCAAATAACTCGCCCCTCATTGCTATAGATTCGAATCGCACTTGGTTGTCGAATTCTACCATGTGAAGAAGCTATCTGGCTGGCATGCATGCAGACAGTCAGTGGTTCTACTCGGTACAGTGTTTGAAATACTGCTCAGAGGGGTTACTGAGGTTTTCCTCCACCAGCGATCAGAGTCGCCATTGGTTGGTACGACTTTATACCCAAAAACCAATGTGTTTATGTTTATGGATGGTGTTTATTTTTGGACAATTTTTAACTAATTTTGTTACCTTGTTTATATTGTTGATTAAATACTATTAACCTGTGTTCAATTCTTAATATTAATAGTTATACCATGTGCGTATACACATACACGTATACACATACACGTATACACATACACGTATACACATACACGTATACACATACACGTATACACATACACGTATACACATACACGTATACAAATACACGTATACAAATACACGTATACACACATATAGGCACGTATGTATATAGGCACGCATGTATATAGGCACGCATGTATATAGGCACGTATGTATATAGGCACGCATGTATATAGACAGGCATGTATATAGACACGTATGTATATAGGCACGCATGTATATAGACAGGCATGTATATAGACACGTATGTATATAGACAGGCATGTATATAGACACGTATGTATATAGGCACGTATGTATATAGGCACGCATGTATATGGGCAGGCACGTATGTATATAGGCAGGCACGTATGTATATAGGCAGGCACGCACGTATGCATATAGGCACGTTTATGTATGTAGGCAGGCACGTATGTATATAGGCACGTATACACACATATAGGCACGTATGTATATAGGCAGGCACGTATGTATATAGGCACGTATACACACATATAGGCACGCATGTATATAGGCAGGCACGTATGTATATAGGCACGTATACACACATATAGGCACGTTATGTATATAGGAGGCACGTATACACATATAAGCAGGCACGTATGTATATAGGCACGCACGTATCATAGAGGCACGCATGTATGATAATAGGCACGTATACACCATATAGGCACGTATGTATATAGCAGGCACGTATACACTATAGGCAACGTATGTATATAGGCACGCACGTATGCATATAGCACGCATGTATGTAGGCAGGCACGTATGTATATAGGCACGTATACACACATATAGGCACGTACGTATATAGGCAGGCACGTATGTATATAGGCACGTATACACACATATAGGCAGGCACGTATGTATATAGGCAGGCATGTATGTATATAGGCACGTATACACACATATAGGCACGTATGTATGTATATAGGCACGTATACACACATATAGGCACGCATGTATATAGACAGGCACGTATGTATATAGGCACGTATGTATATAGACACGTATGTATATAGGCACGTATACACACATATAGGCACGTTATGTATATAGGCAGGCACGTATGTATATAGGCACGCATGTATGTAGGCACGTATGTATATAGACATGTATGTATATAGGCACGTATGTATATAGGTACGTATGTATATAGGCACGTATGTATATAGACACGTATGTATATAGGCACGTATGTATATAGACATGTATGTATATAGGTACGTATGTGTATAGACCTGTATATATATAGGCAGGCACGTATGTCATACTCGCATGACCTAGCCTCCGTAGCCCACACGGCTGTATTCTATGTTTCCTAATTAATGAACATTCTAAGAAATGACGCGGGGAGGTAAGTATCGTGTTATCCGATATAAATCTGGGCCTTTCGCACATGAAGCGAACGCGCTATCACGACTTTTCGGCTTACGTTTGCAGTCCCGGTTTATTCCGAGATCTATCTCCCAAGAAACATGATTATTTAAACGACTAGAATCAAATGAATGCAAACACATGTCAAACATTTGAAACATTAATCAGCATTTTGGGTTTTGCTAGAATCTTAGAGGTGATATTGATGGGAAAAAATTGATATATACAATATGTTTAATACAGTTATATTATCTCAGTAATAAGTATGTAAATAATTCGCTACGTTCAATGGTGCAGATTCATGCTATTATAAGCGGGTGTTAAAATGTTCACATTATATTGAATATATGGTGTAAATATGTTGGAAAACACAAGTCACTATAATAAACAATTCTCTTATAGTCGTATCGGAACCACATACAAAACTCAAACTATGTTTGCAATGGGCAAGACTTGCGCGATCGTTTATTCAATGTAATGACGAGGTTAATTACAACTACGAAACAAATACTTTAAATTATCTTTGCATATAGTCGAATACATGAAACGTAGCCTCGGTCCTGACCGAGATACTCGGGACCAGGGTAAAAACCTGAGGTAAACAATCATTAATCATAATGTATAAAAAAAACTCTGGAAAACTGTATCCAATGTATCAGATATCTTTGATTGTAGATTAAAATATTTTCCAAACGATAACATATTCGTACTCAGTTTTACGATATAAAAAAAAAAAAAAAAATACTTATAACGAGTCACAATTCAATTCGTTTTTAACATTTAAATCCATATGGAAAACCGTTCTTAGATCACATTCTCGAATCAACGAGGGATATCGGTGGCCTTTCTATTACTTCCCTTGGCAGATAAAGTCCGATTGATCCCGAAATGTATAGCGGTCCTTTCTGTTGGAATCCTTTGTTTTTACTGTTGTTCCCTAACCAGATGTTGCGTTATAATACATGTGGTTTTATCCAAATCATGTTAATTAATTGATAAAATAAATATACAGATAAGTACTCATTGGATATACTGTATGATATATGTCTCGTAATTTAATAATAATAAGATATGAGAAAATGAATGAAAATTGATAGCATGTTGTGCAAAGGAAGCAACGATAAAAACAGAGGAAACGACTTAAGAGGACCTACGTACTTTTAGTGAGTACTCGGGGGGCAGTGACTGACCGGTGTCTCGAATTTGAATAGCGAAATTGCTTGCAAAACGATCTAAGTCTAGCGTAGAACTGGACGATCAATCGAACCATATCACAGCTTTTATTCTTTATTTCAGTCTCATCAATGTACAGCATATAACAAACACAGAATATAGTTTACATAATTAGAAAGTACATTGCCAGGCATTCACAGTCATGTGATCATATTTATACACACAATTTTGTGTCAAGTTTCGTTAAGACATGCTTTCTGAGCTATACTAACGTAACGCACATACCTTGAAAGTAGTGCTGTCTTTCTTATGGAGGTTGGTGCACCCAAGTACTGGTTAACCGCTGGAGCATGCCCAGGAAAGGTGTTGTTAGGTAAACTGCCCGCCGGCGATATAGCCCAAAATGGTGCTGATGTAGGCGTAAACCCGAAATATAATAATTGAAAAGTAATGCTGGCACGATTATGAAATCCGTAACCTTTGCCAGAATTATTAGTGTTTATTATTTGGCAATATTGAATGCTTAATTAACGTAGACTTAACTGATGGCGCAAAAGTTTCACCCTTAAAGCCGAGAATAATCAGTTTGTGTTCAGACATCTGCGAATATGAGCCAAGTCCTTGTCAGAGTTTATACTGCAGTAATTTAATAAAACCCGCTGGAACTAATCTACATGTATAGCAGGCGCCTAATAACCTAGGCTTGCGCACACTACGCAGTTGCATATACAGTTTAGCCAAGAGTTAATCAATTAATTAGTCCCCAAAAATGCAATAAACACGAGGGTCTATGGGGATGGAATAGATACAATATCTTTGTAGAGTGTCTCAAATATTCTATTAGAAATAATCTTGCCAGCTTGAGAATATATTTAAAATACATAGCTTTCAGAATGAGTAAAAGTATTTCACAGGCAAACTAAACTGTTTTTGGCGGGAAATGGCTCCAGATGGCCCCATAGATGATCTAGGGAGTTTTCTCCACGGGGGTCCTCTCAGATGCTTTGCGTATACATTAGAGTGGGCCTAGCTACGCCACTTCTATGTAGAGGTTATGGTAAATAACGTTGTTTCATTTGAAATTCGCTAGATATTGTGGATGCGAACTTGACAGTGCGTTGTATGTATGTATGTTCCTTTACTGTCAAACCCCTCGCGGGGACGTAGACATGTTTTCCTGGGCAGGCGTAGCCGACCTAAGCGATTAACCAGTACTAAGCAATGTGTGTGAGGTGCCTTGCTCAATGACACTACATACGTTGCCTGACCGAGTATCGGACCCGGAACTGTTCGATTCCAAATCCGACGCTGGACCACGGACGTCACACGCGTTGGCATAGACGACACTTTTATTTATTCCAATCGATTGATGCGTTCCGTTGTATCAACATTTCACAGTAAGGATACTGTTTTGCACAGCATAATACGCCACAGTTGTATTATCCAGTGGGATATACGATATTGTATCGCATCGCACCTATTCACAATCCGCATCATAGCAATAGCCGGACTTCTTTTCTTACACAAAGTGAAAAATATAGTCCATCATTCAAGATTTAATTAACTAGTATATATACCTAGCCGGACTTCTTTTCTTGCTCAACTTTACACAAAGTGAAAAAATATAGTCCATCATTCAAGATTTAATTAACTAGTATATATACCTAGCCGGACTTCTTTTCTTGCTCAACTTTACACAAAGTGAACAAATATAGTCCATCATTCAAGATTTAATTAACTAGTATATATACCTAGCCGGACTTCTTTTCTTGCTCAACTTTACACAAAGTGAACAAATATAGTCCATCATTCAAGATTTAATTAACTAGTATATATACCTCTAATAGCATGTACTGAAACTAAACCATGCGTAAATGTCGCCACAGACGCTGCAATCCCCCATTCCTTGTGTATGTCGTGATTGTGCAGTGGTAGCGCACGGAGTTCGAGCCCCACTGGGGCCGTTACAATTGTGCCCTTAGGCAAGGCATTTATATTCCATGTTGCCTCCTCTCTCCCTCCGGGCGATGGATCCATCAGCATGAGGTCTCCAGAGTAATTAATATAAGTTGTTTCGCAATCGAACTAAAATAAATTTGTATATAAAATATAATTCCTCGTTTTAAGGCCTTGACTATTAGTGATTTTTTTTTAGATTTTTTTTCCGGAGTTGCGAGCCACTAGCCAGAGTAAAATATTTTCATTATTTATTTTTCTTTCGCAGAAATCTTACGCCTCTCGCGCGGTCTTGTTTGAATCGCCCCCTCGTGTGCAATACGACATCGAGCGTGTTTAGCCATAGCTCGTTTATTAACAAATGAGCTGGGCAGTGCTGGAAGTGTTTCATTTTTTCTGAAAAGAAAATCGACTTTATCTTTAACGAAGAAATAAAAGTGTCATAGGTTGATCTTTTGTATATCCGTATTTATATGGTGGATGCGGCGTTCCATAGAATAACGCAGTTTCAATCGCACATTCGTGCGTCATCATATATACGGATAACTTCATGTCTTATCGTCTGTTCATTCAGGTGTGAATCGGTGACGATCGGCAATGTCCGTCCGTGACGGAAATTGTCGACGATCTGCGAATCAATCCTGGGTGAGCAGTTGTCACTGTATGGTATTGTAGTACTTTGTACACACCTATGCAATAGTTTCGTATATAGTATAAGAGTTGTATGAAAGGTTTGAATGCATTGGCTCCTTGCAAAATCCCTCAGGCAGAATGACTTATGAACTCTCACGAGATCTCAGGTCATACTATTCAAGAACTTTATATATTAAAGATTGTTAAAAGACTCTCCAATTTTACCGGAATAATTGGTAAGATATGCATCACACTAAACGATATATTACTCATTATGTATACATATATATATGTTGTAAATTGTATATACGCGTGGAATGAATTATGTGCAATATCGTATTATTTTATAATGTTTCTACTGTATATTGTACAGCAACTACAGACTACTACAAGTTTTCCTTTTTTCCAAGAACAATCTACCATTGGAACCACCTCCCTCCTGACATTGTCCATCTCCCTACCATAGAGCAATTCAATACGGCAGTTTGCCATATTGAACATGCCAGTCCCTAGTTGTTCTGCGTAGCTGCTTTTAAACTTTTACCACAACTTATTTTCATTACCTTCTTAAATTATACTTTTAACTACTCATACTTTTAACTTCTTTGCGGTTCTTGACGTGCAACATGTCTACGTCCCCGCGAGGGGTTCGACATTAGCGGAAGATAGATAGATATATTTATGATTGTATATTTTGCCTGTTTTAGGCCCCATTCCTACCCATTAATAAAGATAACGAACCTACGCCAGGTTTTGTTGTGTAAAGTGAGCCCTGTGACATAATGATTTTTTTAGTAAAATGTAATAGCTCGTTTATTCTTCGAAACATAATGAATATATACATATGTACACATATTCAAAAGTGAAAGTTAATTATTTGCAGCCAGCGGTGAAAATAAGTTAAATAAATCATGGAATTTCATGTCGTTACAACACAATTTTAAAGAAATTCCACGACAGATTTCCAGAGCTTTCAGTTACAAAATTAATAAGAAAAACATTTGCCGTCTGCTACAATTACTAGAACTAATTACAGCCTTTACTTTACCAAGAATGCAGCGAGTTAAGTTACAATGATTACATAATAACCTAATATACACATTGTTTGAAAAAATATAATAATGTATGTTAATCGTTGCCGGTCTTTACTGAATGTGGTTGATACGGGGAACACACGTCAAACGCGGTTGTACTTCTTGTGCGGGTTATTTTTATCTCCACGACAAGAGAGCTTCCATCGAATCTGGAAATAAATCCGTCGTTTGATCATTCACATGTACACAATTAATTGTCAACGTATGCTCTCGTTTTTATGTCGCCTTTTAATTCCATTAGGCAACACATGTGATTGACAATTTACAACGTTAGGCGTTGGGAGTTTTCTGTGATAAACAACATTATATCACTGTAGAATTGCTATGCGCGTTTTGTTTCTTTCGAACTATTTAATGTTCTCAATACCTCTACACTCAGCCACTCAGCCACATTTAATGTTCTCAATACCTCTACACTCAGCCACATTTAATGTCCTCAATACCTCTACACTCAGCCATTCAGCCACATTTAATGTCCTCAATACCTCTACACTCAGCCACTCAGCCACATTTAATGTCCTCAATACCTCTACACTCAGCCACATTTAATGGGAGACGTTGGTCAATTATTGACGCCTGGATACTCTGTGGGGAGTATAGACCCTCTTAGCTATTTGCCTCTGTTTTGATCGTTGTTTCCTTTTGCCCAATATTCTCTCAATTGCCATCCGTTTTCTCATCTGTCTACCCCACCCCCCGAAGGGAAGCATAGAAGGGAGGCATAATGTTATCTCACGTTCCGTGTGTTCGTCTGTCAGTATTCAATATTTCCAGTCCGAGCTGTAATTTCTTCGGCTGTGGCTAACTGGCTATACACTTCGGGGGCATTCATCATCTGTGATATTCATTGTTTTATTATTAAATTATTTAAATCTCGACATATATTCTACACTATATCCAATGGGTTATCTACCGTAAATATTTGAAATCAATTAATTAACAGGATTTTGATAATATCACTTTTAGCATACCGCATATCTGGTTATGGGACAACAGTAAACACAAAGGATTCAAACTAATATACATTCGGGATAAACCGAACTTTATTTGGTAAGGGAGGTAATAGCAAACAACATGGTGTCGCTCATTCAATAATGCGGCAATGCACAGTTATTTCACTCCACGGACATGATAGTAATTTTCAGATTCTGCCAAATTTTCCTGCGTATATATCTGAAATAAAGAAAGCATTCATTTGGTGTGGCGTCCGTGGTCCAGTGGTAGAGCGTCGGATTTGGAATCGAACGGTCCCGGGTTCGATACTCGGTCAGGCCACGTATGTAGTGTCATTGAGCAAGGCACATCACACACATTGCTTAGTACTGGTTAACCACTTAGGTCGGCTAAGCCTGCCCAGGAAAGCATGTCTAAGTCCCCGCGAGGGGTTTGACATTAAAGAAACAAACAAAGACGACAGCTTCACACACTATGATTCAAAAGACCATATTCAAATGTATTTCTACTTATGCACATATCAGATAAATAATACATGTATATTTACACATAGAAATAAATATGCATTTCCCCCCCCCCCAAATAATTTTCAATAATTGTGCCCTATTTAGTTTTAACATATTTTATTTCCCAATATAATACATATTGAACAACCACACATAATCAGTGCCCTATTTGAATTCGCATGCTGCAAAATGGCTACCAGAAGCCATACGCAAAGCAGTTCAATATGCAATATTACCGAGGTCAAACATTAGCTCACAGAATAGCGTGTAAACACCCATGTTCACTATGCAATATTACCGAGGTCAAACATTAGCTCACAGAATAGCGTGTAAACACCTACGTTCAATATGCAATATTACCGAGGTCAAACATTAGCTCACAGAATAGCGTGTACACACCCATGTTCAATATGCAATATTACAGAGGTCAAACATTAGCTCACAGAATAGCGTGTACACACCCATGTTCAATATGCAATATTACCGAGGTCAAACATTAGCTCACAGAATAGCGTGTACACACCCATGTTCAATATGCAATATTACCGAGGTCAAACATTAGCTCACAGAATAGCGTGTAAACACCCATGTTCAATATGCAATATTACAGAGGTCAAACATTAGCTCACAGAATAGCGTGTACACACCCATGTTCAATATGCAATATTACCGAGGTCAAACATTAGCTCACAGAATAGCGTGTACACACCCATGTTCAATATGCAATATTACCGAGGTCAAACATTAGCTCACAGAATAGCGTGTAAACACCCATGTTCAATATGCAATATTACCGAGGTCAAACATTAGCTCACAGAATAGCGTGTACACACCCATGTTCAATATGCAATATTACCGAGGTCAAACATTAGCTCACAGAATAGCGTGTACACACCCATGTTCAATATGCAATATTACCGAGGTCAAACATTAGCTCACAGAATAGCGTGTAAACACCCATGTTCAATATGCAATATTACCGAGGTCAAACATTAGCTCACAGAATAGCGTGTAAACATCCACGTTCAACACCCTGAAGCTAATTCACGAATGCGTGGCTGAAATCCAATAATATTACTATTTTTAGACAAAATTACTATTTTTTGAAAAAATTACCCATTTTGATAAATAAACTGGTCCAATTGTAATTTTCAATTTTCTTATTAATTTTTTGGTCTAATAATATCATGCACCAGTCCATGTGAGTTTACTATGTGTTGAATGGGTAACATATCATGCACCAGTCCACGTCAGTTGCTTGGTGTTGAATGGGTAAAATATCATGCACCAGTCCATGTGAGTTTACTTGGTGTTGAATGGGTAAAATATCATGCACCAGTCCATGTCAGTTACTTGGTGTTGAATGTGTAAAATATCATGCACCAGTCCATGTCAGTTGCTTGGTGTTGAATTGGTTAATATTATGCACCAGTCCATGTCAGTTTACTTGGTGTTGAATGGGTAAAATATCATGCACCAGTCCGTGTCAGTTTACTTGGTGTTGAATGGGTAAAATATCATGCACCAGTCCATGTCAGTTACTTGGTGTTGAATTGGTTAATATTATGCACCAGTCCATGTCAGTTACTTGGTGTTGAATGGGTTAATAGTATGTACCAGTCCATGTCAGTTACTTGGTGTTGAATGGGTTACTATTATGTACCAGTCAATGTCAGTTACTTGGTGTTGAATGGGTTAATATTATGTACCAGTCAATGTCAGTTACTTGGTGTTGAATGGGTTAATATTATGTACCAGTCAATGTCAGTTACTTGGTGTTGAATGGGTTAATATTATGTACCAGTCAATGTCAGTTACTTGGTGTTGAATGGGTTAATATTGAGAAGAACATTTACTACCTTTATGAACAGGATATCTGCCTCTGTATTCGAAAGTTCACTCGTATTGGTGAACGTGTTTTAAAGAAATGTGGAACTTGTCTTGTCTCTCACGACCTCACAAACTACATAATTAAGACTGAACATTTTAGTTTAAACTTTATTTATTTTAGAACGACTGCGAAGCACGTTTTAACAACTTATATTAATCACTCTCGTTGGGGATGAAAGCGTATACTATTATGTGGTCATTCGTGTGGGAGGAAACCGGAGTACCCGGAGAAAGCCCACCTGTCCGATCTGGCGACCACCGTACCATCTCACATACTTCCCGGTGGTCGGATCGAACCCGGGTTGCATTGGTGAGAAGCGAAAAAGACTGAACATGAAAGCCTAACAGCATGCTGCGTGTGTCCTGCTCGTATCCATGTCTCCTCAATTCGTATTGTTTATAGCGTATGTTCAGGTATGTACACGTAGTTATGTCAAAATCGTGTTTGTTTATTTATCGTCGCTACCGGTTGCACATATGAGCGACGCCTCCTGAAGAGATTAGTCATTTTAGATTTTTGGAGTATAGTGCAATGATACAGAATTCCCTCTGGTTATTTTACGTGCACTGTGTAAAGCACCCGACACGAGACCTCGGTTTAACATCCCATCCGAAAGACTGTTAATTTTATTAAGGTCAGACGGGGGATCGAACCTGCGATCCCTGGATTACCAGTCCAACGTGTTAACCATTGGACTACATATTCGTCTTTAAATCAAACTCGTGGTTTTAAATGAACAACTTTTATACGTAGATTTCTGTCTCTATTTGCATTGTGTGTCTTTGTTTATGCTTTCCAATGAATGATAGAGTTGTCTCAGGGAAAGATAACTCCATCTTCCACTGATTTCAACCAGTGAAGGATGGCATTTTCCCTGTCACTGCTTGAGTTTCGTATTCCTGTGTGGTTGGATGTACTTTTGTATTTAAGTTATTTCTGATCATAACGAATAGTTGATTATAAACTAATATTTTCGAATTTGTTTTGTCTGTGGAGTTTTAATTTTGACAGAAACTTGAAAATTATACAAGGACTATTTCTTATTACGGACGTTCACAATAACATAAGTGGTTGTGCGGTTGTGTTACGTAGTGCAATGAGGCTACAGAAAGGGCAGTTAAAATGAATAAAATTTGAAAACAAATATTATTTTAGCCAAAGTCATTGGAAATCATATGAAAAGAAAATGTTTGATCTCGTGATCAACGAAATACAAAATTATACCGGAGGTTCACACTAACACAAGTGGCTGTGCGGTTGTGTATTGTAGTGTATTGAGGCTCCCGAGTCAAAATGAATACCATTTGAAAATCAAATATTATATTAGTCAAAATCATTGGAAATCTTTAAAGAGAAGGAAGATTTGTGTTTATGAATGTAAGATAGGATTATAGCTCATCTCGTGATCAACGAAATACAAATTTGATGAAATAAAATACAATTTTACACTAATAAGCACAAATATCATCTACATGTTCGATCATGACGTCACAAATTGCTGCGTGTAATTGAATTGTATTAATGATATTTGTTGAGTTCGTTTCTGTATATGAACGATAGAAAGACGGGAACTGAACAAATGATGAATGTGGCAGGCTTTCGTAGCACGTTCGTCAAATAAATTCAATCATTCTTTCTCGTGCATTTATTTCCTTCTGTGTTAATAAGTAAATATATGGCATGGGGGATATATAGTTGTGCGTCTGGATTGGTTGAACAAGTGTAATAATGAACGAGAGTTCCATTCCACTCCGGTAGCAAGTTTGGCAGAGTCTTTAACCCATTCAACACCAAGTAACTGACATGGACTGGTCCATGATATTTTTAGACCAATAAATTAATAACAAAATTACATTTGGACCAGTTCATTTATCAAAATGGGTAAAAAAAATTCTAAAAATAGTTATATTACTTGAAAAAAGTGCAGATCCTGATCTGGATCTACACTTTTTTGTAAGCCAATTTAGAGCTCTGTGGTGTTGAAAGGGTTAAGCTGATTTCATACATATTTTGGTAATATCACAAGTAAATCGAGCGCGTTTGAGCACGGCCATTGCAATAGTTACTAGATTCTGTGAATGGTTGTCTTGAAGCTGATTTCATACTTTTTTTCAATATACCCCTATAATTCATACCTGCACATTGTTGTATAGATGTATTGTCATTAATTGTCTCATTTCCCCTTTTCTACTCTGCTAGACAATTCCATATATCATCATATTCCATTACATACTATATATAGTTTATCTACCTTTCAGCTTTTACATTACTATATACTTCCACTGTGCAGTTCTCACTTATTGTCGTGTCTTTTGATTGCATTTGATGTGTACATATGTTGTAGATTAACTTTTGCTAAATGAATGAGAGAGGGATGGAGGGAGGGAGGGAGGGAGAGAGAGAGAGAGAGAGGAGAGAGGAGGGAGGGAGGGAGGGGGAGGAGGGAGGGAGAGATTTCGATATATTCATAGAGAGAGAGAAGAGAGAGATAGAGCGAGAGAGAGGTGGGGGACGGTAGAGGGATGGAGGGAGAGAGAGGGGGGAGGGAGGGAGAGAGAGATTTCGTTATATTCATAGAGAGAGAGAGATGGGGGACGGAGAGAGGGATAGAGGGGAGAGATCTGTTTGTACGACTACTCTTAATTCTAAGAATGACATGATTGTTAATGGTGATATACGAACACACTGTACATACTTAAGATTATGTTCATATAGCATAGAAAATGGATCTTCAGAGATAAAATAATGATCCACAAGGAGAACATAATTATACTATGTAAACTATGTAACCAAATGTCGGTTGAATCAGAGTAGCATTTTATGTTATGTTGTACGAGAAACAGAAGCTTAAGAATTAAATACCTTGGTAATATATCAGGGTATTGTGTAGCCTGGGTTCCAGTCTGTCGATTGTTCACTTTTTAACTTCTAGCAAAATGACATATGATCAGAAACTCAATATGGTCCAATTCATAGTTTCTGTGTTAAAATATATTTATTTGACTGTTCAGGCAAAATATATCGACGCCTGTTCCCAGACTAGGCATTGTGTACCTGTTTCCAGACTAGGCAGTGTGTACCTGTTCCCAGACTAGGCAGTGTGTACCTGTTTCCAGACTAGGCAGTGTGTACCTGTTCCCAGACTAGGCATTGTGTACCTGTTTCCAGACTAGGCAGTGTGTACCTGTTTCCAGACTAGGCATTGTGTACCTGTTTCCAGACTAGGCAGTGTGTACCTGTTTCCAGACTAGGCAGTGTGTACCTGTTTCCAGACTAGGCAGTGTGTACCTGTTTCCAGACTAGGCAGTGTGTACCTGTTCCCAGACTAGGCAGTGTGTACCTGTTTCCAGACTAGGCAGTGTGTACCTGTTCCCAGACTAGGCAGTGTGTACCTGTTTCCAGACTAGGCATTGTGTACCTGTTTCCAGACTAGGCAGTGTGTACCTGTTTCCAGACTAGGCATTGTGTACCTGTTTCCAGACTAGGCAGTGTGTACCTGTTTCCAGACTAGGCAGTGTGTACCTGTTTCCAGACTAGGCAGTGTGTACCTGTTTCCAGACTAGGCAGTGTGTACCTGTTTCCAGACTAGGCATTGTGTACCTGTTCCCAGACTAGGCATTGTGTACCTGTTTCCAGACTAGGCATTGTGTACCTGTTCCCAGACTAGGCAGTGTGTACCTGTTCCCAGACTAGGCAGTGTGTACCTGTTCCCAGACTAGGCAGTGTGTACCTGTTCCCAGACTAGGCAGTGTGTACCTGTTCCCAGACTAGGCAGTGTGTACCTGTTCCCAGACTAGGCAGTGTGTACCTGTTCCCAGACTAGGCAGTGTGTACCTGTTCCCAGACTAGGCAGTGTGTACCTGTTCCCAGACTAGGCAGTGTGTACCTGTTCCCAGACTAGGCAGTGTGTACCTGTTCCCAGACTAGGCAGTGTGTACCTGTTCCCAGACTAGGCAGTGTGTACCTGTTCCCAGACTAGGCAGTGTGTACCTGTTCCCAGACTAGGCATTGTGTACCTGTTCCCAGACTAGGCAGTGTGTACCTGTTCCCAGACTAGGCAGTGTGTACCTGTTCCCAGACTAGGCAGTGTGTACCTGTTCCCAGACTAGGCAGTGTGTACCTGTTCCCAGACTAGGCAGTGTGTACCTGTTCCCAGACTAGGCAGTGTGTACCTGTTCCCAGACTAGGCAGTGTGGTACCTGTTCCCAGACTAGGCATTGTGTACCTGTTCCCAGACTAGGCATTGTGTACCTGTTCCCAGACTAGGCATTGTGTACCTGTTCCCAGACTAGGCAGTGTGTACCTGTTCCCAGACTAGGCAGTGTGTACCTGTTCCCAGACTAGGCAGTGTGTACCTGTTCCCAGACTAGGCAGTGTGTACCTGTTCCCAGACTAGGCAGTGTGTACCTGTTCCCAGACTAGGCAGTGTGTACCTGTTCCCAGACTAGGCAGTGTGTACCTGTTCCCAGACTAGGCAGTGTGTACCTGTTCCCAGACTAGGCAGTGTGTACCTGTTCCCAGACTAGGCAGTGTGTACCTGTTCCCAGACTAGGCAGTGTGTACCTGTTCCCAGACTAGGCATTGTGTACCTGTTCCCAGACTAGGCAGTGTGTACCTGTTCCCAGACTAGGCAGTGTGTACCTGTTCCCAGACTAGGCAGTGTGTACCTGTTCCCAGACTAGGCAGTGTGTACCTGTTCCCAGACTAGGCAGTGTGTACGAGTTAATGTTATCTAAGCATATGCAGGGTTCTAAGTGAAAGGTCCTACAACATACGGTAGATAATATCACTGCTTTCCTAAAATATATATCTATGTATTTATGTGTATTTGTCATATAGTTTGTTCCTGTGTAAATGGTCAAAGGCAATTAAATGGTGATTATGTCTCTCTCTCTCTCCTTCCTCGCCTCTCCTCTCCTCTGTCATCCGCTGTACTTTATCATTTATTTGTAATTAAGTAACATCCATCGCGCTCCTAGAACAATAAATACACAGTTTGCCTAGAAACAAGAATTAAATTGTGTAGAACATTATAATAAGATGAATATGTTTCTATGGAGACTTATACCTATAAACGGCGCTTCTTGGTGAACCTGTTCACAGACATGGATTCAGGATTTGGTGATGAGGTGGTGCGTGAAAGCTAGCATCAAATGCTCATAGAGCAAAATACTTCGATATAACCGAAGTTTGACTAAACGAAATTCGATATAAACGGAGCCAGTTAGCGCGGATGTGGTCATTCGTGTGGGAGGAAACCGGAGTACCCGGAGAAAACCCACCTGTCCGATCTGGCGACCACCGTATCATCTCACATACTTCCTGGTCCGAGGATCGAACCCAGGTTGCATTGGTGAGAAGCGTGCGCGCTAACCACTGCGCTAATCGGACAAATAGTAGCAAACGCGAAGATACAAACCGTAGTTTCACGTTTACACAGTGGAACACTGCCCATAGGAACGGGGAAGAATTTAGAAATGCATTGTTACACGACATAGATATTGTGTTTCCGCTTCATCCTCTATTACTGAGAACTGTGATAATATCAGGTGATGAAATGGTTGCAAACAATAAAGCAGAAATAATATTTAAGAAAACAGTTTCACTAACTGTTCTCGAAATATATCATCGACTGTTCCCATATGCTAATTATGTTAACCCTTTCCTTCATAGAGATTTAGTTTAATATACTATTATATCTCCATACAAACGACAGCCATTTAACCCTTTCCTTCATAGAGATTTAGGTTAATATACTATTATATCTCCATACAAACGACAGCCATTTAACCCTTTCCTTCATATAGAGTTAGGTTAATATACTATTATATCTCCATACAAACGACAGCCATTTAACCCTTTCCTTCATAGAGATTTAGGTTAATATACTATTATATCTCCATACAAACGACATCCATTTAACCCTTTCCTTCATAGAGATTTAGGTTAATATACTATTATATCTCCATACAAACGACAGCCATTTAACCCTTTCCTTCATAGAGATTTAGGTTAATATACTATTATATCTCCATACAAACGACAGCCATTTAACCCTTTCCTACATAGAGATTTAGGTTAATATACTATTATATCTCCATACAAACGACAGCCATTTAGCTATCATGCAGTGGATAAGTAGTCGCCATATCTATCCCACCTCCATAGATATTACTGGGACTACATAGAGATTTAGGTTAATATACTATTATATCTCCATACAAACGACAGCCATTTGGCTATCATGCAGTGGATAAGTAGTCGCCATATCTATCCCACCTCCATAGATATTACTGGGACTACATAGAGATTTAGGTTAATATACTATTATATCTCCATACAAACGACAGCCATTTGGCTATCATGCAGTGGATAAGTAGTCGCCATATCTATCCCACCTCCATAGATATTACTGGGACTACATAGAGATTTAGGTTAATATACCATTATATCTCCATACAAACGACAGCCACTTAGCCGTCATGCAGTGGATAAGTAGTCGCCATATCTATCCCACCTCCATAGCTATTAATGGGACTACATAGAGATTTAGGTTAATATACTATTATATCTCCATACAAACGACAGCCATTTAGCTATCATGCAGTGGATAAGTAGTCGCCATATCTACCCCACCTCCATAGATATTACTGGGACTTCATAGAGATTTAGGTTAATATACTATTATATCTCCATACAAACGACAGCCATTTAGCTATCATGCAGTGGATAAGTAGTCGCCATATCTATCCCACCTCCATAGATATTACGGGGACTACATAGAGATTTAGGTTAATATACCATTATATCTCCATACAAACGACAGCCACTTAGCCGTCATGCAGTGAATAAGTAGTCGCCATATCTATCCCACCTCCATAGCTATTACTGGGACTACATAGAGATTTAGGTTAATATACTATTATATCTCCATACAAACGACAGCCATTTAGCTATCATGCAGTGGATAAGTAGTCGCCATATCTATCCCACCTCCATATATATTACTGGGACTACATAGAGATTTAGGTTAATATACTATTATATCTCCATACAAACGACAGCCACTTAGCTATCATGCAGTGGATAAGTAGTGGCCATATATATCCCACCTCCATAGATATTACTAGGACTACATGAGATTCTGACCTTTATTATGAACATTTGTTTGACTACTACATTGTCAATGTATGTTATATTGGCAATGGCGTCAAGAGGTCTGCTTCTATGAGGGAAAGGGTTAAGGAGCAATGCTGTTTTACAGACAGTTTCAGACAACCGCACAAAAACAATGGTACACTGATGAAATGCCGCGCAAAAAAGACCGAATACCAAAAAGCATTAAGACAATTTAATTGTATTGGAAGTTATGAAAATAGACAATTGGTGTTAGAGCGAAAAACGAGATTATAGATATTGTGCAAGGAAATGCAAACACTACTTTAGCATGCAGCGATGCACTGAACTGAATGATGCGCGTCGTAATAAACCTAGCGAATTCTGGAAATTATTTAAATCCAAAAGAAAACTGATGATGTGTCTTTGAAGACATTTTTTTATCATTTCAATTCATTATCATCGCAGGCAGATGTCACCTCGAATGAAGATGCCAATAGTTTCGTGATAACAATTCGATCACTAACGTCGTGAAAACAACGGAACATTTGATGAGTTGGATCGTTCCATTACTGCATGGAATTCGGTCGGCTGCTAAGCGCTTCGCTAGAAATAAGGCTCCAGTAATACACAGCGTTTTATAACATGTCATTGAAGCCCTGGACATTGTAATAGTTCCATTAAAACGGATACTTAATAAAATTCTAGAAAAATGGTACATTTCCTGAATTATGATCTAACGGTATCGCGATTCCAGTCTACAACAATAGTTGAGACAGATGTCACGTCGAATTACAGGGGAATAACTCTAGTTAGTATATTAGGGAAACTTTTCACTACCATTATAAATGACAGCCTGAAGTAGTGATTAGATGAGTATGCAATTTTATGTTACGCTCAATTTGGTTTCAAGTCAAACTCAAGTATATATGCCATACTCCATTTTCGTTTTAAATGAAATTATTCAGCAGAATATTAGAAAAATGAAACGCTTACGTTGAGCTTTTGTCGACTTACAGCGGGCATTTGATTCCATAGACCGCACTGGATTATGGTTCAATGATCAAACTTGGTATAGATGGCGCAATTCTTCCAGTCCTACGGTCGTTGTACAGCGCGGTTAAATCACGTGCCAGACAGTGGAATGCATGTTCAGACTTCTTTCATTATGATGTTGCATTATTTCAAGGTGACGTCTGTTCGCCTTTCCTATTTTCACCTTTTATAAATGACCTTGAGATTTCACTACAAGAAAATATTCATAGTGGCATCTCACGTGACCAATTATCTGTATGTTTAATTATGTTCGCCAATGATGCAGTGGTATTCTCTGACTCGATTGAAGGCATCTAGCCTGGGTTCCAGTCTGTAGACTTTTCTGGCAACATGACATTGATATTATCAGAAACTCAATACGGCCCAATTAATGATCTCGGTATTAACATATATTTATTATGACTGACCAGGCAATTTCATGTTGTCAATATCTAAACACATCTACGTAATAGTTAATATTGTTTTCAATGATTAATACTCAATTCTTGTTGGTTTTGTTGTTGTTTTGTGTGTGCGTTGTTTGTGTTTATAAGACTGTATGTCTCTCCCATAATTGGTCGTTGAGATTAGTGGCCGTCACCATATTACAATACATGTTCGTTGAGATTAGTGGCCATCACCATATTACCATACATGTTCGTTGAGATTAGTGGCCGTCACCATATTACCATACATGTTCGTTGAGATTAGTGTCCGTCACCATATTACCATACATGTTCGTTGAGATTGGTGCCCGTCACCATATTACCATACATGTTTCACTTTGTAATGGTTTGTATTGGTGCTTTGTTCATGGGCCAGAAATGGCTTATTACGAAATAAAGATATATATATAAATCCAAAAACCCGTCATATATATATATAAGTCAAACCTGTGTTAGTGGTCACCTCTATTAAGCAGTCAACCTGTATTAAGCAGCCAGTTAGCAGATTCCCAATATGTTGTTTTATTATACATTTAACCTCTATTAAGCAGCCACTTTCTGTGGTTCCTTTGGCTGGCTGCTTAAGACAGGTTTGACTGTATACATATTAAACAGTATAGATGTTGGTGACATGTGGATTTATCCGACGTCTGTATATGTATATGTACATACATAAGCTATGTATACGCATGGTGTAAACTGTAATTTCATAACATTTATTCAATCTATGTTCATCCTCTATACATGTACCGTTTTATTTACGTTTATTTATCGTCGCTACCGGTTGCCCATATGAGCGACGCCTCCTGAAGATATTAGTCATTTTAGAGTTTGGATGATAGTGCAATGATACAGACAGAGACCAATTCCAGAGTCTCCTCTGGTTCGTTTACGTGCACGATGTAAAGCACCGACACGAGACCTCGGCTAAACGTCCCATCTGAAAGACAGTTAATTTTATTAGGGTCAGTCGGGGGATCGAACCTGCGATCCCCGGATTACCAGTCCAGCATGTTACCACTGGGCTATTGATCCGGCTGTCTCTATACCGTAAATATAATCATCATTATTTTAATACTATACGTAAATCTATTTAACAGTGTGAATATAATTTATGCATGCTAATTATATTACGTGACCACTATATAATTATATAATATATATATGTGTGTTTACGACGATGTACCATGTACAAGTCTTGAAATAAACATCTGTTCTGTTCTGTTCTGTAACAATGTTTATATGAGTGCTAAAACAAAGAGGCATGTGCATTATTGATATGAGAGGTAGTGTGCAGCATTTCCCTTCTTACTATTTTTATAAGGAATTCAAAGAGCACTTCGAATTATTGGTCTTTCTCAAAATACTGCCAAATTGAAAAATGAAGTGGCCAACATTAGACTAGTTCACATAACTTGGCCATTGTAAAGTTAGACATTCACAAACATCGATGCCAAGGGGTCAACGAAAATGTGCTATCTGTAACGACAATATTGATATAGAATAAGAGTTTCATTTCGTGTTAAAGCGTAAATTGTAATACTCTTACTACAGGCTTAGCGTGATGAAATTTATAGAATTGGTAAATTGTACACACTTCTAATATAATGAAAAATATTGCAGTGTATATAATAAAATCGTTTAAGATCCGACAGAGTAGCACTATACCCAATATTGAGTAATGCTGTCATACTTGGATCTGTAGTCCAATGGTAACACGTTAGACTGGTAACCCAGGGATCGCAGGTTCGATCCCCCGTCTGACCCTAATAAAATTAACAGTCTTTTAGATGTGACTTTAAACCGAGGTCTCGTGTTGGTGCTTTACATCGTCCGTGCACGTAAAATAACCAGAGGAGACTCTGGAATGGATCTCTGTCTGTATCATTACGACTATCCTCCAACATCTAAAATGACTAATCTCTTCAGGAGGCGTCGCTCATATGGGCAACCGGTCGCGACGATGAATAAACGTAAAACATCATTGCGTCAGAAAATGAAATTATAGATTATGTGTGTTATTCTCGCAATGTATACATGTATATATATCATGCATGCACGTTGATAGGTAATCGTTTAAATTTCTGTTTGTGATGATAAACTTTACATGCATAAATCGTAATAAATGTATGATGCATTCTGTATCATCTATGACCACGCTTACATACGACGTTCTAGCAACATGTATCTGCTTCTTATAATAAAAACGCTTTCAGTCTAGATTGAGGAAATCTGTTCGTTTTAGTGAATAATCGAATTATATTTCACTCGTGAAGATAGAAAGATGGAATTATCATTCACGCCTACCGCCACTCAGGGTAATATTGCTTTCAATGTGCATTCGGTGGAATATAATTTGATCATACGGTAGCCAAAAAAAAACACCACAACTATATCAATATAATGTGGCGTAAATGTGTCGTGTTGGCAATTTCTAAGTTAATACATAATTTATTGACTAATAGTAGAAACTAATTTTTCTTCCACCATATGCGACATTGCCACTGCATTGCAACGTTATAGACATACGTTACTATAACAACCCATCAATTTACACATATTAGACAAAGAAAAAATAAGCTTGGCTAGTCCGAAAAAGCTGGGTGTAAAGGCACCCAATGCACCGCCCTGTCGTGTCGTGGAAGTCGTGATAGCGCAGTGGATGCGCGTTCGCTTCAGGTGCGAAAGGTCCGGAGTACGAGCCCCGCTGGAGCCGTTATGATTGTGCCCTTAGGCAAGGCATTTAATTTCCACATTGCCTCTTCTCTCTCCCTCGTGGCGATGGATTCCATCAGGAATGAGGTCTCGATAGTGATTAATAAAAGTTATAAGAACTTGTTTCGTAATCGAGCTAAAATAAATTTGTATAAACTAAACCGCCCTGTCTACGTGTACGATCAGTATAATAGCAAGAACAAAGATACTACAGATGGTTTGTAAATAGTTTTTATTTAAGTTTTATTTATATATGATTACTACTCATTTAAAATGGCATATATTATTTCTATATGTGCAATAAATGCTGTAAGTTGTAGTTGAAGTCTCTTAATACAGTACCCGTTGCTCCGTTGCTTCTACAAGCATCTCATTATCACGCATGCGCAGTGATGCTCTTGCTCGTTGGCCTCGTGCCGATGCATCATCACTCATTCTACAAACGCAGTTTCGGCCGGGAGTAAAGAAGGACTTACTTTCAAGCACGTATATTTCTCATAAACTGTGACACTCCTACTCTGCGTGCCTTTCAATGGCTATAGTTATTTGCATAGTGTAGTAATTCAGAGAGACAGTAAAATGTAACCGCTTTGATAGTTGTAATAATCTATTGATGGAATAGCTTGTCCTAACATGTGCCCTGGGCTTAATTGACATTCCTGAAATGTACATTGAGGATTTGTTTCCAGGAACATGCTAATGAAGCTACCTTTGGTGCTACAAAAGGTCACGCATCTTTACACGTGTATTTTAGACTGAGTACTATACTAATTAACAGTTGCTCATATAAAGTATATACATGTACAGTCAAATAGGTCTTAAGCAGCCAGCCAAGGGACAAATCACAGAAAGTGCCTGTTTATCACAGATGGCTGCTTAATAGAGGTCAAATGTATAATAAAACAACATATTTGGAATCTGGAACTGGATGCATAATACAGGTTGGCTGCTTAATAGAGATCAAATGTATAATAAAACAACATATTTGGAATCTGGAACTGGCTGCTTAATACAGGTTAGCTGCTTAATAGAGGTGACTACTAACACAGGTTTCACTGTACATGTAAGTGAACTCGCTTTCAGTTGTGGAAGTCGTTGAATCGAGTTCGCTCCATGTTCGAAAGGCCCGTAGTTCGAGCTCCGCTGGAGCCGTTACGACTGTGCCCTTAGGCAAGGTATTTAGATTCCACATTGCCTCTTCTGTCTCCATCGTTGCGATGGATTCCATCAGGAATGAGATCTCGAGTGCGATTAATATAAGTTGTCAGTATTTATTCCAATAAATGTACATGTATAACACAAACAAATGTTACAAATTACATAAATTGTGAATGGTTTGGATTGGAAAACAAGTTTTCAGAAAACTTATATTAATTCCTCTTCCTCTCTTGTCAGGATTTGTTTCGCAATTGCATATATCACGTGTGAAAGGCTCCTGTATACAAATCAATCCAAATAATGGAAGGACCGGCTTCGAACTCGTGACCCCTGGACTTGACAGAGGGAATGACTCATATTGTTGTGCACAATTCGTAGCATATATAAATGATAGTATGACGTAATACTGATACAAACGGCGCAGTATTACAACCGTTGTATTACAATATAATATTTGATTATTTTAATGGCAAAACGAATCAGCTTATTTTACAGTAACTATCAAGAGGCGAAAGCAATTGTTGCGAGTGTGACATGCTTAGATTTGTCTGCAGGCCAATAGCCAGACGCACACAATGGGCGCAAATTACAATAAATAACGTGTGTAAACATAATCGCCATCTGATTGTCATGCAAAATGAAGATGATTAATTGCCGGTTGATTTCAGAACGGAACGGCCGGAATGGCGGGGAAATGAAACTAAATTATGTTCCCACTGCGGCCAAAAATGGTCGTTCTCCTAATTAGTTAATGGCCGATTGTAAATTACTGAGTATTCTTTCCCACTCCCTCTCTCTCTCTCTCTCTCTCTCTCTCTCGTTGGCATTTAAATTATTGTGGTGATAAAAATAAGGCAAGGTTGTGTAATTATTGATGTAGGAAATTGTCATTACGTGCCTTTGAAATGTGTCCACAATAGATAGAGATTCACAGACACTCATTTGCTTCGCAAAATATCCACGCAATCTGAAATGTTATGGCTGCCCGATTAGCGCAGTGGTTAGCGTGCTCGCTTCCCACCAATGCAACCCGGGTTCGATCCTCGGACCGGGAAGAATGTGAGATGGTACGGTGGTCGCCAGATCGGACAGATGGGTTTTGTCCGGGTACTCCGGTTTCCTCTATCTATCTATCTATCTATCTATCTATCTATCTATCTATCTATCTATCTATTCTATCTATCTATCTATCTATCTATCTATCTATCTATCTATCTTTCGCTAATGTCGAACCCCTCGCGGGGACGTAGACATGTAATTCCTCCCACACGAATGAACACATTTATGCTTTCATCCGCGCCAACGAGAGTGATTAATATAAATTATTAAAACTTGCTTCGCAATCGTTGTAAAATAAATAAACTTTAAACTTTAAAAATATCACTTGTACTCTCTAACACCCGTTCTCAACTAAAGCAATGCCCCGCCCCGCCCCGCCCCGCCCCGCCCCGCCCGCCCCGCCCCGCCCCGCCCCGCCCCGCCCCGCCCCGCCCCGCCCGCCCCGCCCCCCCCCGCCCATCCCTCGCTCCCACAAACACAGGGGCCTCTATGGCCGTGTGGGTTGTTGACTTCAAATCGCTCGACTCTCGCCACTGCTGGTTCGAATCCCAATGAGTGTGTACAATGATACATTCTAGACTCCTTCGATTATTTTACGTGTACGATGTAAAGCACCGACACAAACTCTCGGTTTACAGTCCCATCTGCACAGAAAGTGGAATTTGGCAACTTGTGGCTGTGGGAGGTATACAATTTAATATTAACTCACTGATTGTTCTAGTCTAGTCTCTAGTAACGCTCTGCTATCTGAGAGATTACTCTCTATTACCTCCCAGCCACTCGAGGTAACCTGCAATTCCATAATAGAGATCCCTGGATGGTAAGATCTACCCATTCTGAGTCCCCATCCAATCAGTGATCACTTGTTATGTAAGGGCGTGATATAACATCACTTGATATTTTCAGAGGTAGGAGGAAATCCGGTGTCAGACGCCCATGCTGGATACACAATTTGATACATATTGTTACACCGTGGCCTAGTGTTTAGGGGAGATCAAAGGTTCGAATCTCGTCAGGAGTTCATTGGGATATGGCCGGTTGGTGTGCCGCCATGTCGTGAAACAATGGTTACCGATTGCCTATCAACCTGGTGCCAGGCCTTCAAGAATGGAATTCAGGAAGTACTGCTGATGTTCATAAGAGGTGTCTAATAAATAAGTACATGTAATGGCTGCCTCTTTCAATATGGGTAACACCATAACAAATACTTAAATTTTGTTTGTTTGTTTCGTTTAAACTTTATTTATTTTTACAACGATTGCGAAGCAAGTTCTAACAACTTATATTAATCACTCTCGTTGGCCCGGATGAAAGCGTAAATGTGGTCATTCGTGTGGGAAGAAACCGGAGAACCCGGAAAATACCCATCCGTCCGATCTGGCGACAACCGTACCATCTCACATACTTCCAGGTCCAACAAATACTTTACTGCCGTTATTGTAAATTCCAAGTCCAAGTTGTCCCTATGACAATGGTACCAATTGTCCTCTTATAGAACCCATAATGAAATTACCACAATATATATATAGTTACTTGACCTCCAATAAAATAGGTTTATGTCGTGCGGGGTTCACGACAAGGTCGTAGCGTTATACTTCCTCGGCATAAGTTCAAGTTCTGTGCGTTACGATAGTATAGCTTAGAACGTATGTCTTAACAATACTTGGCACAACATTGTGTGTATGAATTATTGGTGCATATAAAGATGATCACATGACTGAGAGTGCGTGCTTGGTCATGTGATATTGTTCGATTGATCGTCAGTTCTATGCTAGGCTTAGATCCATTCGCAAGCAATTTCGCTATTCAAACAGAGTTTGAGTTTTATATGTGGTTTAGTTAAGACTGAATGTGTTATAAAAATACATATTTAATGGCACAAATTGAAAAATAAATATCCAGAATAGGCTATGCTGCTCATTAATATGTAATGTAATATGTACAGCATTTACATACAACTTCAATTCAACTTTTTATTACATAAAGCACAATAACATTGCTTATAGTAAGCATATATATATATATACATACAATTGGAAACATGGTTTACAGAGAAGCATGTATTACATATGATATACACGTGTATACTTACAACATGTACAATAATGAAAAATAGTAGAAATTATCAGAATGAACGTCCATGGTAGCAAAACGTGCGCATTTCTTGAGTGTATAATACCATGAATGTTCATTATGACTAGACGTTAAGCATGTTTACAATACAGTTCAGTTATATATTCAATGGGTTGAAGACATAATGTGGTCATACTCTTGATAAATTTGCAAAATATATATACAACTGTATATCTATTTCCAAATACAAACGCCAATAAACAAACAGTTGGCTGACTTGATGACTTTACCATTGTCTGTATGCGCTACATTCTCAAATATCTTCTATTTCTTCTGCTTTCTTACCGGTATTATAGTTCAGTCATTTCTAAGCAATATGCACATTTGGTATACATGTATTAGTTCCACACCGTCCAATATAGTACTGTGTATTTTGAACTGCAAGGAAAGAAACTATATAAGCGCTGCTTCCGTTTTAATCCTTTCCTATAAACTTACTTCTTTGATTTTGTGTATATGTATTGTTTTGTGAAAGTATATAGTGCAATAAATATGCTTAAACTAAACAATTAGCAATACTATTTGGAAGCCATACAGCTTACCAAAGCTTGTCAAAAACAAAAAAAGGAAGCAATGTCCAACTTTTTTTTAATTTAACGTCGTCGTTACCGGTTGCTCATTTGAGCGACGGGCAGTTTACCTAACAACACCTTTCCTGGACAGGCTCCAGTGGTTAACCAGTACCTGGTGCACCAACCTCCGTAAGAAACTGACAACTGTTAAAGAAACAAATAAAGAAACACGGTCTGAGCGGGTCTCGAACCAGTGACCATCGGTGATGATAGGTTAAAGTGGTATACACGTCGGTGACCGTAACCACTCGACTACTGACTGAAAATACGTATTTACTTATTTATACCAAATTAAAGACAATTAGTTTATACACATTTAGTTTAGCTCGATTGCGAAACAAGTTCTCTCAACTTATATTAATCACTCTCGAGAAGACAATTGAATGACGAATACGGAGGATATATGACGAATACGGAGGATATATGACGAATACGGAGGATATATGACGAATACGGAGGATATATGATGAATACTTTGAGAAGTCTAACAGAGTTACCGTTTCTGGTAGAGATTCTGGTATTTCTAAAAAAGTTTAAACGTTATTTATTTTACAACGATTGTGAAGCAAGCTCTAACAACTTATATTAATCAATCTCGTTGGCGCGGATGAATGCGTAAATGTGGTCATTCATGTGGGAGGAAACCGGAATACCCGGAGGAAACCCACCTGTTCGATCTGGCGACCATCGTACAATCTCACATACTTCCCGGTCCGAGGATCGAACCCGGGTTGTATTGGTGAGAAGCGAGCACGCTAACTACTGCGCTAATCGGACAGATATTTCTCGAGAAGTATCCATAAAAATGAACTAACAGCTGGTGTTCTGTCAATGGTGAAAAATGGCGAAACCGTCAAATTCCAACGTCGTTTAAACGTTTAAATAAGCGAGATTGAACGTAGTCGTAGTTCGGTGCATACAAGTCAGCTATGAGAGGCATCGGTCAGTTACTGCCCCTGAATACTCGCTAAACGTATGTAGGTCATCGTAAGTGGCTTACTTTGTTTTTATCGTTGTTTCCTTTCACAACATGCTATCAATATTCATCAATATTCATCCACTTTCTCATTTTATAATTATTATGTTACTATATCTCGACAGATATCCTACAGTATATCCAATGGGTAAGCAATCTATAAATAAATTTGTGTTTTTCAATTAAATAGCATGATTTGGATACACATTTATCATAGCTCACAGAACAGAACAGAACAGAACATATGTTTATTTTAAGACTTGTACATGGTACATCGTCATAAACATACAAATATACAATTACATATTGGTCACGTAATACAATAGATTTTACATTCATATATTCACATAAATCGATTGACATGTAGTATTATAATAATGATGATTCAATTTACGGAATAGAGGATGAACATAATTAATTGTTAGCAGTTACAATAGTACTTCTTAGTACAATGGCTTCTTTTATATATTTCGCCAAGTTTAATATATCAACTTTTTTGATCGAGGTTACCAGTTCAATAAATTTGAACATAGAGGGACGATACTGATGGTATCTTTTGATATATTTCTTTCTTATATCTTCAAAGCATGGACATATTAAAATGAAATGGTATTCGTCTTCAATATCCAAAGTGTTACAACATAAACAATATCTCTCATTACGTGGTATTCTGTTTTGACCATATCGTCCAGTTTGAATTCTTAATACATGTGCAGATACTCTAATTCTAGTAATGAAAAACCTCAAGTTCTTAGGCAATAAATCTAGATAACTTTCATATGCAAGTTTCCGGTAAGTTTTCACATCCGGTTAGGGAACAACAGTAATAACAAATGATTCCAACTGAAAGAGCGCTATACACTTCGGGATAAATCGGACTTTATCTGCCAAGGGAAGTAATAGAAAACCAAGCGAGGTCCCTCATTGCGCATACGTGGAGTAGTGATCAGGCATATATATCGGGTAAAGAGAAGCTATGGATATTGATCTATGGATATTGGTCTATGGATATTGGTCTATGGATAGTGATATATGGATATTGATATATGGATATTGGTCTATGGATATTGGTCTATGGATATTGGTATATGGATATTGGTCTATGGGTCTATGGATATTGGTATATGGATATTGGTATATGGATATTGATATATGGATATTGGTCTATGGATATTGGTCTATGGATATTGGTATATGGATATTGATATATGGATATTGGTCTATGGATATTGGTATATGGATATTGATATATGGATATTGGTCTATGGATATTGGTCTATGGATATTGGTATATGGATATTGGTCTATGGATATTGGTATATGGATATTGATATATGGATATTGGTCTATGGATATTGGTATATGGATATTGGTCTATGGATATTGGTATATGGATATTGATATATGGATATTGGTCTATGGATATTGGTATATGGATATTGATATATGGATATTGGTCTATGGATATTGGGCTATGGATATTGGTATATGGATATTGGTCTATGGATATTGGTATATGGATATTGATATATGGATATTGATATATGGATATTGGTCTATGGATATTGGTCTATTGATATTGGTATATGGATATTGATATATGGATATTGGTCTATGGATATTGGTCTATGGATATTGGTCTATGGATATTGGTCTATGGATATTGGTCTATGGATATTGGTCTATGGATATTGGTCTATGGATATTGGTCTATGGATATTGGTCTATGGATATTGGTCTATGGATATTGGTATATGGATATTGGTCTATGGATATTGGTCTATGGATATTGGTATATGGATATTGGTCTATGGGTCTATGGATATTGATCTATGGATATTGAACTATGGATATTGGTCTATGGATATTGGTCTATGGATATTGATATATGGATATTGGTCTATGGATATTGATATATGGATATTGGTCTATGGATATTGGTCTATGGATATTGAACTATGGATATTGGTCTATGGATATTGATATATGGATATTGGTCTATGGATATTGGTCTATGGATATTGGTATATGGATATTGGTCTATGGATATTGGTATATGGATATTGATATATGGATATTGGTCTATGGATATTGGTCTATGGGTCTATGGATATTGGTATATGGATATTGATATATGGATATTGGTCTATGGTCTATGGATATTGGTCTATGGATATTGGTCTATGGATATTGATATATGGATATTGGTCTATGGATATTGGATATTGGTCTATGGATATTGGTCTATGGATATTGGTCTATGGATATTGGATATTGGTCTATGGATATTGGTCTATGGATATTGGTCTATGGATATTGGATATTGGTCTATGGATATTGGTCTATGGATATTGGTCTATGGATATTGGTCTATGGATATTGGTCTATGGATATTGGTCTATGGATATTGGTCTATGGATATTGATATATGGATATTGGTCTATGGATATTGGTCTATGGATATTGGTCTATGGATATTGGTATATGGATATTGGTCTATGGATATTGGTCTATGGGTCTATGGATATTGATCTATGGATATTGGTCTATGGGTCTATGGATATTGGTCTATGGATATTGGTCTATGGATATTGGTCTATGGATATTGGTCTATGGGTCTATGGATATTGATCTATGGATATTGGTCTATGGATATTGGTCTATGGATATTGGTCTATGGATATTGGTCTATGGATATTGAACTATGGATATTGAACTATGACGAACATGGTTCGGCATGGACGGACTACGTTGTCTTCCGGTGGGCAGACCTCTATTCACTTTAAACACAATAAGTTTCAACCTATTCAGCTGACCTGGATACAGAACACAGACAATTGTTGTGCATACATCTACTGTATCACTTCATAATGGCAGTGACTGGTTGGGTCACATTATATCTACATATGCTATTATATATTCTACACATTATCCAATTTTGCTAATGGATTCCGAGTTGGCACCAATCAGTATTTCCGGTTTGTAGAAACATATCCACGTTTTGAGTATTCTGTATAATGTCATACAGAATACAATATAGAAATATAAATGTAATTAATACGAGAAAATGTCATAAACACTTGATAGATAAACAATAATTTCCACATTTTTTATTATCTCCCTTGGGGTCATTACTAATATTTCGAAAGTGGTATATGTAAGTGCTTTATGCACTCTCATTTCGTAATGTATATTTGCCAGATACTATTTTATTAATTTATGCAATGTATGTGGATTACTTTTATTTATCGTCGCTACCGGTTGCCCATATGAGCGACGCTTTCTATATGAGAACATTCTGACAGCATTGTGTGTGTGTTTACGTTTATTTATCGTCGCTACCGGTTACACATATGAGCGACGCCTCCTGAAGAGATTAGTTATTTTAGATTTTGGAGGATAGTGCAATGATACAGACAGATACCCATTCCAGAGTCTCCTCTGGTTCTTTTACGTGCACGGTGTAAAGCACCGACACGAAACCTCGGTTTAACGTCCCATCTGGACTACATATCCGTCTGTCTGACAGCATTAAAACTACTCGCTTTCTATATGAGAACATTCTGACAGCATTAAAACTACTCGCTTTCTATATGAGAACATTCTGACACCATTAAAACTACTCGCTTTCTATATGAGAACATTCTGACAGCATTAAAACTACTCGCTTTCTATATGAGAACATTCTGACAGCATTAAAACTACTCGTTTTCTATATGAGAACATTCTGACAGCATTAAAACTACTCGCTTTCTATATGAGAACATTCTGACAGCATTAAAACTACTCGCTTTCTATATGAGAACATTCTGACAGCATTAAAACTACTCGCTTTCTATATGAGTAACATTCTGACAGCATTAAAACTACTCGCTTTCTATATGAGAACATTCTGACAGCATTAAAACTACTCGCTTTCTATATGAGAACATTCTGACACCATTAAAACTATTCGCTTTCTATATGAGAACATTCTGACAGTCGTTTAAGTTCAATGTGATGAATCTTTAGTCTTGTGTTGACATTTGGATAATGTCTTGCTTTTATTTATATCGTTATGCAGACTAATAGGCCAATCGGGCCGGGTGCATCTTAAAGTTGTGTAAATATTTTGTATTGAATGCTTATGTTTGCATATGTCCCTTTAGTAAAAAATTACTTACTTACTTATTAGTAAATTTCTCTAAAATAATATTATCAATACCACAAAGAACACATGTTTTAAACAGTATTTTTAGTTTATAATTTTTTTTATTTACTTAGATTTATCCCAATTTATGCGGTTTATCTGGTGCGGGTAGTTGTCTAATATTGTTAAAACTTGTGGACCAAACAATTTGCATTTCATGCTATGCATTGTGTCGTTGTGTACGAGATATTTGTGTGTGTTTTACGTTTATTTATCGTCGCTACCGGTTGCCCATATGAGCGACGCCTCCTGTAGAGATTAGTTATTTTAGATTTTTGGAGGATAGTGCATGATACAAACAGAGACCAATTCCAGAATCTCCTCTGGTTCTTTTACGTGCATGGTGTAAAGCACCGACACGATACCTTGGTTTAACGTCCCATCTGAAAGACTGTTAATTTTATTAGGGTCAGACGGGGGATCGAACCTGCGATCCCTGGATTACCAGTCCAGTGCGTTACCACTGGACTACAGATCCGTCTGTACGAGATATTTACTATTGATTTGCGATACAAATTATTTACGACTGCTATTTATTTTGACTGCTAAATTGAGATGTTATTTTTGGCAAAATTGACACTAGCACAACGTGTTGTCCTTCAGTGTATGGCTTGTGGTGGGGTGTCATTTTAAAACTTGCATAGGTATGTCCTAGAAATCTAGCGAATGGTGCATCATAATGTTCTTAAAAAAATAAAAACATTTTTTTGGGGGTAACCGGTTTTGAACCTCAAACCATTTTCTAGACGCCAATCGCCTATGGAAAACATTGGATATATAGTTAGGCGCCATCTGTAAGTGTGGACGACACGACCTCGGATATATAGTTAGGCGCCATCTGTAAGTGTGGACGACACGACCTCGGATATATAGTTAGGCGCCATCTGTAAATGTGGACGACACGACATTGGATATATAGTTAGACGCCATCTGTAAGTGTGGACGACACGACATTGGATATATAGTTAGGCGCCATATGTAAGTGTGGACGACACGACCTCGGATATATAGTTAGGAGTCATCTGTAAGTGTGGACGACACGACATATGATATATAGTTAGGAGTCATCTGTAAGTGTGGACGACACGACACGTGATATATATAGGAGTGATCTGTAGGTGGGACGACACGACGTCGGATATATAGTTAGGCACCATCTGTAAGTGTGGACGACACGACGTCGGATATAGTTAGGCACCATCTGTAAGTGTGGACGACACGACATCGGATATACAGTTAGGCACCATATGTAAGTGTGGACGACATCGGGTATATAGTAGACGCCATCTGTAATGTGGACGACACGACATTGGATATATAGTTAGGCGCCATCTGTAAGTGGGACGACACGACATTGGATATATAGTTAGGCGCCATCTGTAAGTGTGGACGACACTACCTCGGATATATAGTTAGCACCATCTGTAAGTGTGGCGACACGACCTCGGATATATAGTTAGGCGCATCTGTAAGTGTGGACGACAAGACACGGCTATATAGTTAGGCGCCATATGTAAGTGTGGACGACACGACCTCGGATATATAGTTAGGCGCCATCTGTAAGTGTGGACGACACGACCTCGGATATATAGTTAGGCGCCATCTGTAAATGTGGACGACACGACATTGGATATATAGTTAGACGCCATCTGTAAGTGTGGACGACACGACATTGGATATATAGTTAGGCGCCATATGTAAGTGTGGACGACACGACCTCGGATATATAGTTAGGCGCCATCTGTAAGTGTGGACGACACGACCTCGGATATAGAGTTAGCACCATCTGTAAGTGTGAACGACACGACATCGGATATATAGTTAGGCGCCATATGTCAGTGTGGACGACACGACACCGGCTATATAGTTAGGCGCCAACTGTACGCATTGCAATTACACGTTTCGTAAATCCAATGTACCACACGAAAAAATATATATTCCGTATGACTCATGAGACTTGTAAAGAAATACTCACTGATTACGTTCACTTGTTAACCCCTAGAATACAGATAATAATAACGTCTATATAGATTGGATGGACGCTAAATGACTAGATTGTAGTGCCGTGTATGCTTTGTTCAAAATGTCAACACGTCTTATTTCCTATGAAAGTGTTACTGGTTACCGTTTACATGTTTCATTGTGCTATTTCATTGTTTAATGTGTTGAGGGCTTTGTGGTAGATTGACTTAATTGTTCAGAGTTCTCTCGTTAAATAAAGTCTTTATTATTATTATTATTACATCGTATTTAATGAGGTAATTAGCATAAAGAGAAACAGCTCGTTGGGGGAGGGGGGGGGGGGCTCCGTGACCTGACTTCAATAAGTTACCCCTCATTGCTGTAAGTTCTACCTCCCCCTCGCTGAGAGAACTATTTCATGTGAGCCAGGCATCCACCTGGACTGCGGGAAGGTCGGTGGTTCTACGATTCGTACGGCCCCACGTAGATCTTAAAGCACAATTAAGTAACAGTTAGATAACAACATATTTAATCTTCTGCCAGTACGTGACCATTTCCAACAACAGAACTTACGCAATTGCGCAACAAAACTGTACTTGTTTGTCCTTACTTAATAATTTACTCAAAACGTGCCATGGCCTGACAGTAGCGTTGTATTGATAAACACAAGCGTGTGTGTGTTTTACGTTTATTTATCGTCGCTACCGGTTGCCCATATGAGCGACGCCTCCTGAAGAGATTTGTCATTTTAGATAATGAGGTAATTAGCATAAAGAGAAACCGCCTCCATGGTCGAGTGGTTACGGTCGCTGACTTGTATACCACTGTAACCTATCATCTCTGATTGTCACGGGTTCGAGCCCCGCTCAGACGGTGTCTCATTTATAAGAAAATGTTGGCCGTTTCTTACGGAGGTTGGTGCACCCAAGTACTGGTTAGCCGCTGGAGCCTGCCCAGGAAAGGTGTTGTTAGGTAAACTGCCCGTCGCTCAAATGGGAAACCGGTAGCGACGTTAAATACACTTTTTAAAAAAGAAATAAGTGAAACAGCTCGTTGGGGGAGGTGGGGGGCTCCGTGACCTGACTTCAATAAGTTACCCCTCATTGCTGTAAGTTCTACTTCCCCACCCCCTCGCTGAGTGAGAACTATTTCATGTGAGCCAGGCATCCAGCTGGACTGCGGGAAGGTCGGTGGTTCTACGATTCGTACGGCCCCACGTAGATCTTAAATCACAATTAAGTAACAGTTAGATAACAACATATTTATTCTTCTGCCAGTACGTGACCATTTCCAACAACAGAACTTACGCAATTGCGCAAAACAAAAACAAAACTGTACTTGTTTACGTTTGTCCTTACTTAATAATTTACTCAAAACGTGCCATGGCCTGACAGTAGCGTTGTATTGAGGAGCACAAGCGTGTGTGTGTTTTACGTTTATTTATCGTCGCTACCGGTTGCCCATATGAGCGACGCTTCCTGAAGAGATTTGTCATTTTAGATTTTTGGAGGATAGTGCAATGATACAGACATATACTCATTCCAGAGTCTCCTCTGGTTCTTTGACGTGCACGGTGTACAGCACCGACACGAGACCTCGGTGTAACGTCCCATCTGAAAGACTGTTAATCTTATTATGGTCAGATGGGATCGAACCTGTGATACCATGATTACCAGTCCAGCGTGTTACCACTGGACTACAGATCCGTATGTTGGGAACATAAGCAGCATTTTTATATATATATAGACGGTGTATACGTGTCTTTAAAACTACGGCACATAATCTAGAACCCTAACAATTTGTAAATCGATGTATACTCATCCAATTGCAATAATTTTGCCGACACTGTATTTGTAGGAAGTTTTGTTTGGATGATTCGCAACTTTACGCTTTCTAATTGACTATTTTTCCATTGCACAATGACACGCGACATCGCTTTGTCGAACGGTAATGCTGAATCCAGTGCCGACTAGACATTAATATCTGGAAAAAGGAACGAATTAATATGGCTTCCGTTTAATATGAGCACTAATGATCTGTATCCCATCCGTAAAAGGTTTTTGATTTGGTTTTGCCAGTCACCAAAGCAACGACCGATTGCGATATATATAGAAACGAAATGTACACAGTATGTGGCTGTCCGATTAGCGCAGTTGATAGCGCGCTCGTTTCTCACCAATGCAACCCGGGTTAGATCCTTGAAAAATAAATTGCAACAGTTTCATTTGAAATGGAATGATTATTTAACTAACTAATGAGTTCATATTATGCAAATATGTATTCTTTCATTATTTTTCAATTATGTTATATTAATGATTTGGTTCGATCTATCATTCATTACCCATATATCATGTAATAGCTTCCCCTACCACCACCCACCCCCTCCCATCCCCTCCCATCCCCACTCCCATCCCAGACCAATAATATATTAATAAACATAACCCTATCCTCTCCTATGTAACGTTCCATGCAAGTTACATTTGATATTCTTTTGTCACATAGATACTATATTATATGGACCCGATTCTGGAGTTACCATCCCTACCGCATGGCTCTTTTTCGCCGATGTTAGTTTTTAAGGATATGCCAGGTTTTTGCGGATTCAGGCGGATAATTGAATTCTGCACGAGCTCTAAAAAATTGGTATTTCTTCGAAGACGTCTTTGCGCAGCATACTGTGATTGAATAATTTCGTTGGAAGGAATGTCGGCGGGGGAGCAGCGATGCGAGGGGGTATGGATGCCGGATCGGGGCTCGTATTATACATTATATATTAAAACTTCGCCATTGCATTTCATAGTAAATACTCTGTAACTCCGTAAACGATTATAGAAAATTATGTTATGTAAAATCATGTTACATATATAAAATGTATTCTATACTGTATTTATGTAAAGGAGAGAAAACCAAAATAATAAAAAATATATAAATCAAAAAAAAAACATATTAGCAACTTCCTATACATTTTTTTTACTTTATATTATTGTATACATTGTCAAGCATGTGATATTATAATGATTCCATAAAAAAAAGAAAAATAAAAAAAAAGAAAAAAAAAAGAAACGAAATGTACACAGTATGTGGCTGTCCGATTAGCGCAGTTGATAGCGCGCTCGTGTCTCACCAATGCAACCCGGGTTCGATCCTTGGAACGGGAAATATGTGAGATGGTACGATGGTCGCCAGATCGGACAGGTGGGTTTTCTCCGGGTACTCCGTTTTCCTCCCACACGAATGACTACATTTAAGCTTTCATCCGCGCCAACGAGAGTGATTAATATAAGTTGTTAGAACTTGCTTCGCAATCGTTGTAAAATAAATAAAGTTTAAACTTTACAAAGCATGTCGAATGTGGTCGCCATCGTATTTTAATGAGTACAGTATGGTAACATAGAGGTCCGAGGTTCGAGTCCCGATCGAGACTAACATTTCAGTTTGTGCCGTGATAGCCACCAGTGTAGGCTTACGACTAATAAATGGCTGTGACAGTCAGAGCATGACGCAGTAGTTTGTGGTCGCCTCGGTAGCCCAATGAGCAACATTGCTCGCTGTTTCTCTATTACCTCCCTTGGCATATAAAGTTGGAATCCTTTGTTATACGGTTGTTCCCTAACCAGATATTGCGGTATGATAAATATGATTATATCTTTGGGGTTAAATTCACACCAACAGCTTCTAGGTCATAGGCCGTCTCTCTAGCTGTAGGCTGTAGGTCCGACTGGCCCCTTCGAGCAGTATGTCCGGCAATGGTGGCCAGTGTAGAACCATCGACCATCCGCAAGCCATCATCATACAATATATAGGTCAATCACACACAGTGGGGTTCGAAACTGCAGCGATGAGTGGCAAATGGTGTGATGTTTACCTTATCTACTCCGCCACGAAGCGCCATTTGTAACACAATTTAATCACGATACAAAAAGAACAGCGTGATATTAGATAATGACGACAGACGGATCTGTAGCTCAGTGGTAAAACGCTGGACTGGTAATCCAGGGATCGCAGGTTCGATCCCCCGTCTGACCCTAATAAAATTAACAGTCTTTCAGATGGGATGTTAAACCGAGGTATCGTGTCGGTGCTTTACACCGTGCACGTAAAAGAACCAGAGGAGACTCTGTAATGGGTCTCTGTCTGTATCATTGCACTATCCTCCAAAAATCTAAAATTACTAATCTCTTCAGGGGCGTCGCTGATATGGGCAACCGGTAGCGACGATAAATAAACGTAAAACACACACAGATAATGACGAACAATCGTCACCAACAAGAACCATATTATGTGTTTTTAAAACTCTTATCGATAATATAAGTATCCAGCTACGATATGTCCCTGGGATATATTCTAGAACTGTTACACCTTATCCAGCATATCTTTAGCCTGGTCAGCATTGAATGCCCCTGGGATATATTCTAGAACTGTTACACCTTATCCAGCATATCTTTAGCCTGGTCAGCATTGAATGCCCCTGGGATATATTCTAGAACTGTTACACCTTATCCAGCATATCTTTAGCCTGGTCAGCATTGAATGCCCCTGGGATATATTCTAGAACTGTTACACCTTATCCAGCATATCTTTAGCCTGGTCAGCATTGAATGCCCCTGGGATATATTCTAGAACTGTTACACCTTATCCAGCATATCTTTAGCCTGGTCAGCATTGAATGCCCCTGGGATATATTCTAGAACTGTTACACCTTATCCAGCATATCTTTAGCCTGGTCAGCATTGAATGCCCCTGGGATATATTCTAGAACTGTTACACCTTATCCAGCATATCTTTAGCCTGGTCAGCATTGAATGCCCCTGGGATATATTCTAGAACTGTTACACCTTATCCAGCATATCTTTAGCCTGGTCAGCCAGCATATCTTTAGCCTGGTCAGCATTGAATGCCCCTGGGATATATTCTAGATCTGTTACACCTTACCCAGCATATCTTTAGCCTGGTCAGCATTGAATGCCCCTGGGATATATTCTAGAACTGTTACACCTTACCCAGCATATCTTTAGCCTGGTCAGCATTGAATGTCCCTGGGATATATTCTAGAACTGTTACACCACCACAACACCCACAAACCCCAACACACCACCACAAACCACAACCCAAACAACACACCACCACAAACCCACACCCAAACAACAACCACCCAAATCTTTAGCCTGGTCAGCATTGAATGCCCCTGAGATATATTCTAGAACTGTTACACCTTACCCAGCATATCTTTAGCCTGGTCAGCATTGAATGCCCCTGGGATATATTCTAGATCTGTTACACCTTACCCAGCATATCTTTAGCCTGGTCAGCATTGAATGCCCCTGGGATATATTCTAGAACTGTTACACCTTACCCAGCATATCTTTAGCCTGGTCAGCATTGAATGCACCTTGGATATATGTTCTATTCCACCATTAGATAAATACTTCGCTAAGTATGATGTCAGTTTTAAGTATATAATAACGTAACAGCACTAATGAGGTGACACGCTGCACCTGCTCACCGGAACTATCCTGATGATAGAAATAATGAATTATGGGAGAAGAGTGCTCTAAAAGCCGTTGTGTGTCGTCCTTACGCGGAATGTGTCAAGCAATTCATTCTAGACGCTGTTCAGAAAACAGACACCGAAGTGTAACATCGTTAAATGCCTTTACCTTACACTGAAACTTGTAGTAGACACGACTTGTGTCGCTAATAAAATGAATTTAATTTCATATTCAGACAGACAATGATGCACCATATCTAGGCATATATTTGCAGTGTTTAAAAGACATGCTAACGTTAATTTACACACAGTCAGTATTTCGCTATTGAGATTTATTAAGCGGGTTGATTTGGAGATGATGATGATGATGATGATGTGTGATGATGATGATGATGATGATGATGATATGATGATGATGATGATATTATGATGATGATGATGATGATGATGATGATGATGATGATGATGATGATATGATGATGATGATGATGATGATGATGATGATGATGATGATGATGATGATGATGATGATGATGATGATGATGATGATGATGATGATGCGCTGCTGCTGCGCTGCTGCTGCTGCTGCTGCTGCTGCTGCTGCTGCTGCTGCTGCTGCTGCTGCTGCTGCTGCTGCTGCTGCTGCTGCTGCTGCTGCTGCTGCTGATGATGATGATGATGATATGATATGATGATATGATGATATGATGATGATGATGATGATGATGATGATGATGATGATGCTGGAGTTTATTTACCCTCGCCGCCGGATACAAAAAAAAGCTTTTGAATTGACAAGCCACTCGGAATGTTCGAAACGATCGGTGACAATAATTACATTAAACTAATATTAGAACTTTTTAAAAAATTACGACCATGTGACTAGAATGCGCGTGGCTACGTGGGCAATGAGGCACGGTCGAACTACAGGCAGCCAATTTCGGGATAATATTGATTTAAAATTATATAGAAAAAAAAACGATTTTATTTTTTTCTAGGAAATTTTATATGTCTTTATTTACTGAAACACGTGCACTAATGATTTTACAATGAACAGCCTTTCTAGAAATAGTGCCGGACACTTGACACTCATGCACACTCATATAAGTGTTTTTGTATGTTAAAATGGGGTTTAGTGGATTAACCTGGACCAACCAGTATATCGCTTCTCACCTATGCGACCCGGGTTCGATCCTCGGACATGGAAGTATGTGAGATGGTACGGTGGTCTCCTGATCGGACAGGTGGGATTTCTCCGGGTACTCCGGTTTCATCCCACATGAATGACCACATATACGCTTTCATCCGCACCAACGAGAGTGATTAATATAAGTTGTTAAAACTTGCTTTGCAATCGTTGTAAAATAAATAAAGTTTAAAAAAACAAAAAACAAAAAAAACATGTTAATTAACTACTCACAAATAAAACCAAGATGTCTTGATGACTACCCACACAATCGGTACGCAGTGATTAATAACGCAATGCGTCTGGAATCTTCTGCACTTTTTAAACATAATTTAACGAGAACCCGACCGTAATATAATCACCGAACCAAACAATAGAACTGCACTATGTATGTTTAGAACTTAAACACGTGACTTACAAATCGATAGTGACAGATAGGTGAACCAATCGAGAAACGTACGAATATGTGCATAAATTGTAATATTAATTTCATTGAAAACGAATACCATTTTTTTCTTATATGTTCCAAATTCAAGGAATATTTTTATAAAAAAAAACACCAATTCAAGAATATATATATTTTTTTACAGAACAGAACAGAACAGAAATTTTATTAAGACTTGTACATGGTACATCGTCAAATACATAATACTTAATAATACATTTACATCAAAGCCATCTAGATTCAAATTTGAACAATTGATGTCAATAACCTCAACGACCAGTGTAATACATATTTCAACGTTTATTTCTTCTACTAATACTGCACGATCTTAATTTCGTTTGATAATATATCATTTGACCTCATGATATTTAATTATGTAGTAAAACTAGTCTAATTTAATGTATTCCACTGAAAAAGTTGGCAGTTTCTTACGGAGGTTGGCGCACCCAAGTACTGGTTAACCGCTGGAGCCTGCCCAGGAAAGGTGTTGTTGCTACGGAGGTTGGTGCACCCAAGTACTGGTTAATCGCTGGAGCCTGCCCAGGAAAGGTGTTGTTGCAGTTTCTTACGGAGGTTGGTGCACCCAAGTACTGGTTAACCGCTGGAGCCTGCCCAGGAAAGGTGTCGTTGCAGTTTCTTACGGAGGTTGGTGCACCCAAGTACTGGTTAACCGCTGGAGCCTGCCCAGGAAAGGTGTTGTTGCAGTTTCTTACGGAGGTTGGTGCACCCAAGTACTGGTTAACCGCTGGAGCCTGCCCAGGAAAGGTGTTGTTAGGTAAACTGCCCGCCGGCGATATAGCCCAAAATGGTGCTAATGCAGGCGTAAAACCCGAAATATAACACTATTAATGTGTTCCACAAAATGTCTGATTAAATTAAACCACGATAATTCCACATATGCCATATGGGTTTATAGTGCGATCTATACGTGATTGTATTCACGTAACTCAATAAATTTTGTTGTTGTTGTTGTTGTTGTGATATCAGTGACATGCAAACAGGGATTTTATTTTATTTGCAAAGGACGTCATAAACGGCGACACGTAATGTGAGTCGTCCATTGATCCATTACAATGATCTCCAAGTGCTGTTGTTCCGTTTGTTTCTGGTTTGTTTGCACGAACGTGGCGACATATTAAATAACATTTCCGTTCGTATATTACCCTAGGATTTATAAACAGAAACCGTAAGTTGGATCAATACATGCTCTGATATAATATCCATAAAAATGGTGCCATTGTTCATTAAAATGGTAATATCTGTTAATTCTGCCTGTGATATATTTGGGGGCATCCGCAGCCTAGTGGTTAGAACAAGAGTAGTCCTATTTTTCGTTAAAGCAACAGGCAAGACAATCTCAAATGATGCACGAACGCGTGTCCAACCATTTTGCTTTTTTATGCAATAATACAATACAATAAATTTATTGTATTAAACAGTATACATATTTGTAGCAATTAAGTAAAAACAGGCAGTGACATGGAACTTTACAAAAGAGCAAAATCACAAGTTCAATTATATGTGTAAAATATGCGTTAATTTCGTTGCTTATTTGCAAAATATATAAATTTGGAAAGATCAATGGTGATTTGTTTTGGATTTGCATGACATAATATTATTACATTTCTGTACAGTCGGCCAAGTATGGTAGTATCTTTTTTATATGTATATTTTAATTAATCCTTTTATTACCTCCATATACACGAAGAGCACAAGTGAACATACATAATATACAATTACACGTTTTACATGGACACATATAAACATACATATATACAAAGTAGTACAAATGTACAATAATGGTCATAAGAACTGACATAACCATGCAGCTATTAATTAGTGTATACCGATCATCATTACTTGCCGAAACGAAATGCAAGGGAAAGAGATGATGGTAGCGCACACAAATATAAAAAAAGTATATACATCCTTGTTATAAAATGTATTTGTGTATACATAAACACAGAGCAATACAATATGATTAAATTAATTCAACCTTATTTATTTTACAACGATTGCGAAAGAAGCTTTAACAACTTAATGTGTAAATCAAATTGTCGAGGAGTTAAGGTCATTGACTTCAAATCACACGTCCCGTATTGTCGTAGATTGGAATCCCACGTGGGGTCTTGGATTTGTTCACGTGAGGGAGCTATCCAGATGGCTTGTGCAGGAACTGTTGTTCTAAAATACTGCGCTGAATCCGTACCCTGGGTCTTCCTTAACCAATAATAGCTGGAGAAGCACCGTGTGACCTCAGGTATTGGTGCGACTTGATAACGCCCACCAAAACAACACAAACAAGCTGTGATACATTCAGGCATTGAAACATTTATGTAGCGACGATAAATTAACGTAAAACATACACAGTATGGCTTAAGACAATAACATATTTTTTAATTTAAGTTTATTTAACGTCGCTACCGGTTTCCCATTTGAGCGACGGGCAGTTTACCTAACAACACCTTTCCTGGGCAGGCTCCAGCGGTTAACCAGTACTTGGTGCACCAACCTCCGTAAGAAACTGCCAACTTTTTCATATAAATGAGACACGGTCTGAGCAGGGCTTGAACCCGTGACCATCATAGATGATAGGTTACAGTGGTATACAAGTCAGCGACCTTAACCACTCGACCACGGACGCGGCCGCTAACATATTCTGTGTGCTTCTATCTGTTATGCTTTCCATACTAATCAGTAAAGGGCTTTGGAACAAACATGATGCCACATTTACTAATTAAACTGCTTAATATGAGGAGTTTGACAACGTTTGCTTTAGAATGCAGCTATGATTGATGTTGATGTGATGTGTATTGCATTTTTTTTCAATAACACTTTACAAATGAAGAGATAGCTAAATGAAATTAAAATGCATGTATTTGCTAATATCGCAATTGCAATATTTGTATTTGCAAAACTATTTGTTAGATATAGCGTCTCCGGAGCCTGAGGTCGAAGGTTCGAAACTCTTCATGGATTCATTCCCAATATGGCCGGTTGGACAGCCGCCATCTAGTTAAATATTATAATGGTTACCGATTGCCTATCAGCCAGGCGAGAAGTACTGACATCCATAGAAGGTTTCTCAGAAATTACTTGGATTGTTGTTTCTGTATTCCGGGTATTATAATTACTGTAGCAGTGTTCTGGAGGTAGGTACATGTGCGTGTTAGCCAATTACTATTTGGTGACAACCTATTACGACAACAATCTAATGAATCAATATTTACTGAAGTTCAAATATATATCAAAAACACTGACCGTTTTGAACATTATAAAAGAAAATTTAAATGTGTATATGTGTATCAAATTATTAATATTTATGTATATTTAGTTAATATAGTATATAATACGACTCAGCAGGAATTAATTCAAGGCCTGTGCACAACTAATACCATATAAAACATATGTATCCTAGTCGTCTGGTGTGAAAATCTTCTCTCTATCTGTACTTCTTCTCTTTCACTGTCTTTTCCTTTTCTTATATCTTTTTTTCATTATGTTTAACAACATTTATATTAAAAACAATGGTATTGTCTCTTTACAAATGTTTGGTTAGTCGATAATTTGTTACGTTACTTAAGGGGGAGGACTTAAAATAATGTTGTCAGAACTTGTTGTCCAACCCTTTTTGCCTGTATTTCCTTGTATATATGAATAATTGTGCAGAATGTGTTGATTATATATATGTATAGAGCAAATAAAATATTATTAAACTAAGCCAATTGTTTTAAAGTGATCAATAATGTTGCTGTTGAAAAGGGCTACTATTTCTGGAGAGTGAGATATACATTAATGAGGTGTTTGTAGTTTGTATATTCATAATGTTGTGCTCATATTCGGCTAATCCGAGAGATGTTTAATCTTTCATCATAATATTTAGGACTAACTGGTAGAGGCTTATACAGAACTTGGTACTTAATATCTATGAGAATTAGTAACTTCATGTATATGGCTTACATTGATTTACACTCGTAAGTATATAATTGCATGTATGCAAGAATCACTAATTTAACCCAGGGATCGCAGGTTCGATCTCACACCCTAATAAAATTAACAGCCTTTCAGATGGGACGTTAAACCGAGATCTCGTGTCGGTGCTTTAAACGAATCAGAGGAGACTCTGGAAAGTGTCTCTGTCTGTATCATTGCACTATCCTCCAACAATCTAAAATGACTAATCTGTTCAGGAGGCGTCGCTCATATAGGCAACCAGTAGCGACGATAAATAAACGTAAAACGCACGCACGCACGCACGCACGCACGCACATCATTTATTTCATTGAAACGATTTTAATAAAACATGCTAACAGTGGTTTACGCCCATTCATATCTCTGCTGGTTTACGCCCATTAATATCTCTGCTGGTTTACGTCCATTAATATCTCTGCTGGTTTACGCCCATTAATATCTCTGCTGGTTTACGCCCATTAATATCTCTGCTGGTTTACGTCCATTAATATCTCTGCTGGTTTACGCCCATTAATATCTCTGCTGGTTTACGCCCATTAATATCTCTGCTGGTTTACGCCCATTAATATCTCTGCTGGTTTACGCCCATTAATATCTCTGCTGGTTTACGCCCATTAATATCTCTGCTGGTTTACGTCCATTAATATATCTGCTGGTTTACGCCCATTAATATCTCTACTGGTTTACGTCGATTAATATCTCTGCTGGTTTACGTCCATTAATATCTCTACTGGTTTACGTCCATTAATATCTCTGCTGGTTTACGCCCATTAATATCTCTGCTGGTTTACGCCCATTAATATCTCTGCCGGTTTACGCCCATTAATATCTCTGCTGGTTTACGCCCATTAATATCTCTGCTGGTTTACGCCCATTAATATCTCTGCTGGTTTACGCCCATTAATATCTCTGCTGGTTTACGCCCATTAATATCTCTGCTGGTTTACGCCCATTAATATCTCTGCTGGTTTACGCCCATTAATATCTCTGCTGGTTTACGCCCATTAATATCTCTGCTGGTTTACGCCCATTAATATCTCTGCTGGTTTACGCCCATTAATATCTCTGCTGGTTTACGCCCATTAATATCTCTGCTGGTTTACGCCCATTAATATCT
>CM026401.1:61049222-61077278 GCA_014843695.1 Archivesica marissinica
GTCAAAATTAAAAACTACAGATAAACAAATTCATACAGAATATAAAAGTACATCCAACCGCGGAGGAATACGAAACTCAAACAGTGACAGAGAAAATGCCATCTTTCGCTGTTTTCAAACAATGAAAGATGGAGTTTTCTTTCATGATGAAAACTCAAGAATTTATTGGAAAGTATAAAAGTAGACGCATTCAATCACTGTTTTGAAACAGTTGAAGATGATTCTAGTGGCCACTGTTTGTGTTTCGTATTCCTCCGCGATTGCATGTACTTTTGTATTCTAGCTATTTTCTGTCAATCATAAACAGTTAGTACTTGCAATAGTATGTTCTAATGCAAATGTATTGCGTAGGAAATAATATTTGTCTCGCCGTTGTTTATCAGCGAATACAACACGGCTTGGAATTCTGATGCGTAGTAAGTAAGCACGCATGCCGACAAACTGTGTTTTATTCCCCGATAAACAACGCAAGACAAAATGTATTGTATGCCCATTCTAACATGACCGACTATGATGCCGAGCCCTATCCAAAATCGAGCCCTACCCAACAATAAATGTGTGTTATTTATCGGCGTGCCGCCTAATATCTCCCCTTTCTGTTATTTGTCTGACGGCTTTATAAATTACCTCCCTGAAATAAAGATTTTCGATAATTGTAATGCGAATTGACACTATTATCCCAAATTTATTAGTTTAAAGTTTAAACATATTTTATTTCCCAATCTAATACATTTTAAACAATGCATACATTACACATAATCAAATACAGACATAGGATTAGAGTGCGTGTTTTCCGTTTATTTATCGTCGCTACCGGTTGCCCATATTAGCGACGCCTCCTGAAGAGATTAGTCATTTTAGATTTTGGAGGATAATGTAATGATACAGACAGAGACCCATTCCAGAGTCTCCTCTGGTTCTTTTACGTGCAAGGTGTAAAGCACCGACACGAGACCTCGGTTTAACGTCCCATCTGAAAGACTGTTTATTTTATTAGGGTCAGACGGGGGATCGAACCTGCGATCCCTGGATTACCAGTCCAGCATGTTACCACTGGACTACAGATCAGTCTGTAGAATACAATACTATTAAAATTTACTTAGTTTATACAAATTTATTTTAGCTCGATTGCGAAACAAGTTCTTATAACTTATATTAAATCACTCTTGAGACCTCATTCCTGATGGAATCCATCGCCACGAGGGAGAGAGAAGAGGCATGTGGAATTTAAATGGAAAGTTTGACACATTAATCCGAAAGTAGTATGAAACAGAATGAAAGGCGAAACATGAATGTATGCATGCGAAACAACTAATTATTAAACATCAATACAATACATAATAAGTCTGCATCCGTTATGTCGAATTCCCTCGGACCGAACAAAATACTTCGACATAACCGAAGTTTGACTTAACCCAAATTCGATATAAACAGATCCAGTTATATGTAAAATGATAGTGTCTGAAATTTTGATCCGACTTCGAGATAACCGGAGAATTCGACATAACCGACTTTGACATAACGGATGTAGACTGTATAATGGATTGTGAGTGAGAGAGAGAGAGAGAGAGAGAGAGAGAAAAGAAGGAAAATGAGAAGAGGGTGATAAGAAGATAAGAGAGGAGAGAATGTATGTCTGATGCAACAATATTCACTATTATTCAAATCTCTTACTATTAGATATGTGCACAGGATATCATTGCGTGTAAGGAGGGTTTCGAGATCTATGTTGAAATTGTGAAGCTTGTTAGTTAGAGATATACGGCAAATATTGTACACTCAAAGAAATAATGGAAGTTTGCCTCCATTTGACAACAATTAGATAGAGTTGTAACATTTATTAATATTTTATTCAAACAATACTATGTTATAGAACGTATGCGTTCAAACAATACTATGTTATAGAACGTATGCGTTCAAACAATAATATGTTATAGAACGTATGTGTTCAAACAATAATATGTTATAGAACGTATGTGTTCAAACAGTAATATGTTATAGAACGTATGCGTTCAAACAATACTATGTTATAGAACGTATGCGTTCAAACAATAACATGTCATAGAACGTATGCGTTCAAACAATACTATGTTATAGAACGTATGCGTTCAAACAATAATATGTTATAGAACGTATGCGTTCAAACAATACTATGTTATAGAACGTATGTGTTCAAACAATAACATGTTATAGAACGTATGCGTTCAAACAATACTATGTTATAGAACGTATGTGTTCAAACAATAACATGTTATAGAACGTATGCGTTCAAACAATACTATGTTATAGAACGTATGCGTTCAAACAATAACATGTTATAGAACGTATGCGTTCAAACAATACTATGTTATAGAACGTATGTGTTCAAACAATAACATGTTATAGAACGTATGCGTTCAAACAATACTATGTTATAGAACGTATGTGTTCAAACAATAATATGTTATAGAACGTATGTGTTCATAGTTCAGGGTGGCAGGGTAACGTATGTTCATGAACATTATTACAATTAAACTACATTTAGCCACACCTCCGTGGTCGAGTGGTTAAGGTCGCTGACTTGTATACCACTGTAACCTATCATCACTGATGGTCACCGGTTCGAGCCCCGCTCAGACCGTGTCTCATTTATATGAAAAAGTTGGCAGTTTCTTACGGAGATTGGTGCACCAAGTACTGGTTAACCGCTGGAGCCTGCCCAGGAAAGGTGTTGTTAGATAAACTGCCCGCCGGCGATATAGCCCAAAATGGTGCTGATGCAGGCGTAAAACCCGAAACATAACATAGCCACGCCTCATATCTCACTGCGATTTCATAACCAGTCCAACACTGTTTAATACATCATGTTTAAAAGTTGACAACACGTCAAACGCCCAGTGGTCAGAATATGTCGCCAGAAACTCGACAAAGTGCCTCGTTAATGTGGGTGGAATATCCTTGTCCCACACCAGTACATATGAAGGCTACTCGTAATCTACATTTCCTGTTCACTCCTCATGGAATATCCTTGTCCCACACCAGTACATATTAAGGCTACTCGTAATCTACATTTCCTGTTCACTCCTCATGGAATATCCTTGTCCCACACCAGTACATATTAAGGCTACTCGTAGTCTACATTTCCTGTTCACTCCTCATGGAATATCCTTGTCCCACACCAGTACATATTAAGGCTACTCGTAATCTACATTTCCTGTTCACTCCTCATGGAATATCCTTGTCCCACACCAGTACATATGAAGGCTACTCATAATCTACATTTCCTGTTCACTCCTCATGGAATATCCTTGTCCCACACCAGTACATATGAAGGCTACTCGTAGTCTACATTTCCTGTTCACTCCTCATGGAATATCCTTGTCCCACACCAGTACATATGAAGGCTACTCGTAAACCTAGGTGACTTCAACTTCGATTTGCTCAAGCAAGACCATAATTCAAACACATGGATTAGCCTTCTTGATTCTGTTGATTTCACTCAGTTGGTTTGTCAACCTACACGAGTAACTCAAACCACGTCAACACTGATTGATCATGTTTTTACAAATACACCCAATAATATATCAGAGGTTACAGTCCAACGTTATTCTATTAGTGATCATTACCCAGTTTGCATCACCAGGAAAACTAATGGCCATAGCAAAAACACTTCGATTCATAAATGTATTCAGTATAGATCATTGAAAAATTTCAATGAAGCTGAGTTCTTGCTTGAACTTTCCATCCAGCCTTGGTCACTTGTAGACATTTTTGGTGATCCGGACGACTCATCTGATGTATTCATTGATATGTTCGCTACTGTTCTCAACAATCACGCACCTATCAGAAATAGAAGAGTCAAAAGGACGTCACAACCAAACTGGATAAATTCAGATATTTTAGAAGCTATAAAACATAGAAATCATTTTCACAAGAAACAAATATCAGATAAGTTTAAAATATGGAGACAAAAAGTCAAATCACTTATATTTACCTCAAAGCATAATTACTACACCACACATATTAACTCAAATAAACACAATCCGAAACAATTATGGAGCAGCCTAAATGAATTATCAGGACTGAACAATAAATCTCAAACACAGTACCTACATGATGAAAATGGATGTAAAATATTAAATGCTAACTATACGGCCAATATTTTTAATGAACATTTCTGTAATATTCATAGGCAGTTTCAGTCTGAAAACCCACCACCCCACTACTCTAACTTTGCACTTGAAACTACTAACAACACTAAATTGTCAAACATATCTAAATTTTCTATTCCCTTAGTATCTGTGCAGTTTGTTGAAAAACAACTTCTTTCACTTGATGTATCTAAATCAACGGGCTCTGATAATATACATGCCAGATTCTTAAAGCTTTCTGCCAAAATCATTGCTCCAATTTTAACACAAATATTCAATTCTAGCATAAACTCCAACAAATTTCCCAAAGCATTTAAATTAGCCAAAGTTATACCCATTCACAAAAAAGGTGACAAATCAGATAAAAATAATTACAGACCTATATCAATATTACCTGTTATGTCATTGATTCTTGAGCGCCATGTCAGCTTTCACTTGAAACAATTTCTCGAGGAACATAATTTATTATATAATCGACAGTCCGGATTCCGTAAAAATCATTCATGTCAAACTGCCCTTACACGCTTACTGGATGACTGGATATCAGCAATTGATAAGAATGAAGTAGTGGGCACAGTCTTTCTGGATCTTTCCAAAGCCTTTGATCTGGTTGATCATTCTATCTTAATACGTAAATTAGCTTATTATGGTCTTGCTGAATCATCACAAAATTGGTTTTCCTCGTACTTAGCTGACAGGTTCCAACAAACGAATGTTTCTGGTGCTCGTTCTGATGCTGGATCTGTTGTTTCTGGTGTTCCTCAGGGGTCTGTCTTAGGTCCCATTCTCTTTATAATTTACATCAATGACTTACCTATGACTCTTACCAGCACAGTTGCAGACATATTTGCTGACGATACAACTATATCTGCCTCCGATCAATCTCTTGACACTCTTACTACTTCTTTATCTACTGATTTGATAAATGTTCAACAGTGGTGTTTAGACGGGTTCGAGCCCCGCTCAGGCCGTGTCTCATTTATATGAAAAAGTTGGCAGTTTCTTACGGAGGTTGGTGCACCCAAGTACTGGTTAACCGCTGGAGCCTGCCCAGGAAAGGTGTTGTTAAGTAAACTGCCCGCCGGCGATATAGCCCGAAATGGTGCTGATGCAGGCGTAAAACCCGAAATATAACATATAAAATATAACATAAAGTGGTGTTTAGACAATCGTATGATTCTCAATACTTCTAAGACCAAAATCATGTATATTTCCTCTAAATCAAAAGCTCAGAGTATCAGTGAGTCTGCTCTTGAAGTGAAAGTGAACAACACCGTCATACATCCGAGTTCTGCTGAACGACTACTCGGAGTTATGATTGACAACACACTATCCTGGGATAAGCATACTGACAATGTTCTCAAAAAATGTAACTCTTATTTATATTTATTGTCTCGTATAAAAAGGTATCTCTCTATTCCCAATCGCAACCTCATCTACAATGCTTACATATTGCCTCACTTAGACTTTTGTTGTGTGATTTGGGGTAACTGCAACTCATCTTTAGAAGATACAATAGTTCGGTTTCAAAAGAGAGCAGCTAGACTAATTCTAGATCAGGACTTTGACACTCCATCGCAATTATTATTCTCCCAACTAAAATGGATGACCTTTCCAGAACGAGTCATATATCAGAAGGCTATACAAATGTATAAAACATTACATGGAGCTGCTCCAGACTATTTAAAATCGGCCTTCACTTTTACTTCTGATATACATCCTAGAATTCTTAGATCAACCTCAGAATATCAATTATACACACCAAGACCAAATTGTGAATTATTTCGTAATACATTTGAATTTTCAGGATCATCTATTTGAAATTCATTGCCTCACTCAGTTCAAAATGCTCCAACTATCCAACAGTTCAAAATTCTCTACTTAAGGTGGAACTATAACAATTCAAACTAATCGCGCACTTCTACTGTTATTATAAACGTGTATTGCCATTGCTATATTTATTAGAATCGTAAATATTGCTGTCTTTAAGTTGATTTCATACATATTTTGAAGATACCACTACAAGTCAAATCTGCATATTGTTAGATAGATCTGCATCATTAATTGTCTCATTCCCATTTTCTACTCTGCTAGCCAATTCCATATATCATCATATTCCATTACATATTAAATATAGTTTCTCTATTTTTCAGCTTTTACATTACAATATTATTCCAATGTGCAGTTCTCACTTATAGTGCTATCTTTTGATTGCATTTGATTGTATATATGTTGAGGGCCTCATGGTAGATTAACTTTTGTTAAATGAGTACTCTCGTTAAATAAAGTCTTTATTATTATTATTATTATTATTAATCTACATTTCCTGTTCACTACTCATGGAATATCCTTGTCCCACACCAGTACATATGAAGGCTACTCGTAATCTACATTTCCTGTTCACTCCTCATGGAATATCCTTGTCCCACACCAGTACATATGAAGGCTACTCGTAATCTACATTTCCTGTTAACTCCTCATGGAATATCCTTGTCCCACACCAGTACATATGAAGGCTACTCGTAATCTACATTTCCTGGTCACTCCTCATCGTGACGAAGAATTCAAACAGGAATGAGGTTTCTGGAGTAATTAAGCTAAATTAATGTTGATACAACATGTTTCGCAGGTGGGGGGGGGGGGGCTATAGTTTATACAAATTTATTTGAGCTCGATTGCGAAACAAGTTCTTACAACTTATATTAATCACTCTCGAGACTTCATTCCTGGTGGAATACATCGTCACGAGGGAGAAAGAAGAGGCAATGTGGAATTTAAATGCCTTGCCTAAGGGTACAATCGTAACGGCTCTAGCGGGGTTCGAACTCCGGACCTTTCGCATCTGAAGCAAACGTGCATCCATTGCGCTATCACGACTCCCACAAGGTGTGAGGGGCAGCTCTAGCCTTGGTTCCAGTCTTCCGATTGTTTACTTCATGCAAAACGACAAACTGATATTATCAGAAACTAAATGCGGGTAAATTCATTTGGATGCTAACATATATATGACGGATAAGACAAAATATATCAATGACCGTTCCCCGGCTAGGTCAGCTCGGACGTTTTGTCATGGAATCACTTTAATAAGTCAGATGGGGTGTTTTCTTCTTCGGCTGCTCTCAAAATTGGTGGAACGGAATGTCTAAATTAGTTTATGACAATCCTTCATTTAGCCAGATGCACGTTTGTGTTTTTATGATTGCTCCCAAGGGCCCTTTTGTCACGATCGGGTAAGTACGTTTCCGGAAAGGCATTTAATCATTTCGACACATACGTATACCGCTACTTCCGTAATCTCAAACGCTATGAGCGCCTTTAATCTTTTTTTATCGCGACGTTCTGCAACCGAGGCATCGGTTAATCGTCTGCTGCACAGTGACGCGCTGTATATTATGTTATATCCAGTCTCTCACTATTAGTATCGGTTTTTTATCAATGGCAACACTATAACGTGAGACGGCGAAGTCTTCCGTGGAACACATTGTTGAAGAGAGCAGAAGTCACTCCCGCCAGACGATACATCTCATCGGGGTGAAGCAACGATAAGGACACTCTTCATAAACTACATCGTTATTGAAACTTTGAAATCTCTAGACATTCATCTCATACGAAAACAGAAGCAATGAAGCTCTTCATCAATATCACTACAACATGCGCATTTTTGATATATGGGATATTCTGCAGCGCTAAAATGGTAAGTTTTTTTTATGTGTAATAAATTGTAGTTATACGTGTCGTACTGTCTAATTTTAGATCTATACCTTTCATTATATGTATAATTATTTCAAGTATATTTTTACCTCTCTTTAATCTTGTTATTTTAAGCTTAATTTTGATTATTTACATAATTATTATATCAAGAATTATGAAACTTCAAAGAATTTGTGATTCATGAATTATTTGTTAGAATGGTTAACAGACAGTAGTATATTAACATACGATGTGAACGATGCTACTTAATTGTATGCCTGTGGCGAATTTCAGTTGGTAATCCAGTGATCGCAGGTTCGATCCCCCGTCTGACCCTAATGAAATGAACAGTCTTTCAATTGGGACTTTAAACTGAGGTCTCGTGTCGGTGCTGTACACCGTGCACGTAAAAGAACCAGAGGAGACTCTGGAATGGGTCTCTGTCTTATCATTGCACTATCCTCCAAAAATCTAAAATGACTAATCTCTTCAGGATGCGTCGCTCATATGGGTAACCGGTAGCGACGATAAATAAACGTAAGACACACAGAATTGCAATTTATTTGACTTTCCTGTTTTTTTGTAGCAACATATAACAGTAAAGAAACGTAGGTTTGTTACCCATATGACTCCAAATAGCGCTATTTATATTTGACTGGAATATAAAATCCGCGAAGCCGACCCCAGTAACAGACGGATCTTTAGTCCAGTGGTTAACGCGCTGGACTGGTAATCCAGGGATCGCAGGTTTGATCCACCGCCTGACTCTAATACTATTAACAGTCTTTCAGATGTGACTTTAAACCGAGGTCTCGTGTCGGTGCTGTACACCGTACACGTAAAAGAACCAGAGGAGACTCTGGAATGGGTCTCTGTCTGTATCATTGCACTATCCTCAAAAAATCTAAAATGACTAATCTATTCAGTAGGCGTCGCTCATATGGGTAACCGGTAGCGACGATAAATAAACGTAAAACACACACACCAGTAACGAAATTGCCTTCCGGATTTCGACATACGAGACTAGCGTTTGTTCAATCATAATATATTGCTATTTATGTGTAATTAATAAAAACAAAGGACAATTTTAACAATAGAAGAATTATATAAGTGCGGCGGGGGGGGGGGGGGACGTTCTGAACAACATCTAATTAATCATTGGCCCTTCCCATGTGAGGATGTTGAATATTATTATAAATATTGGCAACTGGCAAGCATTTGTATAAGACATTTAATAAGACTAATCACAAAGTCGATTAATACTTTTGTTCCGCAGGTATTTCCCCCGTTTTAGCCATTTAAATACACATGTTACAAATGTGCATTACAAACAACTTTGTGTGTTTTACGTTTATTTATCGTCGCTACCGGTTGCCCATATGAGCGACGCCTCCTGAAGAGATTAGTCATTTTAGATTTTAGGAGGATAGTGCAATGATACAGACAGAGACCCATTCCAGAGTCTCCTCTGGTTCTTTTACGTGTACGGTGTACAGCACCGACACGAGACCTCGATTTAACGTCCCATCTGAAAGACTGTTAATTTTAATACGGTCAGACGGGGGATCGAACCCGCGATCCCTGGATTACCAGATCCGTCTGTAATCAACATCTTAACATGGCTACTCTTATATATATGTGTGGTCCTCTCTACATCCGTATGTTCGGCTTAAAAGGCCTTTTTCAAGCCGAATATTGGGATGTAGAGAGAACCATATATGTACATATTACTAGTTCACTGTTAGGAACAATCTACATATAATGTACTCTTATAACATATTATTTAATGGAGAATAATATAATACTATATAATTTTTATTGATTTAGCACACGAACTAGTTGATGATAAGAGCGTGTTTATTGTTAGTCATACACGCCTTTAAGATGTATATAAATAATTTGGATTCATATCCATGTGCCTTTAAGATGTATATAAATAATTTGGATTCATATCGATGTGTCTTTAAGATGTATATAAATAATTTGGATTCATATCAATGTGTCTTTAAGATGTATATAAATAATTTGGATTCATATCAATGTGTCTTTAAGATGTATATAAATAATTTGGCTTCATAGCCATTTGCCTTTAAGATGTATATAAATAATTTGGATTCATATCAATGTGTCTTTAAGATGTATATAAATAATTTGGATTCATATCAATGTGTCTTTAAGGTGTATATAAGTAATTTGGATTCATATCAATGTGTCTTTAAGGTGTATATAAGTAATTTGGATTCATATCAATGTGTCTTTAAGGTGTATATAAGTAATTTGGATTCATATCCACGCCGTGTCTAAAGAAGTGTATACATAATGCACGCATATACAATATTACGACAGTAGCCAGATCGGACGGCTGGGTTTCTCCGGTTACTCCGGTTTCCTCATACACGAACTGTGAGATGGTACTACAGTATCCAGATCGGACATGTGGGTTGTCTCCGGGTACTCCGGTTTCCTCCCACACGAATGACTACAAATACACATGCATGTATATGCTTTCATCCCCGCAAACGAGAGTGATCAATAAAGTTGTTAAGGCCTGTATCTCAATTATTGTAGGGTAAATACAGTTTATGCGTTATTGTATAACAATAATTTGTCGGAAGAAACTGATTGAAAATAATGAACAGCAACTGCATTTGGACGACGTCGCCAACAAAGTGCAACGTCGTAAACTCAGTCAGTATGATGATAACTATTGGTTGTCCGATTTGCGCAGTGGTTACCAATGCAAAACGGGTTCGATCCTCGGACCGGGATGTATGTGAGATGGTATGGTGGTCGCCAGATCGGACAGGTGGTTTTTCTCCGGGTACTCCGGTTTCCTCCCACACGAATGACCACATTTACGCTTTCATCCGCGCCAACGAGAGTGATTAATATAAGTTGTAAACACTTATTTCGCAATCGTTGTAAAACAAATAAAGTTTAAACTTTAGGTTAAACTTTATTAAATAAACAAACGAAGTATTATATACGCCGTTTTATTGACTTTACACGTTTACGTAAACAAGCTCACAGACCATGAGTGAAACGTCCATGTGACCAACACTCACGAGGTTTTGCAAGAGAACTTGGGATAACATTGTTTTGTAGAATGGAATAGTAAACTAATGTTGCTTCCGGAGTGTGACTAATTGTTTTCATTAAGTTCTACTTTCACTTCCACAACCCAAAGGGATCACAATGCGGCCCCTCACAATATATGTCCTTCTTCAATACCCTACATATTTATTAACAGAACAGAACCAAGCATAGCTTCGAATCATGGTACCATGCTCGTAAATGCACGCCCAGTATTAATTTCAGCACTCTCTATTAATTAATGAAAACATGTTGATTCTCCAATGTATAATATGTATGTTGATCTGTGCTATAATGTTAACGTTAACTGTCAGGCTGGTCGATTTAAGTCCGTATTTGATCATCTTGGTTTTACAAATGCTGTACTCAATGTAGTACGAGTATTGGCTATTTACCAATGTTTAAAATGAGATTACGTGCCCAGTTCATACACCAATAAGCACACTGTCGAAACTTGATTCTTATTGTGATTTTAAGCTAACATTCTGTTATGATCATTATATTGACGAATGTGTGGTGAGGGATAGTTTACGTAACTGGATTACATGTTTAAGATTAACCTCCAATGAATACGAAATTGAATTTGGAAGATTTAATGATATTGATCAAAAAAACAATAGACGATGTAAATTATGTAATCAAAATGTCATTGAATCAGAATACCATTTTATACTATGTTGTGATAAATACTAAATATGTGTGCTACATAGTAGTGTCGTCGATGAATGCATTGCTATATATCATGGCATGCATTACTATCCGATATTGCAGCTTTATTTAATCATATTTTATTTGCTATTTTACATATATAGTACATATAGACTTAACATTCATTATATGTGATAAAATGCAAAATGGGTTGGGCAACAAGTTCTATCAACATTAGTAAACTGTCCTCCCCAACATTTTGCAGCTTTATTCAATGTGCTGTGAAAAGATGAGTGTGAATCTCTTACAACTTCTATGATGTAAGCTATACAGTGTACATGTGCTATGTCGAATTCCGTCGGACCGAGCAAAAATACTTCGACATAACCGAAGTTTCAGTTAATGAAATTCGATATAAACGGAGTCAGTTATATGTAAAATGATAGTGTCTGAAACGGGACTTTGATCCGACTTCCGATAACCTGAGAATTCGACATAACCGACTTTGACATAACGGATGTAGACTGTATAAGAAATGTTATTGTAAATACTGTATGTACAAGCATGAGATGTAAATAAAGCTTATTACTAATGCAAAAATAAACAATACTTGGTCGATTAACGTTTAAATGAGTTATCTTGTTAAATAAAGTCTTTATTATTAATCTAAACAAAAGTTGATGTTTCATTTTAAAGCGTTGTAAATAAATTGCATTATATACACGCACATTCTGGTCTTGTTATGTCATGCGTTTGTTTTTCAAATATAAAATTCATAATAGAAACTAATAAAACTGTATTATTTTGTATCGTAATTTTGTTTGCGTTGTATGTATATATACCGGTAATAGACGAACTATTCGATGTACGATGGCTCACTCTCTCTCTCTCTTTCTCTCTCTCTCTCTCTCTCGCTCTCTATCCCCTCTCGCTCTCGCTCACGCTCTCGCTCACGCTCTCGCTCACGCTCTCGCTCTCGCTCTCTCTCGCTCTCTCTATCTCTCTATCTCTCTCTATATCTCTCTCTCGCTCTCTCTATCTCTCTATCTCTCTCTCGCTCTCTCTCGCTCTCTCTATCTCTCTACTCTCTCTCGCTCTCTCTCTCCGCTCTCTCTCCTCTCACTCTCGCTCGCTCTCTCTCGCTCGCTCTCTCTATCTCTCTATCTCTGTCTATATCTCTCTCGCTCTCTCTATCTCTCTATCTCTCTCTCTCTCTCTCTCTCTCTCCCCTCTTGCTCTCTCTATCCCCTCTCGCTCGCTCTCTCTCTCCCCTCTCGCTCTCGCTCAAGCTCTCTCTCGCTATATATCTCTCTCACTCCTCTCTCTCTCTCTATCTCTCGCTCTCTCTCTCTATCTCTCTCGCTCTCTCTCTATCTCTCTCTATATCTCTATCTCTCTCTATCTCTCTCTCTCTATCTCTCTCGCTCTCTCTCTCTCTATCTCTCTCTCTATATCTCTCTCCCCCTCGCTCTCCCCCTCGCTGTCTCTCTCGCTCTCTCTCTCTCTCTCTATCTCTCTCGCTCGCTCTCTCTATATCTCTCTCCCCCTCGCTCTCTCTCTCGCTCTCTCTCTCGCTCTCTCTCTCGCTCTCTCTCTCGCTCTCTCTCTCTATCTCTCTCTATCTCTCTCTCTCTCCCCCTCGCTCTCTCTCTCTCTCGCTCCCCTCTCTCTCTCTCTGTATTTGACTAAGGATACAACTCAACCTCCGATACTTATCAAGAATTTCTTTTGTGACGGCACCACCAACACGATTGCAGAGTGTGTTTTACGTTTATTTATCGTCGCTACCGGTTGCCTATATGAGCGACACCTCCTGAAGAGATTAGTCATTTTAGATTTTGGAGGATAGTGCAATGATACAGACACAGACCCATTCCAGAGTCTCCTCTGGTTCTTTTACGTGCACGGTGTAAAGCACCGACACAATACCTCGGTTTAACGTCCCGTCTGAAAGACTGTTAATTTTAGTTAGGGTCAGACGGGGGATCGAACCTGCGATCCCTGGATTACCAGTCCAACGTGTTACCACTGGACTACAGATCCGTCTGTGAGACGATTGCAGAAACGATATATACAATATATATTATCTTGACTAAATTGCAATACATCGCTCGCCCACATGGTTCGCCGGAGGCGAGGGTGAATAAGCTCAATCATCACCCTTGCAATACATCATTCTTTATCAATGGTCGTTATTTTTGCATATGTTTATTTAGTTTAAACATATTTTATTTTATAAATATTTACATCATGTTGTAACATTAATATACAAGAACAAATGGATTAAATCGGAATTTATACGTTTATTTATCATCGCCCCCTGGTTATTTGGGGCTACGCCTCCCTACCTATATTCTAGTCACTTTATTATTTGGAGGACAGCGCAATGCAGCAGACGCTCCAATTCCAAAAGCATCCCCGGTTCTTACATACCCATAGTCTGGGTGCCAGTCTGTCGAGTTTTCTTTTACATACCCATAGCCTGGGTGCCAGTCTGTCGAGTTTTCTTTTACATACCCATAGCCTGGGTGCCAGTCTGTCGAGTTTTCACTTGTTAACTTCTGGCAAAATGACATGATGTTAAAATATATTTATTTGACTGATCAGGCAAAATATATCGACGCCTGTTCCCAGGCTAACATACCCAGTGTATAGCACCGAATGGGATATACGAGACCTCGGTTTATAGTCCCATATCAATGACCGTTAATATGACCAGAGTCAGACGGGGGCTCAGTGAAATAACTAGCCATCCATGGATTATTATATAAACTAAGACGTCCAAAAACCTCGTAAACAATCGCCGAATCTTAGAAACTTGACAACGTAAAGCTGTCATTAGCTGACATTTCTTGTCTACACTGAATATCTATGACAATAGTAGAACGCTATGATGGGTATAGATAGATGCACTGACACAAGTTGAGGCGACAAGTATTCAGACAAGTGACCATTCACAATGGCCTTAATTCAATATACAGTCTTATGATTCGAGAATGATCCAGTCTTTCAGATGGGACTTTAAACCGAGGTCTCGTGTCGGTTTTGTATGTACACCGTGCACGTAACAGAACCAGAGGAGACTCTGGAATGGGTATCTGTCTGTATCATTGCACTATCCTCTTGCAACCAACGCAACCCGGTTCGATCCTCGGACCAGGAAGTATGTGAGATGGTACGGTCGTCGCCAGGTCGGACAGGTGGGTTTTTCTCCGGGTACTCCGGTTTCCTCCCACACAAATGACCACGTTTACGCTTTCATCCGCGCCAACGAGAGTGATTAATATAAGTTGTTAGAATTTGCACCGCAATCGTTGTAAAATAAATAAAGTTTAAACTGAATATTAATACAAGTAGTACATGGAGTGCATGTATTTATGTAATTTCATTTTGAGTAATTGTCACGTGACATGGATAATCCAAGATGGCCGTCACTATTTCTATTTACATATGAGACAAGAAACCTGTCATGACTTCTTTATTTGCAACGCTATTTTAAAACTGATTCTTCGTCTGCTTTTATGCTTTAGTAAGTTTTCTTGTTCAAGATTGTTATTAATTTTGTTGAGACAATCCTCAAGAAAATTCAATGCTATCACGAAGCGTCTCGTGCGGGCCGTTGTCATGTTATTATAACGTGTGGCCCAAATCATGTGTATGTATGTCATGCTATGTATTGTATATGTATGTGTATGGCATATATATTATTGATAGCAATCCAGGGATCGCAAGTTCGATCGCCCGCCTGAGCCTAATAAAAATAACAGTCTTTCAGTTGGGACTTTAAGCCGTGGTATTTACACTGTGTACGTAAAAGAACAAGCGGAGACTCTGGAATGTGTCTCTGTATCATTGCACTATCCTCTAAAAATCTAAAATGACTAATCTCTTCAGGAGGCATCGCTCATTATGGGCAACCGGTAGCGACGATAAATAAACGTAAAATAAAATTACTGTTGATTTGCAATAAAATATGAATAAACAAAAACAAATCGTCTGATAGTAGAAATATGCCAGCAATGTTATTTCAAAATGTTCCTATGGCATTAATCATAGTTTGGTGGAATAATTCTGACTGACAGACAAATCGGAAGCTTATTGTCGATGCATGATCATAGTAACTGTGAACAGCTATTGAATCTATTGTCCGAACTAGATGGATATATGTAAATCTCTTCTTCTACTTGTGCTTTTAGATTTAATGCAATTGTGCCCATGATAGAAAACAGGATATTATAGCAGTCATTAATAGACACTACTATTGTCAAATAGGATAGTGTACGTACATATTCGTATACAATCGTATTCATATATATAATTAAAATACATAATATTGACACGTCAGGCTTCGCACCCGCACCACGTTGTCACCTAGCAACAATACATCTGGCGAACCTACCATTGCAACACCGCAACAACAGCGTCATACGACAACAATGGGCTATTGCGATATATTGATATAAGCTGCGTTACATCTAGATATATTGACATAAGCCACGTCACGTATAGACATATTGACATAAGCCACATCACGTATAGACATATTGACATAAGCCACGTCACGTATAGACATATTGACATACGCCATGCCACATCACGTCAGTTGTCCGGTGGTTAACACGCTGAACTTGAAATCCAGGTGTCGCATGTTCGATCCCCCGCTATACAATACTCGGATGAGACTTTCAACCGAGGTCTCGTGTAGGCCCTATGTGCACCGTGGATGTAAACGAACCAGAGGAGACTAGTCGCACCTGTGTTAGTGGTCACCTCCATCAAGCAACCAACCTGTAAACAGCACGCTTGCAGATTCCCAATATGTTATTTTATTTTACATTCGACCTGCTTAACGCAGTTTTTACTGAAATCTCTTCAGGAGGCGTCGCTCATACCGGGCAACCGGTAGCGACGATATGTAAAATGTTATGTAAAACAAACATATACGCCACGAAACGTCAAGGCATAGACGGATCAAGGATCCAGTTGTTAGCACGTTGGACAACCATGCTGTAAAGTAGCCTTCTTCACTTGGAGCGTGCACTGTATCTTATAATGTCCCCACAAAAACTAAATTGATTAATATACGTCTGGAGTATCTGGACTACGGTTTGTGTGTGTGTGTGTGTGCGCGCGCGCGTGCGTGTGTGCGTGCGTGCGTGTGTGTGCGCGCGCGTGTGTGCGTGCGTGCGTGCGTGCGTGCGTGCGTGCGTGCGTGCGTGCGTGCGTGCGTGTGTGTGTGTGTGTGTTCGACTAGGTCATACATAGCCCCACCCTGTAGCTCTAATGGAATGTTCATGAACGGATAATAACGTTCACGTGTTCGACTAGGTCATACATAGCCCCACCCTGTAGCTCTAGTGGAATGTTCATGACGGGATAATAACGTTCACGTGTTCGACTAGGTCATACATAGCCCCACCCTGTAGCTCTAGTGGAATGTTCATGACGGCATAATAACGTTCACGTGTTCGACTAGGTCATACATAGCCCCACCCTGTAGCTCTAGTGGAATGTTCATGAACGGATAATAACGTTCACGTGTTCGACTAGGTCATACATAGCCCCACCCTGTAGCTCTAGTGGAATGTTCATGGCGGGATAATAACGTTCATGTTTTCGACTAGGTCATACATAGCCCCACCCTGTAGCTCTAGTGGAATGTTCATGGCGGGATAATAACGTTCACGTGTTCGACTAGGTCATACATAGCCCCATCCTGTAGCTCTAGTGGAATGTTCATGGCGGGATAATAACGTTCACGTGTTCGACTAGGTCATACATAGCCCCACTCTGTAGCTCTAGTGGAATGTTCATGGCGGGATAATAACGTTCATGTGTTCGACTAGGTCATACAATGCTCTGTCGAATCCTCTTTAATAGCAGTTTCAACATGATAGAGCCAAACTAGTGGCTTAAAGATATATTACTGTTAAAACCAAACACTAGTATATGTATGCGAGCGTCCCGTTTCTTATTTATTACAGCAATATTAATAAAAACCTGCTAACAGTGACGTACCTGCGTTAATTGCATTGCTGTTTTGATTTGTTGCGCAGAATTGGAGCTAGCAAGAGATTCTAATGAAAATCAATTACTAAGCTAGTCAAAATAAGATTATATATTTCTTAACCCATTCAACACCAAGTAACTCACATGGACTGGTCCATGATATTCATAAACCAATAAATGAATCAGAAAATCACATTTGGACAAGTTCATTTATCAAAATGGGTAATTATGTCTAAAAATAGTCATATCACTGGCAAAAAGTGCAGATCCTGATGAGACGGCTCGCCGGCTCATCTGGATCTACACTTTTTGTAAGCCTATTTAGAGGTATGTGGTGTTGAAAGGGTTAAAGCGACATTACATCGCAAAAAGCAAATAAAAATGCATGTGTTCACGTATACATTCATTGCTACTACACATTCTTCTGAATACATTCGAACACTAACATCGAATCAATAAACAGTGTCTGTTGTCTACAAACTTTCAAAAGTGAAAGTAGGATTTCATATACCGGTCATCCACGCTCCTGAATTGACATTTCTTTGTCATTGTAGTCAATACTAAACGCGTGATAATGTCGCTTAGAGATAATAAATTTAACTAAGATTAGTCTACAAATAAATATGCATAGGCACAACTGTGAGATATAGCGGTCAATCTGTACCATAAATCTCGTTATTCGGGATACACAGGTTGTATTATGCATGTATGTCGACCCTGTTTGCATTATTGTGTTATGTCAACAAACCGCGTATACGACGCTTGTTTATTAGTTGAAATACTCAGTGTTTGAGGCAAATATTTGGAAAAATATTATACCATTATATTAGGAAATTACATTATGCATAAATTTGCGGTTTCACTGATGTAGTGTCGCTTTAAACATATTGAAACGGATGGATTTCTTTACTGCTAAACTCGTGTAAAAATTGTGACAACCATATCTTTAAATATTCTTCTGTATTTATTTACAGTCGGTACTTGGGAGTCCGTCACCTCAGTGGTCGAGTGGTTACGGTCACTGTAACCTATCATCACTGATTGTCACGGGTTCGATGCCCGCTCAGACCGTTTCTTACAGAGGTTGGTGCACCCAAGTACTGGTTAACCGCTGAAACCTGCCCAGGAAAGGTGTTGTTAGGTAAAGTGCCCGCGCTTAAATGGGTAACAGTGGCGAAAATAATAAACTTAAATAAAATAATACAATTGGGGCTCCGTACGTTAATAATTATGTTCTGAGTATTGGTTTGGATTCTTAACATTTAACACAGATTTTGGTTTTGAAAGAAACGAAGTACGAAAACACATTACATCCTGGTTCACGGACTTGATAACACAGTTTTGATCGCCTGCCATATTATCTTAATATTCCCCGTGCATCAATTCGAAAAGCATCCGGGATGCAGTCTTCCATTTACCAGTGCACACACGTAAACATCTTCTATCACTCACATTCTAGAAGTTCAAAAGTGTACCGATTGATTTGATTTACAAGAAAGCAAATTGTGGCAATTGGATCCTTCATTAGAACAGTTCACGAGCAGAACAGCAGTAACAGTGTTATAACATACTGTATGATGCATTTGTGATGCACCAGACGCCAGACGCTATCATTCGTGTTTATTATAACATACTCATTGATGCATTTGTGAAGCACCAGCTGTATTAAAGACAGCGTCACTGTAATAGTCACGATTTTATGGCGGGCCTAAGGAACAAGTGTGCGTGACAATTGCTTTTTGTTGAAGTTGTTTGCGTGTTAGATAGAGACAGTATTGTGATGCTGCGGATTGCAGTTTATTACGTTAAATTCTACCGTTGTGAGCTTAATGCACAATTCATGTATCCGTGTCATGTTGTGTGGTTAATGTGCAACTCATGTATCCGTGTCATGTTGTGTGGTAATGTACAACTCGTGTATCCGTGTCATGTTGTGTGGTTAATGTGCAACTCATGTATCCGTGTCGTGTTGTGTCATGTTGTGTCATGTTGTGTGGTTAATGCACAACTCATGTATCCGTGTCATGTTGTGTCATGTTGTGTGGTTAATGTACAACTCATGTATCCGTGTCATGTTGTGTGGTTAATGTACAACTCATGTATCCGTGTCATGTTGTGTCATGTTGTGTCATGTTGTGTGGTTAATGTACAATTCATGTATCCGGGTCATGTTGTGTCATGTTGTGTCATGTTGTGAGGTTAATGTACAACTCATGTATCCGTGTCATGTTGTGCGGTTAATGTACAACTCATGGATCCGTGTCATGTTGTGTCATGTTGTGTCATGTTGTGAGGTTAATGTACAACTCATGTATCCGTGTCATGTTGTGTGGTTAATGTACAACTCATGGATCCGTGTCATGTTGTGTCATGTTGTGTGGTTAATGTACAACTCATGTATCCGTGTCATGTTGTGTCATGTTGTGTCATGTTGTGTCATGTTGTGTCATGTTGTGTGGTTAATGTACAACTCATGTATCCGTGTCATGTTGTGTCATGTGGTGTCATGTTGTGATGTTAATGTACAACTCATGTATCCGTGTCATGTTGTGTCATGTTGTGTCATGTTGTGTGGTTAATGTACAACTCATGTATCCGTGTCATGTTGTGTCATGTTGTTGTGATGTTAATGTACAACTCATGTATCCGTGTCATGTTGTGTCATGTTGTGTCATGTTGTGTTATGTTGTGCATGTTGTGTCATGTTGTGATGTTAATGTACAACTCATGTATCCGTGTCATGTTGTGTCATGTTGTGTCATGTTGTGTCATGTTGTGTCATGTTGTGTGGTTAATGTACAACTCATGTATCCGTGTCATGTTGTGTCATGTTGTGTCATGTTGTGTGGTTAATGTACAACTCATGTATCCGTGTCATGTTGTGTCATGTTGTGTCATGTTGTGTCATGTGGTGTCATGTTGTGTGGTAGAAGCTGGCGTGTGGAAGGTCGCTGTTTGTTCAACCCCTGTGGGAGGGTTGGTGATTCTACCAGGGTGCCAGTCCATGCCTGAAATACTACTCAGTGGGGCACCCGGGGTCTTCCTCCACCAATATTAACATGACTGAAGCTGTTTGTGTGATGCTAAAACAAACAAACAAAACGAGCTTGCTGTACATATTCAATATGTACCAAGTAGATCAATGTTCTGCCATGACACGTTCCGTCCCATATGTAGATGTTGTAACATCGCGACCTATTTATCTATGATATGACATAAATATGTGATGGGCGTACATGTTACACAAAGCCTTGTCAGTTCCTATAGCGGTGACACTGTAAACCACCTTAATCACGGCCACACTCCTGTATTCTCATAGCTTCGCTTTGTCAGATACAGATAGAAACACCGAACATAAGAAATATATTTTGTGAAACAGAAAGCAAAACGTGACACGCTTCTCTTGGGAAAGACCATAGATGGAGGAACGAAATTAAGGCCTTATCTGAGATAATGGCTGTATTACAAGATTGTTCTTATCTGAGATAATGGCTGTATTACAAGGTTGTTCTTATCTGAGATAATGGCTGTATTACAAGATTGTTCTTATCTGAGATAATGGCTGTATTACAAGATTGTTGTTATTTGAGATAATGGCTGTATTACAAGATTGTTCTTATCTGAGATAATGGCTGTATTACAAGGTTGTTCTTATCTGAGATAATGGCTGTATTACAAGATTGTTGTTATCTGAGATAATGGCTGTATTACAAGATTGTTCTTATCTGAGATAATGGCTGTATTACAAGATTGTTCTTATCTGAGATAATGGCTGTATTACAAGATTGTTCTTATCTGAGATGGGATAAATGGCTGTATTACAAGATTGTTCTTATCTGAGATAATGGCTGTATTACAAGATTGTTCTTATCTGAGATAATGGCTGTATTACAAGATTGTTCTTATCTGAGATGGGATAAATGGCTGTATTGCAAGATTGTTCTTATCTGAGATGGGATAAATGGCTGTATTACAAGATTGTTCTTATCTGAGATAATGGCTGTATTACAAGATTGTTCTTATCTGAGATAATGGCTGTATTGCAAGATTGTTCTTATCTGAGATAATGGCTGTATTACAAGATTGTGTTATCTGAGATAATGGCTGTATTACAAGATTGTTCTTATCTGAGATGGAATAAATGTATCTATTACAAGATTGTTCTTATCTGAGATAATGGCTGTATTACAAGATTGTTTTTATCTGAGATAATGACTGTACTACAAGGTTGTTCTTATCAGAGATAATGGCTGTATTGCAAAATTGTTCTTATCTGAGATAATGTCTGTATTGCAAAATTATTCTTATCTGAGATAATGTCTGTATTGCAAGATTGTTCTTATCTGAGATAATGGCTGTATTACAAGATTGTTCTTATCTGAGATACTGGCTGTATTACAAGATTGTTCTTATCTGAGATACTGGCTGTATTACAAGGTTGTTCTTATCTGAGATAATGGCTGTATTACAAGGTTGTTCTTATCTGAGATAATGGCTGTATTACAAGATTGTTCTTATCTGAGATACTGGCTGTATTACAAGGTTGTTCTTATCTGAGATACTGGCTGTATTACAAGGTTGTTCTTATCTGAGATAATGTCTGTATTACAAGATTGTTCTTATCTGAGATAATGGCTGTATTACAAGATTGTTGTTATCTGAGATAATAGCTGTATTACAAGAGAGTTCTTATCTGAGCTGAGATAATGTCTGTATTACAAAATTGTTGTTATCTATGATAATGGCTGTATTACAAGAGTGTTCTTATCTGAGCTGAGATAATGGCTGTATTACAAGATTGTTCTTATCTGAGCTGAGATTATGGCTGTATTACAAGATTGTTCTTATCTGGGATAGTGGCTGTATTACAAGATTGTTCTTATCTGAGATAATGGCTGTATTACAAGATTGTTCTTATCTGAGATAATGGCTGTATTGCAAAATTGTTCTTATCTGAGATAATGGCTGTATTACAAGGTTGGTCTTATCTGAGATAATGGCTGTATTACAAGATTGTTCTTATCTGAGATAATGGCTGTATTACAAGATTGTTCTTATCTGAGATAATGGCTGTATTACAAGACTGGTCTTATCTGAGATAATGGCTGATTTACAAGATTGTTCTTATCTGAGATAATGGCTGTATTACAAGATTGTTCTTATCTGAGATCAGTGCTGTATTACAAGAGTGTTCTTATCTGAGATAATGGCTGTATTACAAGATTGTTCTTATCTGAGATAATGGCTGTATTACAAGATTGTTCTTATCTGAGATAATGGCTGTATTACAAGATTGTTCTTATCTGAGATAATGGCTGTATTACAAGATTGTTCTTATCTTAGCTGAGATAATGGCTGTATTACAAGACTGGTCTTATCTGAGATAATGGCTGTATTACAAGATTGTTCTTATCTGAGATAATGGCTGTATTACAAGATTGTTCTTATCTGAGATCAGTGCTGTATTACAAGATTGTTCTTATCTGAGATCAGTGCTGTATTACAAGATTGTTCTTATCTGAGATGGGATAAATGGCTGTATTATAAGATTGGTCTTATCTGAGATAATGGCTGTATTACAAGATTGTTCTTATCTGAGATAATGGCTGTATTACAGGAGTGGTCTTATCTGAGATAATGGCTGTATTACAAGATTGTTCTTATCTGAGATAATGGCTGTATTACATGATTGTTCTTATCTGAGATAATGGCTGTATTACAAGATTGGTCTTATCTGAGATAATGGCTGTATTACAAGATTGGTCTTATCTGAGATAATGGCTGTATTACAAGATTGTTCTTATCTGAGATAATGGCTCTATTACAAGAGTGGTCTTATCTGAGATAATGGCTGTATTACAAGTTTGGTCTTATCTGAGATAATGGCTGTATTACAAAATTGGTCTTATCAGAGATAATGGCTGTATTACAAGATTGTTCTTATCTGAGATAATGGCTGTATTACCAGATTGGTCTTATCTGAGATAATGGCTGTATTACAAGATTGGTCTTATCTGAGATAATGGCTGTATTACAAAATTGTTCTTATCTGAGATAATGGCTGTATTACAAGATTGTTCTTATCTGAGATAGTGGCTGTATTACAAAATTGTTCTTATCAGAGATAATGGCTGTATTACAAGATTGTTCTTATCTGAGATAATGGCTGTATTACAAGGTTGTTCTTATCTGAGATAATGGCTGTATTACAAGATTGTTCTTATCTGAGATAATGGCTGTATTACAAGAGTGTTCTTATCTGAGATAATGGCTGTATTACAAGATTGTTCTTATCTGAGATAATGGCTGTATTACAAGATTGTTCTTATCTGAGATAATGGCTGTATTACAAGATTGTTCTTATCTGAGATAATGGCTGTATTACAAGCTTGTTCTTATCTGAGATAATGGCTGTTTTACAAGGTTGTTCATATCTGAGATAATGGCTGTATTACAAGGTTGTTCTTATCTTAGATGAGATAATGGCTGTATTACAAGGTTGTTCTTATCTTAGCTGAGATAATGGCTGTATTACAAGGTTGTTCTTATCTTAGATGAGATAATGGCTGTATTACAAGGTTGTTCTTATCATGAGATAATAGCTGTATTACAAGGTTGTTGTTATCTTAGATGAGATAATGGCTGTATTACAAGGTTGTTGTTATCTTAGATGAGATAATGGCTGTATTACAAGGTTGTTCTTATCTTATGAGATAATGGCTGTATTACAAGGTTGTTCTTATCTTATCTGAGATAATGGCTGTATTACAAGATTGTTCTTATCTGAGATAATGGCTGTATTACAAGATTGTTCTTATCTACTGAGATAATGGCTGTATTACAAGATTGTTCTTATCACTGAGATAATGGCTGTATTACAAGATTGTTCTTATCTGAGATAATGGCTGTATTACAAGATTGTTCTTATCTGAGATAATGGCTGTATTACAAGATTGTTCTTATCTTAGCTGAGATAATGGCTGTATTACAAGATTGTCATCTTATCTGAGATAATGGCTGTATTACAAGTTTGTTCTTATCACTGAGATAATAGCTGTATTACAAGATTGTTCTTATCTGAGATAATGGCTGTATTACAAGAGTGTTCTTATCTGAGATAATGGCTGTATTACAAGATTGTTCTTATCTGAGATAATGGCTGTATTACAAGATTGTTCTTATACAGACATAAATTTTAAATTCATATTCCTGTCAAACTGACTGTCAAACAATCTAAGCACGTTGTTAGCATGTAAGATTGTACTCGTTATAAATCCAGTATACTCCAAGTGTTGTAGTACAGAAAACCAATCTAAAACATTTGTGATATGCTTGAGAGAGATATATATATATATAGCATTATTTTGATTTTTGATGAGCACACTCATACGTTTTAAATTTATTGTTCGTCTTTCTCCGTAGCTCCATTTTATAGTTCGACTTTCTCCGTAGCTCCATTATATAGTTCGTCTTTCTCCGTAGTGCAAATTTATAGTTCGACTTTCTCCGTAGCGCCATTTTATAGTTCGACTTTCTCCGTAGCGCCATTTTATAGTTTAGTTTTCTCCGTAGCTCCATTTTATAGTTCGTCTTTTACCGTAGCTCCATTTTATTGTTCGTCTTTTTCCGTAGCTCCATTTTATAGTTCGTCTTTTTCCGTAGCTCCATTTTATAGTTCGACTTTCTCCGTAGATCCATTTTATAGTTCGACTTTTTCCGTAGCTCCATTTTATAGTTCGACTTTTTCCGTAGCTCCATTTTATAGTTCGACTTTTTCCGTTCGACTTTCTCCGTAGCTTCATTTTATAGTTCGTCTTTCTCCGTAGCGCCATTTTATAGTTTGGCTTTCTCCATAGATCCATTTTATAGTTCGACTTTCTCCGTAGCCCCATTTTAACGTTCGACTTTCTCCGTAGCCCCATTTTAACGTTCGACTTACTCCGTAGCCCCATTTTAACGTTCGACTTTCTCCGTAGCTCCAGTTTATAGTTCGACTTTCTCCGTAGCCCCATTTTAACGTTCGACTTTCTCCGTAGCTCCATTTTATAGTTCGACTTTCTCCGTAGATCCATTTTATAGTTCGGTTTTCTCCGTAGCTCCATTATATAGTTTGACTTTCTCCGTAGCTCCATTTTATAGTTCGACTTTTTCCGTAGCTCCATTTTATAGTTCGACTTTTTCCGTAGCTCCATTTGATAGTTCGACATTCTCCGTAGCTCCATTTTATTGTTCGACTTTCTCCGTAGCTTCATTTTATAGTTCGTCTTTCTCCGTAGCGCCATTTTATAGTTTGGCTTTCTCCATAGATCCATTTTATAGTTCGACTTTCTCCGTAGCCCCATTTTAACGTTCGACTTTCTCCGTAGCCCCATTTTAACGTTCGACTTACTCCGTAGCCCCATTTTAACCACCCCACCCAAACACCCCCACCCCAAACCACCCCACCCAAACACACGTTCGACTTTCTCCGTAGCTCCAGTTTATAGTTCGACTCTCTCCGTAGCCCCATTTTAACGTTCGACTTTCTCCGTAGCTCCATTTTATAGTTCGACTTGCTCTGTAGCTCCATTTTATAGTTCTACTTTCTCTGTAGCTCCATTTTATAGTTCGACTTTCTCTGTAGCTCCATTTTATAGTTCGACTTTCTCCGTAGCTCCATTTTATAGTTTGGCTTTCTCCGTAGCTCCATTTTATAGTTTGGCTTTCTCCGTAGCTCCATTTTATATTTCGACTTTCTCCGTAGCTCCATTTTATAGTTCGACTTTCTCCGTAGCTCCATTTTATAGTTCGACTTTCTCCGTAGCTCCATTTTATAGTTCGGATTTCTCCGTAGCTCCATTTTATAGTTTGGCTTTCTCCGTAGCTCCATTTTATAATTCGTCTTTTTCCGTAGCGCCATTTTATAGTTTGGTTTACTACATAGATCCATTTTATAGTTCGACTTTTGACCCTAGCGCCATTTTATAGTTCGACTTTTTCCGTAGGGCCATTTTATAGTTCGACTTTTTCCGTACACTAAATTTTATCGTTCGATTTTCTCCATAGCCCCATTTGATCTTTCTGTCATTTTGCCAGAAGTAAATTAGTGAACAATCGACTGGAAACCAGGCTACATGTATAGATGTACAAGATAAGACTAACAGCGACATGTGATATGAAAATCTATTAAACATTTATTGGATCCCGGTGTTACGGTAAAGGTCAACCATTCGTGAAATTGCTCAATTGAGGCAATTGAATGTGTGAAATATGTCATCAAGTGATGAGAGAGAAAGACCCATTTCAGAGTCTCCTCTGGTTCTTTTACGTGCACGGTGTAACGCACTGACACGAGACATCGGTTTAATGTCCCATCTGAAAGAATGTTAATTTCATTAGGGTCAGATCGAACCTGTGATTCCTGGATTACCAGTCCAGCGTGTTATCACTGGACTACATATCCGTCTGTGTGATTCTTCGGCTGTTTTACTATATCAACTTATTTTAGATATTTTAGAAAATGAGCCAAATTATCAATGCTCGGGTGATTTTCGCACGTGCATGATTGCATTTGTCAATCTCGGCGAGATTAAACCGTATCAACTTTCATGCTCTTGCACCGCGACAAGACAATTGCCAACCGACTTTATTGGATTGATTTGCCGCCAGGTACTGTGCTGCAAAGAAAAATAAACTATCTTGTGAACAAACCGGGCAAATGAATGAACTTTGTTTGGACGCTTTATATTAGTAACTTTATTCATTTGCGGAAAACATGGATTATATTACGGGTGTTACTCATCCACTATGTTTTACAACTCTATCAATAGTGTGGTTTTTTTCGTCAAATGAAAAAAAATTATGTTTCATATATGTAAATTTATTCCGGTGTAAATCTAGCATTTACAAAGTTGTACGTGATTATGTAAGTAAATATTCACAAGGAGAAGTCATTTACAAATACTTACTTCACCAATGTCAGTACATTGTGAGCAGACCTTTAAACGTTTGCTTTATATCGGAATAAATTTTGCTTGAGATAAATTATTTTTAAAAAATGTAAAACCATAATCTTGATTAAATTTTTTAATTAATCTCCGCCTGCAGCACATTCTAAGTAAATGCATAACTGGTATCAATGCTCGAAATGCAAATATAACACAATACTTACGTTTTCTAAGCATCCACTCATTATAATATATCGGTGTTCAACATATTCTAGGAAACGCAACCTAGGGACTTTAACGTTCAGATGGTTTGCCAGCCAGATATAAAATACGCCTTCTGTTTATCTGTTCTTCTTCACACATTGAAGTCAGACAAAGAAAAAAAGCGTAATATTCACAAGAAACTGCTATCAAAGAGGTAACTAGAGTGCTGTACCATTAAGACTATCTGGTCAGTGACTTTATACAGTATGAGAAATATAATAAAGCACCAATAGCGTCTATCATCATCATCATCATCATCATCATCATCATCATCATCATCATCATCATCATCATCA
>CM026401.1:61078278-61098278 GCA_014843695.1 Archivesica marissinica
GTATAATAATGGTATAAGTATGGTATAATAATGGTATAAGTATGGTATAATAATGGTATAAGTATGGTATAATAATGGTATAATAATGGTATAATAATGGTATAATAATGGTATAATAATGGTATAAGTATGGTATAATAATGGTATAATAATGGTATAATAATGGTATAATAATGGTATAATAATGGTATAATAATGGTATAATAATGGTATAATAATGGTATAATAATGGTATAATAATGGTATAAGTATGGTATAATAATGGTATAATAATGGTATAATAATGGTATAATAATGGTATAAGTATGGTATAATAATGGTATAAGTATGGTATAATAATGGTATAAGTATGGTATAATATGGTATAATAATGGTATAATAATGGTATAATAATGGTATAATAATGGTATAAGTATGGTATAAGTATGGTATAAGTATGGTATAATAATGTATATAATGGTATAATAATGGTATAAGTATGGTATAATAATGGTATAATAATGGTATAATAATGGTATAATAATGGTATAATAATGGTATAAGTATGGTATAATAATGGTATAATAATGGTATAATAATGGTATAATAATGGTATAATAATGGTATAATAATGGTATAAGTATGGTATAATAATGGTATAATAATGGTATAATAATGGTATAATAATGGTATAATAATGGTATAATAATGGTATAATAATGGTATAATAATGGTATAATAATGGTATAATAATGGTATAATAATGGTATAATAATGGTATAATAATGGTATAATAATGGTATAATAATGGTATAATAATGGTATAATAATGGTATAATAATGGTATAATAATGGTATAATAATGGTATAAGTATGGTATAATAATGGTATAATAATGGTATAATAATGGTATAATAATGGTATAATAATGGTATAATGGTATAATAATGGTATAATAATGGTATAATAATGGTATAATAATGGTATAAAATGGTATAATAATGGTATAATAATGGTATAATAATGGTATAATAATGGTATAATAATGGTATAAGTATGGTATAATAATGGTATAATAATGGTATAATAATGGTATAATAATGGTATAATAATGGTATAATAATGGTATAAGTATGGTATAATAATGGTGGCCGTATCTAAATCTAATATTATATATTCAGCTTCCACCTAAACATAAAAACATATATATTCAGCTCCCACCTAAACATAAAAACATATATATTCAGCTCCCACCTAAACATAAAAACATATATATTCAGCTCCCACCTAAACATAAAAACATATATATTCAGCTCCCACCTAAACATAAAAACATATATATTCAGCTCCCACCTAAATATAAAAACATATATATTCAGCTCCCACCTAAACATAAAAACATATATATTCAGCTCCCACCTAAACATAAAAACATATATATTCAGCTCCCACCTAAACATAAAAACATATATATTCAGCTCCCACCTAAACATAAAAACATATATATTCAGCTCCCACCTAAACATAAAACATATATATTCAGCTCCCACCTAAACATAAAAACATATATATTCAGCCCTCACCTAAACATAAAAACATATATATTCAGCTCCCACCTAAACATAAAAACATATATATTCAGCTCCCACCTAAACATAAAAACATATATATTCAGCTCCCACCTAAACATAAAAACATATATATTCAGCTCCCACCTAAACATAAAAACATATATATTCAGCTTCCACCTAAACATAAAAACATATATATTCAGCTCCCACCTAAACATAAAAACATATATATTCAGCCCTCACCTAAACATAAAAACATATATATTCAGCTCCCACCTAAACATAAAAACATATATATTCAGCTCCCACCTAAACATAAAAACATATATATTCAGCTCCCACCTAAACATAAAAACATATATATTCAGCTCCCACTTATGTCTGGTATTCGTGCTATCATAGCTTCATAAACCACTTGATGGAATACTCGAGTTGTGTGGAAGGTATGTCTGGTATTCGTGCTATCATAGCTTCATAAACCACTTGATGGAATACTCGAGTTGTGTGGAAGGTATGTCTGGTATTCGTGCTATCATAGCTTCATAAACCACTTGATGGAATACTCGAGTTGTGTGGAAGGTATGTCTGGTATTCGTGCTATCATAGCTTCATAAACCACTTGATGGAATACTCGAGTTGTGTGGAAGGTATGTCTGGTATTCGTGCTATCATAGCTTCATAAACCACTTGATGGAATACTCGAGTTGTGTGGAAGGTATGTCTGGTATTCGTGCTATCATAGCTTCATAAACCACTTGATGGAATACTCGAGTTGTGTGGAAGGTATGTCTGGTATTCGTGCTATCATAGCTTCATAAACCACTTGATGGAATACTCGAGTTGTGTGGAAGGTATGTCTGGTATTCGTGCTATCATAGCTTCATAAACCACTTGATGGAATACTCGAGTTGTGTGGAAGGTATGTCTGGTATTCGTGCTATCATAGCTTCATAAACCACTTGATGGAATACTCGAGTTGTGTGGAAGGTATGTCTGGTATTCGTGCTATCATAGCTTCATAAACCACTTGATGGAATACTCGAGTTGTGTGGAAGGTATGTCTGATTATTTACATGTGGGCGATCTATACCGTTTCCATCCCCCGTCTGACCTTAATACAATTAACAGCCTTTCAGTTGGACTTTAAACTGAGGTCTCGGGTCGGTACTTTAGACCGTGTATGTAAAAGAACAAGAGGAGATTCTGGAATGGGTCTCTGTCTGTATCATTGCACTATCGAGCGGGGCTCGAACCCGTGTGCATGAATGATGATAGATTAGTGTGATATACTATTCAACGACTGTAACCACTTGGCACGGAGGTGGACAACCAGGAACCTGCACACATCACCAGGTTTATCAGCAAGTCTGTGCCTAATGGCCGTCTGTCCTTCCCGCGTGTGCCACCAAGTGATTCCCCATTCATGGAAGCACACCGCATGAACGGTAGTAAAGACCCGTATCCGGACTCCGACACAGGTCTTAAACCTATACATTCACTAGTTTTCGCAGAGATTAGCAATTCCAATGATATTGCGGCTTTTGAAAGTTTGAACAAAAAACTTCAGTTTTGTCAGTCCTGGAATTGCTGCACGCAGTTTCATCCACACGTGCGTCTGTTAATTTTAATAATAATCATACATTACAAGGACACACACATGGTACCTCACCGCTGTAGGTTCGAATCCCACTGGTGGTGTCGAATTACTTCACATAACATGAGTTCGAGCCTCCGCTGGAGCCGTTACGATTGTGCCCTTAGGCAATGCATTTATTAAATTCCACATTGCCTCTTCTCTCTCCCTCGCGGCATTGGATTCCATCAGGAATGAGGTCTCGAGAGTGATTAATATAAGTTGTAAGGATTTGTTTCGCAATCGAGCTAAGCTAAATTTGTATAAACTAATTACAGCCTTCCAGCTGGTTTGTTCAATGTTGGTGGTTCTACCCGGGTGCCAGTCCATGCCCGAACTACTGCTAGGAGTGGTACCAGTTCCAACTGGAGAGTCGCCATACGGCCGGAACTGTTCATGCAGTCCCCAACATCAAACAAGCCAATACAAACAAAACCAGAAACACACAGTTGAACGGGGGAAGTGTCTTCACCCCAGCTCGTTTTCGTAGACATAACCCTAAACCCACATTGCATGCTGGTTACCGTCCAGACATTAATAGCAACGTTGCTACAATTCATGAACATTGTCACGTATAATTCGTGATTACAAATGATGTGATTTATTATCTTTTAGAATTTATTGGTCATGTAATTATCAACTCTTCAACATGACCGAACTTTATTGACTTATGATAAGTCACAATAGACTGGTTAAGGGCTTTCAGAACACGGCAAGGAATCAATGGCCTTGATCAAATATATTTTTTATTGCATTTGTTACTTTTTTTATAATGATTAATATTTCAACATTGGCTGTTATCACGTGGTTCAGGCTATTGATTTAGGTTAATGCTTTATATTACTTGCTGCTCAAACTAGAAGTTACGCAGGCTTCAACAAACCAGCTTGTTTAGTTTCCCCACATGCACAATTTAATAAATTATTTGATTTAATTTTATTTTTTCCGTTTTTTTCCATTATTTTTAAATTTTTATTTTTTATTTCATTTTTTACATTTTTAAAATTTTTATTATTCAAGATTTGCAGAGCTGTACCCCACATCCAGCCCTATCTTAAATTAAAAAAATATATCACACATGTCAGAGAAACCGTTCAACTACCCAAAACATAGCACCGCAACACTTCAGGATCTATTGTGTGTGTACATTCCGTCCAATTAATTCGGCATATTAAGGAGTGTGTTGTGCACACTAGTTGAAAGGAGAGGTCAACTGTAAACGGCAATTCAGTGGCCGATTGGTATAGGTAGGTCGCTTCAAATCACATTTCATCTCACCGTCGTAGGTTCGGTTCCCACTGGAGGTATCGAAGTCTTTTATGTGAGAAAGCTATCCAGCTGCCTTGTGGTAGATCGTTGGTTCTACGCGGGTGTCTGTCCTTGCCTGGAATCTGCTGATGCGACATTAAACCCTTAAAACAAATGAAAAAAACAAACCCACACAATTTACATGAAAAGATAATTTATCGCATAGTCATGTACATACCAATTCAATTAGTTGTTCTAGTTAGCTATTGACCGATCCTCTCGCCGATAGATGAATCAAGTAGTAGTTTCTGGAACATTAAGCAAGAACATACATTGATAATAAAAACTAATCTGATTCGATTCTTTGTTTCGCGGTGTTAGATAAAACGCTCAATGTTATTTTGTTCTTTGATGTTCCGTTTAATCATGTATTAGAGAGATGGTGTTTATTGAAGTAGTTGTGGTTCGGAGTATGCCAGTAATATAATCTCTCTGATGTATGGTTGATCATTGTATCAGCGCTAATTGCTCGAACATGTTTGGGGTTTGTTGTGCCGGGGTGTTCTCACTTTCCCCACTTTATAGATTCCAGGTAAAGAAGTAGGGAATTTGTAAGTGGGGAAAGTGAGAGGTCTTTGTTATGGTTAACAATGGACTTAATTGGTGATAATTGACCAAATTTGGTATTCTGTACTGCGAAAAGTTTGTAACCACAAATTGAATGGTGTTTTAAATTGATAAAAGTAACATAGGATTGTGTTTTAATAAACTTTTATTACATACATTTGACCAATAAAGAGGATACACATATATTATTTAATAAGCACATTTAGCGACTTAGTAGCACATATAAATGTCACATTTATTTTCATGGAGAAATAATGAGTGTTCAGCAGACAAAATCCTCAAATTGTTGGTCATACACAATATTGTTCATGGTCCTAGCTTGGTGAGATGTGATGCTGCGTCGGCGTACTCCATGACATCTACTTCCCCAGACTCGAGCCTCTGCTTCAGGTGGCCCAATCTCTCCTCGATGACCCGGTACAGCCGCTTTTTCTGGAATAGTTCCATGACTTTGTAGACGTTGGGGTGCGGGTGGGTGAGAAGTCCGTTGACCTTGTTGTGCCAACCTTCAACATGATTTGTAGTACGTGGCCCATCGTTGTCGTAGTGGTTCCACATCGGCTTGTCACCTTCTACCCATTGCTCAGTGACATAGTCTTTGAACCTGACAACAGGCGTTGAGTCATCGTCGTTGCTTTCCAGGGCATGGAACTAAACATCCTCCACCAATGGCATCGGTACAAGTGGCAACACACCGGCTCTACGAGCTAACGTGCGGAAGGCATCATTATCGCGAAACTCAGTCGCAAGTCCACACGCTTGAACTTTTCTCCACACGCACTGTGAGTAGTGAAAGTAACACCCTTTCAAAGTTTACCTTAGTTGGAATATCATCCTTTAAGTTGATTTTCGCCGTACAATCTTTGTTCACGCACTTCCAATAGCTACGATCTCCCTTGTTATTCTTCAGGCTGAACAAGTAATCGTTGTGAATCAGGGTCCGACTGCCACGACTATTTTCTATAAAGCGAACTCCAACCTGTGCGTTTGCCATTTTGAATGTGATGTAGTTGAATGTGATGTAGTTGAATGTGATGTAGTTGAATAATGTGATGCAGTTGAATGTGATGTAGTTGAATGTGATGTAGTTGAATGGTATGGTTATATTTATATGCTTAAGTCATGGTATGATTATTAGATTGTTTGACTTCATTAAGTGAACAATTGTCATCTTCAAACACATTTTTGTGTTAATTAATTGGTATCTTTAACTGACTACATATTAATCCGATCACTTTAAGTGTCTTTAACTGTCTCTAATCAGCTAGCTAACATATTAGAAAACAACAACAACAACAATAATTTATTGCATAAAACATAGTCATATGCTTATAGCAAATACACAATATATATGAGTAGACAGTCATGGATTTTCAGAGAAGTGCTTAACAAATACAAATAATTTTAATTGTGTAATGAAGTTACTTTCTTAGTAAATTTGCAGCAAAGTAAATAAATTTGGACAGTTTTAATAATAATTCTTTTGATTCGGCTGTTAAAAGGTTGGTCAATTTTTGTAACGTAGGCCAGGTATAGTAATATCTTTTAAAATACTTATGTCTTAAGTCAGTATATTAACAAACGTGGTTCAGTTATTTCAGTTTCACAGTATACCTTACTTACAGGTAAAGGAAAGGTGTGAACATTGAAAGTGGGGAAAGTGAGACAGTCTGCACTGGCCAAAAATCAAAAAGTGGGGAAAGTGAGATACAACCGTTGTGCCGTATGTAGAGTGGTCAAATTTGTTATCAATAGGTGACGTCACAACATGGCATTAATAATGAAACAATGCTAGAATTATGTAATGTAATGTAATCAACAATACATTTAAGGAACACGTAATATTTATTCGCAAGATGGATGGAATTTGATAAAATGTTCTTGACTTAGATTCTAGATTGAAATGTATGCAATGTTGACATTTTCTGAATTTAGGGCATAACAAATAAAAAAAATGAAATTCATTTTCTATGGGAATCATATTACACGATGTACAGTTTACAGGTTCTTTGTGTACGTGGTGTGCTTTAATATCTGCCAGTTTCCATTAACTATTATTAGTGGAAGTGCTAAGCCTGGTGAGAGCATTTCTATACAATTTTCTGAGATTCGAACATCTCAGCATGGAACTGCTGAGATTTCTCGTTATCTGAAATGAGATAAATTGAAATAAATAAAGATGTCACTCCCCTTATTTTGTATAATAAAAATAAAATGTGCATAAATGCTGTTTTATAACATGACAACAATACGATTTTCAACTGGTAGGGGACTAAAGGTCCAATTACAAATATACCTAAATTTATACTGACTTGGTTTTCTGGCACAGTGTTTAGGGTGAGACGGCGCCAAATAGGACTGGAAATGTTGGTTTCACATCTCAATTACAGCGAAATGAAAAAATGAGATATCAACCCAAAACTTTCACTTGGAATACCTCCCAAGTTTCCACAGGCGTTGATATTATCAGAAACTCAATACGACCCTATTAATGATCTCGATATTAAAATATATGTATATGACTGACCAGGCAGAATATATCAACGCCTGTTCCCAGGCTTCCTGAATACATTTACAGCTACTGCCCCTGAATACTACTAAAAGTAGATTGGTCTTCTTAATTGATTTCCTCTGTTTTTATTGTTGCACAACATGCTACCATTTACATCCATTTTCTCATCTTATTATTATTAAAGACAGAATCCTACAGCATATCCAATGGATGCTTTACTGTAAAATTGGTTATCAATTTATAAACATCAATCAATAAACACTATTTTGATAAAAATTACATGTATCATACCGCACCATCTGGTTATGGAACAACAGTAAACGCAAAGGATTCCAACTAAAAGAACCAATATACATTTCGGGATAAATTGGACTTTTATCTGTCAAGGGAGGTAATAGTAAATCGAGCATTGTTATCAGATGTCTGCTGTTTTACTAACATCACGAGAAATTGATCTCATACGCTTGTGTCACTTTCTGATTCAAATACTAAGATCGTAACACGCGTCGCTTCTAGGCCATCGTGTCAATACGTTCCACGGTAGCCCAGTCTCCGCATGAACCCTCATTAATGAACGGAATGCTATTTCTTGCAGCGTGTCAACTTGCGAATGTAACTTATTAAAGCAGCACGCCATTAATAAAAGTTGTTTGCTGAGATTAAAGTAAAAACTGAAGACGGAGAAGAAATGTGAGAAACAAAGACAAAAAACAAGACAAAAAAGCTGACATACTAATACACGACGTTTGCTGGGGTCCACACAACTGCATAGTCGTGGTAGCTACAATCAATCACGGAACTGCTAACTGTATTTAGAGAAGCTATGTAAATCATAACCGAATTACTAGTATGCACGCTAAATACAGTAACCCAGCATGACGCTAATACGTTTTAAGGCACACACACAGTATCCTGCGAACAAAATACTACCCAGTAAAAGAATTTTAAAGAAACCATAACAAATAATTACATATTTCAATCCAGATTAGAGAGAGTGAGAGAGAGAGATAGAGAGAGAGAGATAGAGAGAATGAGAGAGAGAGAGTGAGAGAGAAACAAACGTCAAGACTTCTATGTATTCATTATTAAAACCCAAACATTGCATTGGCGACGAGGATGGTTTATAATAATGATTAATAAAGAAAACATTGCACATTTAATTATTACCATTATCTTGACAATCAATTATTGTTAGTTTAAACAGTATTTATTTCAGTATTTGTACATGTAATCAAGAAATGAACATTTTACATATAATTTAACAGCAGTAGACTGACAGGGATTAGGACGAAAGAAAACTTATATAGTTCTTCTCCCTATCAATTGATTGATATGCAATAGGCAGGACAATAATATAATATAACAATGAAAATACGTGAAATCTATTCTAGGTATTTGCTAAAGAATTTCAGAACTTAATGTATTAGTGAGTCAATAGTTTTGGATGTAAAAAAGAAAATGGTTAATATTTAAAGGAATATATGAAGAAAGTTCAAGAACATGAACTATCATATCGGAGCACGAATTATTGTTAGTTTCAAGAACCTGTAAGATACATTGAATTGTTAAGCTTTGTGCCATTACGGGATTAAATTCTGCACCAAACAAAGTCCGAGATGGCACCAATATAAATACATTTCAATTTTGAAAATCCTAACTAGGTAAGTGCATGGATCATCGACATAAAAAGAGTTGACTATTACATAGCGGTATCTGCTGTTTCGAAAGCAGAGCAGAAAAGCACACCCCTATTACATCTATCTGGAGAAGAAACACAGGACCAATAATTATGAAACTTTGGAAATTCCAGGAATAAAGATACAATAGAGGCGCCGACTAATCAGAACATTGATTTCGGGCGTCATGTATTTAGACAGGGAACATCACAGCGTGGGGAATACAATTGTCGATTTTATTGTAAGATTGAAATAACTACCAGTGACATGTGACTTTGCTGATACCATGGCAACGATATTATCTGTAGTCCATTGGTAACACGCTGAACTGGTAATCCAGGGATCGTAGGTTCGATCCCTCGTCTGACCATAATAAAATTAACAGTCTTTCAGATGGGACGTTAAACCGAGGTCTCGTGTCGGTGCTTTACACCGTGCACGTAAAATAACCAGATGACACTCTGGAATGTGTCTCTGTCTGTATCATTGCACTATCCTCCAACATCTAAAACGAATAATCTCTTCAGGAGGCGTCGCTCATATTGGCAACCGGTAGCGACGATAAATAATCATAAAACACACACACACACGATATGATCATAGACCAAGGGGAAGAAATCAGAGTACTCCGGTGTCCTCCCACACGAATGACCATATTTACGCTTTCATCCAAGCCAACGAGAGTGATTAATACAAGTTGTTAAAAACTTGCTTCGTAATCGTTGTGAAGACGAAAATGAATGTGAATGTGTTCAATGCGCACACACTCAAACAGGAGTTAATGTGGATGATACAACAGATACTACTCTTGTTAGCTCTGCATTGAGAAATGTCTTACAGCGTTCGAGGGACTGTAACCTTACTCTGAATAAGGATGAATGCATATTCCAGAACAAATACATCCGTTGGTTATTCCTTGACATCAGCATGAGTATTGCCTGACAACGGCAAAATAGTCGACTCCGTCCTGCAAACAACAACTCCAGAATATGTGAGAGAAGTGAAAGGTTTCCTCGGACTAGAGAGTTGTGCCATATATTTCAAAGTGCATGCCAAAGTGAACACACATATTGAAGACATGATAAGGTTATGCCGCAAATGTCAAATGGTTTCTACATTGGAGAGAGCACCATCGATACTGCCAACTGAATTGGCACCAGGATCGTGGGGAAAATTAGGAAATGACCTTACACGAATTGGCACCAGGATCGTGGGGAAAATTAGGAAATGATCTTACACGAATTGGCACCAGGATCGTGGGGAAAATTAGGAAATGACCTTACACGAATTGGCATCAGGATCGTGGGGAAAATTAGGGAATGACCTTACACGAATTGGCACCAGGATCGTGGGGAAAATTAGAGAATGACCTTACACGAATTGGCTCCAGGATCGTGGGGAAAATTAGGGAATGACCTTACACGAATTGGCACCAGGATCGTGGGGAAAATTAGGAAATGATCTTACACGAATTGGCACCAGGATCGTGGGGCAAATTAGGAAATGACCTTACACGAATTGGCATCAGGATCGTGGGGAAAATTAGGAAATGACCTTACACGAATTGGCACCAGGATCGTGGGGAAAATTAGGAAATGATCTTACACGAATTGGCACCAGGATCGTGGGGCAAATTAGGAAATGACCTTACACGAATTGGCATCAGGATCGTGGGGAAAATTAGGAAATGACCTTATACGTCCGATTGGAAATGATTATATGCTTGATGTAAATGACTACTACGTACGATATCCAGAGGTTGAGGTAATGAAATCAACAACGAGCACTGCGATCATTCATTGACTAATTCGCTTATTTGCAATTCATGGAGTACCAAATGAAGTTGTCACCAACAACGAATTGTTTAGTACAAAATGTTAACAAATCTTTGAGCAAATGTCTGAAAACTACTAGTCTTTCAAACAAAATTTGGAAAACTGGACCGCATATTAAACTGCACGTATTAAAACTACCGATCTACAACACACACCATTCTGGGAATGGCACCTTCAGAATTGTCTTACGTAACATTTGAACAAACTTCCACATTTTGAGGAAAAGAAGGAGGACACGCGCTTTCAAATAAGGGACACAAGAGTCAACCAAACTAGTGTGAAACGCAAATCTCGACGCTTAATCGAGTATCGTATTGGACAGCCATTTCTCATTTTTAGGAATGAATCGCGGGTTAATAGTTTCCATCGGGGTATGAACTACATTGGGCGTGGTTGATGTGTGTGGAGGCCCAATTTAGTAATCTCTACATCCGAATGTTCGGCTTAAAAAGCCTTGATTGTTAACAATCTTATAGATGTAGACAGGACCACATATATATATATATTACTAGAATCCTGTTCGGAATAACCAACATATAATTTATATAATATTATATAACCAGAAACAGCTGGAGAGTCGACATATCAAACAAACAGCTACTAATAAAGTCGACTAAATTTGAAATATCGTAGAAATGTATACATGTCATCTACAATGAATATTACATGCATCACTCCGTTTCAAATCGAGAAATAGAATATTAACTTTGAAATAATTAACTCGCTGTAAACCTCGTATACAGATAGACATGTTAGCATCCAAGTTCATAACGTGTACCATTTTATCACAAATCTTCAATATCGGAGATTTAGCATTTTCTCCCATTATATAAGGAGTTTAATATTCAATCAATGCCAATTGCGTGTAGTAATAGTTATATAAAAATGATATATCATTAGGAAGTTAATGAATTAATGTCAACGTGTCATTTGATTCACTGATAGCTCTACCAATAAATACCCACTATAGAGGTGACTGATATAATTCACTGTGGGTATTTATTGGTAGAGCTATCAGTGAATCAAATGACACATTAACAGTTTCACTAATATAATATTCGTTACATTTCATTTGTTGTATATTGTGCATTTTGTGTATATGTATGTTATTCGAAAGCAATAAAATATGTTTAAACTAAACGGTCACCTCTATTAAGCTATCAACCTGTACTAAGCAGACATTTTACCAGTGTTGTCATTTGTTCAACATTTATCATATGTTTAAACAACCACATCCTCTAAGCGTTTCGTCACAAACACTGTGAATTGTCCATTAGCATAGTTTTTTTTTATATTAATATTTTTTATTTTCCTTTTCATGTCATTACAAGAACAAATTACACACATATACATATATACATACATACATACATACACATACATGCACGTATTAAACATTTCAGTTAGTGATTAAGAATAATATGTCATGAAAGGTCACAAAGAATAAGATGTTTTTATAGAAGGAAGTGATAATAGATTTAAATATAGTAGTTGCCATTTAGCTTTTTGGAATGCCTAAGGAACAAACGCTGTATGCTCATGTGATAAAAAAGATTATTTGCTATTAAAGTGAGCTTTTTAAAGATCATATATTTATACTGACACAACAAAAACGGTGCACTTGCTTTAGAGTTAACAATTATAACCTTTTAGAAAAAATATAGGAATTGTGGACGTCTACGTGATTAAATATTGGGTAAATTAGTGCAATGTGTGAAGGATTATGTTCTACACTTATGATAGTAAAATCCATAATTCTAAAATGTGTAACGAACAAGTAACGCTCAATATAAAAGTACAGTTTGTTGTTGGTGTCAGTATATATTATATATTCTAACACGACCCAGCTAATAACATACATACTTGTAGAGTAAAATCTACCTCGGGTTATTCTGCGATATACCTACCTTGAACTATGCTGCGCGCACCGTGTTTTGGCTATTCCATTTATACAATGCGTGTAAAGTGTTATGAATGAAAGTCACGTGATGTTTGTAAATACTACCGTGGGAATTCGCGGAAGTGAGCTATTTTTAGAATCAGATAATCTCTTGTCCGTCTTGTTTTTCTGTTAAGTAACGTTTCAGTTACTATTCTGTACAGTTTTATTTGACAACATAAATAAAATTATTGATCAGTTACAACTTTTGTTCATTTATGCACTAGATCGATATTTTCCATAAAAAATAACATCATCACCCCTTACGCGGGAGGAAATTTCGAAAGCCAAATGCAGCGGAGTAAAGTGAAGAACATACTCCTTTGATTCTCGTCTAAAATTATTAGAAGTAAGTCGTGTTAGAATCGAAATAATAAGTATCAACCGTGGTATATCGCAGAATAACCCGAGTTTGAAGTTGTTATGCGTAGAAATATATCACGAAGGCCGAATATATGCGTAGAAATATATCACGAAGGCCGAAGGCATAAGAACGACAAACTCGGGTTATTCTGCGATATACCACGGTTGATACTTATTATTTCTTAATTATAACGTGAAGAACTACATATTAAACAGCCCGTATCCACGTGCACGCTGATTACAACATTTAATGGTAGTGTTCAGTGCTGTGGTATAGCTCGTCTTGCTTCCAGTCATGTCTAGCATCTGCTATATTATCAACAGGAGATATAAGTTCAGCTTAGGTGTGTCCATGCTCAGCTATCACGCAATTAGCCATACTGGCAACGACCCGACATGTTTGTCGAAACTACGAACATTCCGTGGCTTCTTCCCACTTACTTTCCGACTTAAACTTTAGTTTGGCTGTCCGATTAGCGCAGTGGTTAGCGTACTCGCTTCTCACCAATGCAACCCGGGTTCGATCCTCGGACTGGGAAGTATGTGAAATGGTACGGTGGTCGCCAGATTGGACAGGTGCGTTTTCTCCGGGTACTCCGGTTTCCTCCCACACGAATGACCACATATACGCTTTCATCTGCGCCAACGAGAGTGATTAATATAAGTTGTTAGAACTTGCTTCGCAATCGTTGTAAAATAAATAAAGTTTAAACTAAACTTTAGGAAAACAAACATGTAGCTTTGGTAGGGTATATATGGACGTTCAGTAGATTCTTGTGAATGTTCAGTGTACTGTGTATGTGCCATATAGCGTGTCAGATAGCAGTGAAGTATATATATAGTTTAATCACAGTTTATTGCATATATCATTTACATGTATATTACAAAAACTATAGATACAACACATAAAATGATGCTACACAAACAAATTAATAAAACAAAAGGTTTGACCTCAAGTGGCCAACATTAGTAAACGGCCCGCACCAAAATGTCACAGAAAGGATATAATTTACATAATTTATATAATATTGTTGCAGGCTTACGTACCAAATACTAGCATAGTGAACGCTCCGAGAGCGCATCCTACCCATAGTGAGCGCATCCTACCCATTGTGAACGCTCTGAGAGCGCATCCTACCCATAGTGAACGCTCCGAGAGCGCATCCTACCCATAGTGAACGCTCCGAGAGCCCATCCTACACATAGTGAACGCTCCGAGAGCGCATCCTACCCATAGTGAACGCTCCGAGAGCGCATCCTACCCATAGTGAACGCTCCGAGAGCGCATCCTACCCATAGTGAACGCTCCGAGAGCGCATCCTACCCATAGTGAGCGCATCCTACCCATAGTGAACGCTCCGAGAGCGCATCCTACCCATAGTGAACGCTCCGAGAGCGCATCCTACACATAGTGAACGCTCCGAGAGCGCATCCTACCCATAGTGAACGCTCCGAGAGCGCATCCTACCCATAGTGAGCGCATCCTACCCATAGTGAACGCTCCGAGAGCGCACCCTACCCATAGTGAACGCTCCGAGAGCGCATCCTACCCATAGTGAACGCTCCGAGAGCGCATCCTACCCATAGTGAACGCTCCGAGAGCGCATCCTACCCATAGTGAACGCGCATCCTACCCATAGTGAACGCTCCGAAAGCGCATCATACCCATAGTGAACGCATCCTACCCATAGTGAACGCTCCGAGAGCGCATCATACCCATAGTGTACGCATCCTACCCATAGTGAACGCATCCTACCCATAGTGAACGCATCCTACCCATAGTGAACGCATCCTACCCATAGTGAACGTATCCTACCCATAGTGAACGCATCCTACCCATAGTGAACGCTCCGAGAGCGCATCCTACCCATAGTGAGCGCATCCTACCCATAGTGAACGCTCCGAGAGCGCATCCTACCCATAGTGAACGCTCCGAGAGCGCATCCTACCCATAGTGAACGCTCCGAGAGCGCATCCTACCCATAGTTAACGCTCCGAGAGCGCATCCTACCCATAGTGAACGCTACGAGAACGCATCCTACCCATAGTAAGCACTCCGAGAGCACATAATACCCATAGTGAACGCTCCGAGAGCGCATCCTACCCATAGTTAATGCTCCGAGAGCGCATCCTACCCACAGTGAACGCTCCGAGAGCGCATCATACCCATAGTGAACGCTCCGAGAGCGCATCATACCCATAGTGAACGCTACGAGAGCGCATCCTACCCATAGTGAACGCTGCGAGAGCGCAACCTACCCATAGTGAACGCTCCGAGAGCACGTCATACCCATAGTGAACGCTCCGAGAGTGTATCCTACCCATAGTGAACGCTCCGAGAGCACATCATACCATTAGTGAACGCTCCGAGAGCACATCATACCCATAGTGAACGCTCCGAGAGCGCATTCTATCCATAGTGAACGCTCCGAGAGCGCATCCTACCCATAGTGAACGCTCCGAGAGCGCATGCTACCCATAGTGAACGCTCCGAGAGCACATCCTACCCATAGTGAACGCTCCGAGAGCGCATCCTACCCATAGTGAACGCTCCGAGAGCGCATCCTACCCATAGTGAACGCTCCGAGAGCACATCCTACCCATAGTGAACGCTCCGAGAGCGCATCCTACCCATAGTGAACGCTCCGAGAGCGCATGCTACCCATAGTGAACGCTCCGAGAGCGCATCCTACCCATAGTGAACGCTCCGAGAACGCATCCTACCCATAGTAAACGCTCCGAGAGCACATCCTACCCATAGTAAACGCTCCGAGAGTAGCGACGATAAATAAGCGCAAAACACACACACTGTGATCAACATAGTTATCGTGACGACGACAGTTGATAACATTATCGTGTGTGCGTTTGATGTTGATGCTTAGATAACGCTTTGAACAGTAAATACAGAACTCCCAAAGGCTTAGTTTATACTAATACTAATATCTATTAGCTCTATTGCGAAACAGGATCTTACATCGTGACTTTAATCATAATTGAGACCTCATTCCTGGCGGTACTGATGGAATACATCGCCACGAAGGAGAGAGAAGAGGACATGTGGATATATCTGTATTGCATAGACACACGTACGTCACTACTGTGGTTCCGCAAGATCTCAGGACATATAAAACGCGCACCTACATTATATGATTATTATTACATATACTAGAGGACATAGAAAACGCACACCTACATTATATGTTTATTATTACATATACTAGAGGACATATAAAACGCGCACCTACATTATATGTTTATTATTACATATACTAGAGGACATAGAAAACGCACACCTACATTATATGATTAGTATTACATGAAAACGATATATCACATATTTATTTCAAAACACAAACCGAACAACTGAAACTATTCCAAAATGTTTAAAACTATGTATTTATATAGTTTTTGTGTTTCATGTAAAAACACACCTATCCGAAGTGTGCATTTTGTCCTCCGGAGGACATAGAAAACGGAGGACATAGAAAACAGTCGATGATATATTTCGCCTGGTCAGTCATATAAATATATTTATTTAACACCCAGACAGTCGATTGAGCCGTGTTGAGTTTCTGATCATATCAACTGTCATTTCGCACCTCTAAACTGGAATCCCTCCAAACCAAACATATTTCTTGTTCCCGAACTTTCACTCTTTTATTTATTTTAGAAAACCCTCTGTAGACCGGAACCACTAGAAAACCCTCTGTAGACCGGAACCACTAGAAAACCCTCTGTAGACCGGAACCACTCGTTTTCGAATACCGGACATTATGTTTGATAAATGTGTGCGTTTCCAATTCTAATTTACCCAAGGAACGAACGAACGAACGAACGAACGGACGGACGAACGAACGGACGAACGGACAAACGAACGAACGAACATCTTTTATTCACATAAACTATACAGTTTTCTAGTGACTAAATAAACATTTTACGACCTAAACCTATAATTATGGCAACACATGTAGGATATAATTATTGCAATACATATAGGGATGAACTATAGTAGAAATTTACTTGATCGAAAGAGGCAATGTGGAATTTAAATGCCTTGCCTAAGGGCACAATCGTAACGGCTCCAGCGGGGCTCGGACTCCGTGCCTTTCGCACCTGAAGTGAACACGCATCCACTGCGCTATCACGACTTCCATTGCGCTATCACGACGTCCACGGCGCTATCACGACTTCCACTGCACTATCACGACTTGCGTACAGTACGACTGCTGTATATACTCTCGGTCCCGTTTATAACGAGATGATTGAGCAGTATGTTGTCAATTAAGTTTCTCGTAGTGTGTACAATGCCTGTAATTGTGTTTTAATACCTCATTGATAAGGGCAGTTGTTAACACTGTATATTGTCAGCGTTTTCCACTCTCCAGTGAATTCCTTTGACAGATCTCGAAATTGGTAACGTCCCTGTAGAAGAATTTATCTCGTAAATACTAACGGTGTAGGCGTCATTAGCAACGCTGCTGGCGTCTAAAACTTACAGTCTAATATACTGCCGATTTTACTGAGCATCACGATAATGACTTCTCGTCAACTGTTTATAACCCGAGAATATAGATTTCTCAGACAAATACATGCATTTATCTATAGACGGGCTAGTAGCACAGTCGTTAGCGCGTTGGACTGCGAATCCACGGATCGCAGGTTCGATCTGACCCTAATAACTAACATTAACAGACTTTCGGATGTGACTATAAACCGAATGGTTGTGCTTTACACCACGCACGAAAGAGAAGGCTCGTGAATTGGTCTCTATCTGTATCATTGCACTATCCTCCAAAATCACAAATGACTATTCTTTTTCAGGAGGCGTCTCTCATATGGGAAACCGGTAGAGACGATAAATAAACGCAAAAACACACATTTGTGTTATACACTACCCCCACCTACCTAATAATTGTGAAGAAGTCTGACAATATGTTTGGGGTTCGCTTATTTATCGTCGTTAGTTAGGACAAGGCCTCCAGAAAAATATTTGTCATTTTATTTTTTGGAAGATAGTGTAAGATATAAGAACCGGAGTGCGAGCCCCGCTGGAGCCGCTAAGATTAGGCAAGGCATTTAAATTCCACGATGCCTCTTCTCTCTCCCTCGTGGCGATGGGTTCCATCAGGAATGAGTTATCGGGAGTGATTGATATACGTTGTAAGGACTTGTTTCGCAAGCGAGCTCAAATAAATTTGTATAAACTAAAGATTGATGTTGGTGAGTTACTACCCCTGAATACTCTTTAATGATAATATGTCCTCTTAATTGGATACCTCTGTTTTTATCGTGGTTTCCTGTGCACCACATGCTATCAATTTTCATATGTTTTCACATCTTATGATTATAGAATTATTAAATCTCGACAGATATCCTACAGTATATCCAATGTATACTTTACTGTATATAATAATTATCAATTTAATTAACATATGTTTTATAAAAATCATATTTATCCTAAAGGACAATATATAGTTCGGGATAAACAGGATATAAAATTTTAAACTTTGTTTCTTTTACAACGACTGTGAAGCAAGTTTTAATACTGGCGACCACCGTATCATCTCACATACTTCCCGGTCAGAGGATCGAACGCGGGTTGCATCGGTGAGAAGCGAGCGCGCTAACCACTACGTTAATCGGACAGCCGTTTTTTGTCATTATGATCCCAGGGGAAACATTGTTGTCAGGTTCTTGACACGTGCCGCTGTTTTCCTCTACTGGGTTTAAAATTACCTTTTCTGGTCGCATTGTACAAAGACTCACTAATGGTCCATTCATGTTACGGACAATGGACATTGACGATATAGCAGATAATTCACTAATTTCCGTTCCGTAGGAGGTTTTATTGTCGTCATCTGCGTGACTATTAGTACACAAATATCGCAGAGTTACCAACATTTCCGTACGTGTTTGTATTAATATTCAGCGATAGCGTGTTTGAGGAACGTTTTTACGGATGGGGGAAGTTTAAACAGTACGGAAATTACTTTCCAAGTAGATTACGAACAATTTCGTTACACTGTATAGCAGTTTGATGAACTGTATTGTAATAGCTTACAGTAGTATTTTCAATGATTACTACCGGGTACCGAGGAAATCTCAGAGACATATAAATATTATATCTATATATCTCTCGTACATTATAATAGTAATTCCGTATCATTTTGCAATCATCCTGACAGTCGTACCTAAGTTGTCAATGCCGCTTGTATATGTGCATCAATACAGCGTAATGAGGGACCTCGCTGGCTTTTTTATTACCTCCCTTGGCAGATAAAGTCCGATTTATCCCGAAATGTATATTGGTCCTTTCTGTTGGAATCCTTTGTTTTTACTGTTGTTCCCTAACCAGATGTTGCGTTATAATACATGTGATTTTATCGAAATCATGTTAATGAATTGATAAAACAAATATACAGATACGTTCGACACAGATAAGTTCGAGCCAAGCTGGAGCCGTTACGATTGTGCCCTTAGGCAAGGCATTTAAATTCCGCATTGGCTCTTCTCTCGCCCTCATAGCAATGGATTCCATCAGGTACGAGGTATCGAGAGTGATTAATATAAGTTGTAAGAACTTGTTTCGCAATCGAGCTAACATAAATTAGTATAAA
>CM026401.1:61103278-61145595 GCA_014843695.1 Archivesica marissinica
ACAAACACACACACAACACAAACACACAACAACACACACAAACGACAACATAGAGTAAAGAAATTGACCAAACCGACTGTCAACTGCAGCGAAGTGGGCACACTAAAGCTGTAAATTCTATTTAAGAGGAAAGAGAGAGATCGAGGAAAGAGAGAGAACATGTTTAAAGACATTTTTCATCGTCTTATTGTCTAACAAGGCGAAAATAAGAGAAGAATTTGTTTTATATAAACAGAACTATCATACTTATTTAAACGCAATGTTTTGACTAAATAATGAACAGCAATGATGCGTGGACGCCATACTGTAGAACGCTACACTAATAGTGCATATTATATCAGTGCTTTACACCGTGCACGTAAAAGAACCAGAGGAGACTCTGGAATGGGTCTCTGTCTGTATCATTGCACTATCCTCCAAAACTCTAAAATGACTAATCTCTTCAGGAGGCGTCGCTCATATGGGCAACCGGTAGCGACGATAAATAAACGTAAAACCACCACGCTCAACAGTGTTCCCAAAGTACCTTACTTTAAAGGTTGTAGTTTCCGGTTTACGTTAGGTCACACCGGATGACGGCATCCATGATTTAGGTTGTAAAACAACACATAAATTGCCTATTAAATACATAGTAAAAGGTAAACACATACAGTCTGTTCATTTATATTTCCAATCTTTCATTTCTTCTGATACCACATCCACTGTGAAGAGGTATTCAAATGAAACTGTAAAAGAGCAAAACGCTTCCAATTATAATGTTTTCCATATCCAGTGCTCACCTGTGAATACCGTCACTGTGTTTACACACTGCATTCCTCCGCCAAATACTACAGTATACCAACCTTCAGTATGCAATGGCCTGAATTCTTATACCACGTCTTTTCTACACATCAACTAGTCTGAAGTATTCTCAAGTCACATAATTTCTCAAAAAACACAACAATTATACACTGCCTGTCATGAAAATGCATTTTTACCAAAAAGAAAAATGAACTATATTAGTTATTGGGACTACATTCGACCGCGGATGCACTTCTGCCTATTTACGTATATACAACCTATTTTTATCCTGGATGTTCTTGTTTTAGTTGGAATCCTTTGTTTTTATTGTTCCCTATATAAACGAGATATTGCTGTATGATCAATGTGATTGTTATGAACATCATTTTAATTAATTGATAACAAATCTTTGCATCAAATTATGTGTTGGATATTCTGTAGGATATGTGGCGAAATTTAATAATTATAAGATGAGAATAAAAGATTCATAATTGATATCATGTAGGTTAAATGAAATCAGGATAGGAGACCATTTAAGATGACCTCCTCGTTAAAGCAGCATTACATCGTAATAAAGGATGTTTTGGGTATATAAATACTGATGTGTGTGTGTTTACAAAAATCTAAATAGTCGCTCAGAAACAATAAAATTCCAATAAATATAAACCGTCGTATACGCGAATTTGTTTATCAACACACGAAATGACAACACGCACAGCGCGCATGCGTGAAACAACAGATGATGTAGAAAACAACATATATATTTTGAACATGAAATATTATCTATATATCTTCCTCTAATGTCGAACCGGTAGCGGGGATGTAGAAATGTCCCTAAAGACTTAGCTAACAGAGGTATGAATCAACATATCAAGTAATTTAATTAAAAAGACAACGTGGGACAAATGGGGACGATGCATTCCGAATGTAAACAAGTGCGTGACCGATCGACTCGGAAGGTCCTACTTTCGGTTTCGAGTTTGTTTTATCGCAAAAAAACATTGTTTACCAAATGAACATTATAGCAGCATTGCTACCCATACGTAAAAATTGATTTTTTCAAATATCTTTTATTTCATACGATCTAATGCTGCTTTAAAGAGTATTCAGGGGAAGTAAATGACCAATGTCTCCCATTGACGCACGCAACTACGTGTGTCGTGCATAATCAGGATTAACATAAAACATACAGATAAATAAATAGTGCATACAAATTTATTTTAGCTCGATTGCGAAACAAGTTCTTACAACTTATATTAATCACTCTCGTGACCTCATTCCTCCTTGAATGCATCGCCACGAGAGAGAAGAGGCAACGAGGAATTTAAATGCCTTGCTTACGGGAACTATAGTAACGACTCCAGCGGGGCTCGAACTCGGGGCCGTTCGCACATAAAGCGTAAGAGCAGCCACTACGCTATCATGACTCTTCCACAGATAAATCACCTAATGCATGGTTCACACGTCTCACAATGACCATAATAACAGTATTTAGGTGCACCAACCTAAGTAAGAAACTGCTAACTATTTCATATAAAGACACACAGCTTGAATCCGTGACCATCAGCGATGCTATGTTACAATGATACACTAGTCAGCGACTGCAACAACTCGTAACACTTGTATGTGTTATTAGTTTGCGTGTTCTAGTCTCAATCTTAATGCCTATGCCATTCTTCCACTTTTGTAAACCTGAGAATACATACAAATATTGTACTTCATTTCATCACATTCCTAATGCTACTTTGTATGTACTAAACCCGAAGGCTGCAAACATAAAATCAGTTTAGTAAAAACTATCTATTTATTCAGTATGATGATGAACAACAGCAGTTGGACCCGATGGGTGGGGCAATCATGTACGACTACAGATTTCCTAGCGACTTTGATGGTATGTATAGGTCGTTATAGAGAATATGGTGTATGTATAGGTCGTTATATAGAATATGGGGTTGTATGTATAGGTCGTTATATAGAATATGGTTGTATGTATAGGTCGTTATAGAGAATATAGTTGTATGTATAGGTCGTTATATAGAATATGGTTGTATGTATAGGTCGTTATAGAGAATATAGTTGTATGTATAGGTCGTTATATAGAATATGGTTGTATGTATAGGTCGTTATAGAGAATATAGTTGTATGTATAGGTCGTTATATAGAATATGGTTGTATGTATAGGTCGTTATAGAGAATATAGTTGTATGTATAGGTCGTTATATAGAATATGGTTGTATGTATAGGTCGTTATAGAGAATATAGTTGTATGTATAGGTCGTTATATAGAATATGGTTGTATGTATAGGTCGTTATAGAGAATATAGTTGTATGTATAGGTCGTTATATAGAATATGGTTGTATGTATAGGTCGTTATAGAGAATATAGTTGTATGTATAGGTCGTTATATAGAATATGGTTGTATGTATAGGTCGTTATAGAGAATATAGTTGTATGTATAGGTCGTTATATAGAATATGGTTGTATGTATAGGTCGTTATAGAGAATATAGTTGTATGTATAGGTCGTTATAGAGAATATAGTGTATGTATAGGTCGTTATAGAGAATATAGTTGTATGTATAGGTCGTTATAGAGAATATAGTGTATGTATAGGTCGTTATAGCGAATATAGTGTATGTATAGATCGTTATATAGAATGACATGGTATGTATATATCGCTATAGCGAATATAGTGTATGTATATATCGTTATAGCGAATATAGTGTATGTATAGATCGTTATAGAGAATGACATGGTATGTATATATCGTTATAGCGAATATAGTGTATGTATAGATCGTTATAGAGAATATGGTTGTATGTATATATCGTTATATAGGATGGCATGGTGTGTATACAGATTGGTATAGAGAATAGCATGAACATATAAAGCCATTATTATCACTCGTGTCTGGCGCCACTCCTGATAATAACGCCTTCAATGTTCATTCGGCGAAATATAATTCGCTCATTCACTGAAACAAACAATTAACCTGCTAGCGTCTGTCACATCACTGTGGCACTTAATACTATGTATATCTGCAGATAGCTTCGTGTGGGCTGACTTTGTTAGTTGTCTGTGTTAATAGGTCATACACAAAAATCTTAGGTCAGCGTGTGTGCTTTACGTTATTTATCGTCGATACCGGTTGCCCATATGAGCGACGCCTCCTGAAGAGATTAGTCATTTTAGATTTGTTTGAGATTCTTTTACGTTCCTGGTGTACAGCACCGACACGAGACCTCGGTTTAAAGTCTGAAAGACTGTTAATTGTATTAAGGTCAGACTGGGGATCGAACCGGCGATCCCTGGATTACCAGTACAGCGTGTTAACACTGGACTACAGATCCGTCATAGAGCGACTCTCCATCTATTATTTATAGATGCAGACCCTGGGTGCCCCCTTCCATCCGTCATAGAGCGACTATCCAGCTATTATTTATAGATGCAGACCCCGGGTGCCCCCTTCTATTCGTCATAGAGCGACTATCCAGCTGTTATTTATAGATGCAGACCCCGGGTGCCCCCTTCGATCCGTCATAGAGCGTCTCTCCAGCTGTTATTTATAGATGCAGACCCCGGGTGCCCCCTTCGATCCGTCATAGAGCGACTCTCCAGCTAAAAACAACCCCCCCCCCACCCAAACACCCCCAAAAACAACACCCCCCCCACCCAAACACATCCAGCTATTATTTATAGATGCAGACCCCGGGTGCCCCCTTCGATCCGTCATAGAGCGTCTATCCAGCTATTATTTATAGATGCAGACCCCGGGTGCCCCCTTCGATCCGTCATAGAGCGACTCTCCGGCTGTTATTTATAGATGCAGACCCCGGGTGCCCCCTTCGATCCGTCATAGAGCGTCTCTCCAGCTGTTATTTATAGATGCAGACCCCGGGTGCCCCCTTCGATCCGTCATAAAGCGACTATCCAGCTATTATTTATAGAGAAGTCTTATTTTCGAGAAGTCTTTCAGGCACGGATAGACACCCTGTTAAAACAATCGACCTTTCGCAATCCAGCTGCATAACGTCCTCACACAAACGAATACAACACTCATTTGGGATCCTTAGCCTCTCGTCCGTGTGACAGCGCTGTGGATGCGTGTTCGCATCTGGTACGAATGATCCGGAGTTCGAGTCCCGCTGGAGCTGTTACGATTAAATTCCACGCTGCCTCTTCTCTTTCCCTCGTGGCGATGGATTCCATCATGAATGAGACAGTGATTAATATAAGTTGTAAAAACTTGTTTCGCAATCGAGCTAAAAATAAATGTGTATAAACTCGCCCACGGATCCCACCCGTCCTAGTTATCTTTGCATGGCGGATTGATGCATATACAACTGATATGAATGTTTTATCTAACTGACAGGCTTAACCGAAGAGGAGAAGGAGCTACTGGTTGAAGCAGACGAATCGACAGACAAAACAGATGAAAAGAGATCTCTTGACACACTTGGTAACATGCAACTTCATGCTTACAAAAAGAACTTTGATTCTCTTGGAGGAGCGAATTTACACGGCGGTTACAAACGGTTTATATCTTCACTGGGCGGGGGACAACTGCATGGCTACAAAAGGACGGTTGGTGGTCAGGACGGAAGTTATTTTCAACCTAGCAAGCGATATCTGTCTTCTCTCGGAGGAGGCCATATTCACGGAGGATACAAGCGCGATATGAGCAAGCGTTACTTGTCCTCATTGGGTGGAGGAAATATCTACAAACGATATGGCACTCTCGGTGGAGGTAACGTGCACATTGATTACAAGCGATTCTTAAGCTCACTAGGTGGCGCTAATATTCATGATGGCGGCAACAGCAAACGGACGCTGTCGTCACTTGGTGGAGTTAACGTTCATAGCGGATTTAAACGGGAACTGAGTTCGCTTGGTGGAGCACAGATCTATGGATATAAAAGAGACAACAGTAATACTGATATTGGCGTTAAAAAACGTGAACTGGACTCACTTGGAGGATTTGGTATACACAGATATAGACGCAGTGACGCTACCGAAGAAAGCATGGATGGAGAGGAAAAGACACGCTGACAAAATCAGAACTACAAACAAAATAGTTAATATTTGTCTGTGAATAATCTAGGACGTATTGCATGCCATGAAAATAACAATCAAATACACCGGACAACTTTTAAAACGCACCACCAATATGGGGGTGATTTTTGCAGATTTGTAATTTGCGGACTTTCATGAAATTAGGCAACATACTTAGCCTGACTCATGCTCTATATGTGCAACGAAACGCTAATATTCTCTGAACGACAGTATGCACATGCTATGTTTGAGAACGGGTCGTACGCCATATATATACCCCGGACAAACGTGGTGCGTTTTTATAGTTGTTTATAATATGCTTACAGTTAGGAAAAGTTCACACACAGTGGAGTGCGGAACATCACAGTAAACATATTTAAATGTTAAATATAATATACTTTTCGGGTTCATTATGCTTTTCGGGTTCATGTTTTATGGGAACTGGAGGCATATACTCAGGGTCAATTTGTGTAAACAGGCAGTCCTGCCTTATACACACCATCTATAATACACACCATCTATAATACATTGGAACAACAAACACTCGTCTTTAATTGGAAACATGTGGTATTCTTACACATAAATAATAAAAATAATGTAATGAGAATATAAACTATTATATTTGGAAACCTCTATCTAATATGTGTTGTCTTTGTTCCCAGGTGGTCTAATTTCCCAGGTGGTCTAATTTCCCAGGTGGTCTAATTTCGCAGGTGGTCTAATTTCCCAGGTGGTATAATTTCGCAGGTGGTCTAATTTCCCAGGTGGTCTAATTTAGCAGGTGGTCTTTATTGGCAGGTAGTTCGACTGGTCATGGTTGTAACAGTATATAGCCTACTCCTATTGTCAAATTCGATAATATCGTACATTTCTCTTAAGATTTAGAGCGCGACAATACAATTCTTGTTATACGGAACTGAACAATAAACTGTTTTTTGTTTTAGACTTGATTTACATCGAAATGGAAAATTAAGTTCTCTGAACATTTTAGCCACGTCAAAAATAACGTTGTCACCACAAAGCGCAGAGCTATCAGATGAATGTATCTGGTTTATCCTAGTCTAGTTTGGCAATTATACTCGAGATGAAAACAATCAACATTATTTCCCCCGTCAGAGACTCACATTGGGGGAAATGACATCAGCTGATTCCGTACACACCCGTATACTCCGGATATACGTACTCCGTACACACCCGTATACTACGGATATACGGACTCCTTCATTGCTGTATACTTGGATATACGTACTCCGTACACACCCGTATACTTGGATATACGTACTCCGTACACACCCGTATACTTGGATATACGTACTCCTTCATTGCTGTATACTTGGATATACTTGGATTTAGAGAACCTGACATTATACACCTGCTGTAGGCATGGCGAGTTTGCTTGACTACAAGCACAATAATACTCGCTGACAAATTTCATATTTCAATTATATTGATTAACTGGATAAAAAAAATACAAATTCTAAATAAATCCTTCAAATATATTGTGCTTTATTCAGTGTTTTATATAATCTCTATCGATTCCAAAACATGTTTATTTGTCGTTTCAGCTATACCGCCCCCACCCGATACGGCCCCTCACACATGTTCACAGGAGCCGGTCACAAGTTATTTAAAACACTAATGTGCACAATATGTATACTATTGGTATTTATGATACAACTAGGTCAGTATGACCTCTCAAATACCTTGTGACCGGCTCCATATAATACCGATAGATCACTATGGCCTCCCACATACCGTGTGACCGGCTCCATATAATACACATAGATCACTATGACCTCTCAATACCTTGTGCCCGGCTCCATATAATACACATAGATCACTATGGCCTCCCAATACCTTGTGACCGGCTCCATATAATACATATATATCACTATGGCCTCTCAAATACCTTGTGCCCGGCTCCATATAATACACATAGATCACTATGGCCTCCCAATACCTTGTGACCGGCTCCATATAATACACATAGATCACTATGGCCTCCCAATACCTTGTGACCGGCTCCATATAATACATATAGATCACTATGGCCTCCCAATACATTGTGACCGGCTCCATATAATACATATAGATCACTATGACCTCTCAAATAGCTTGTGACCGGCTCCATATATACAATACATAACACTATGACCTCTCAAATACCTTGTGACCGGCTCCATATAATACATATACAATGCAAAACACTATGGCCTCACAGATAGCTTGAGACCGGCTTAATATAATGCATATACAACGCACAACACTAGCGACGAAACAATAACAACACTCTGGACGGAATATTAACTACTGGAACGACGAAACAATAACAACACTATGTACGGACTATTAACTACTGCAGCGACGAAACAATAACAACACTATGGACGGACTATTAACTACTGGAGCGACGAAACAATAACAACACTATGGACGGACTATTAACTACTGGAGCGACGAAACAATAACAACACTATGGACGGACTATTAACTACTGGAGCGACGAAACAATAACAACACTCTGGACGGAATATTAACTACTGGAACGACGAAACAATAACAACACTATGTACGGACTATTAACTACTGCAGCGACGAAACAATAACAACACTATGGACGGACTATTAACTACTGGAGCGACGAAACAATAACAACACTATGGACGGACTATTAACTACTGGAGCGACGAAACAATAACAACACTATGGACGGACTATTAACTACTGGAGCGACGAAACAATAACAACACTCTGGACGGAATATTAACTACTGGAACGACGAAACAATAACAACACTATGTACGGACTATTAACTACTGCAGCGACGAAACAATAACAACACTATGGACGGACTATTAACTACTGCAGCGACGAAACAATAACAACACTCTGGACGGAATATTAACTACTGCAGCGAAGACACAATAACAACACTATGGACGGACTATTAACTACTGCAGCGACGAAACAATAACAACACTCTGGACGGAATATTAACTACTGCAGCGACGAAACAATAACAACACTCTGGACCGACTATTAACTACTGGAGCGACGAAACAATAACAACACTCTGGACGGACTATTAACTACTGGAACGACGAAACAATAACAACACTATGGACCGACTATTAACTACTGCAGCGATGAAACAATAACAACACTCTGGACGGAATATTAACTACTGCAGCGACGAAACAATAACAACACTTTGGATTGACTATTAACTACTGCAACGACGAAACAATAACAACACTCTGGACGGACTATTAACTACTGGAGCGACGAAACAATAACAACACTCTGGACGGACTATTAACTACTGGAACGACGAAACAATAACAACACTATGGACTGACTATTAACTACAGCAGCGAAGAAACAATAACAACACTGTGGACGGAATATCAACTACTGGAGCGACGAAACAATAACAACACTCTGAACGGAATATTAACTACTGGAGCGATGAAACAATAACAACACTATGGACGGACTATTAACCACTGGAGCGACGAAACAATAACAACACTATGGACGGACTATTAACTACTAGAGCGACGAAACAGTAACAACACTATGGACGGACTATTAACTACTGGAGCGACGAAACAATAACAACACTTTGGACGGAATATTAATTACTGGAGCGACGAAACAATAACAACACTTTAGACGGAATATTAACTACTGCAGCGACGAAACAATAACAACACTTTGGACGGAATATTAACTACTGGAGCGACGAAACAATAACAACATTATGGACAGACTATTAACTACTAGAGCGACGAAACAATAACAACACTTTGGACGGAATATTAACTACTGGAGCGACGAAACAATAACAACATTATGGACGGACTATTAGCCAATGGAGCGACGAAACAATAACAACACTCTGGACGGACTATTAACTACTGCAGCGACGAAACAATAACAACACTCTGGATGGATTATTAACTACTGGAGCGACGAAACAATAACAACACTCTGGACGGACTATTAACTACTGGAGCGACGAAACAATAACAACACTATGGACGGACTATTAACTACTGGAGCGACGAAACAATAACAACACTCTGGACGGAATATTAACTACTGCAGCGACGAAACAATAACAACACTTTGGACTGACTATTAACTACTGCAGCGGCGAAACAATAACAACACTCTGGACGGACTATTAACTACTGGAGCGACGAAACAATAACAAAACTCTGGACGGACTATTAACTACTGGAACGACGAAACAATAACAACACTATGGACCGACTATTAACTACTAGAGCGACGAAACAATAACAACACTCTGGACGGATTATTAACTACTGCAGCGACAAAACAATAACAACACTCTGGACGGACTATTAACTACTGGAACGACGAAACAATAACAACACTATGGACTGACTATTAACTACAGCAGCGAAGAAACAATAACAACACTGTGGACGGAATATCAACTACTGGAGCGACGAAACAATAACAACACTCTGAACGGAATATTAACTACTGGAGCGATGAAACAATAACAACACTATGGACGGACAATTAACCACTGGAGCGACGAAACAATAACAACACTATGGACGGACTATTAACTACTAGAGCGACGAAACAGTAACAACACTATGGACGGACTATTAACTACTGGAGCGACGAAACAATAACAACACTTTGGACGGAATATTAATTACTGGAGCGACGAAACAATAACAATACTTAGGACGGAATATTAACTACTGGAGCGACGAAACAATAACAACATTATGGACGGACTATTAACCACTGGAGCGACGAAACAATAACAACACTCTGGACGGACTATTAACTACTGCAGCGACGAAACAATAACAACACTCTGGATGGATTATTAACTACTGGAGCGACGAAACAATAACAACACTCTGGACGGACTATTAACTATTGCAGTGACGAAATAATAACAACACTCTGGACGGAATATTAACTACTGTAACGACGAAACAATAACAACACTCTGGACGGACTATTAACTACTGGAGCGACGAAACAATAACAACACTGTGGACGGACTATTAACTACTGTAACGACGAAACAATAACAACACTCTGGACGGACTATTAACTACTGGAGCGACGAAACAATAACAACACTGTGGACGGACTATTAACTACTGGAGCGACGAAACAATAACAACACTATGGACGGAATATTAACTACTGCAGCGATGAAACAATAACAACACTCTGGACGGAATATTAACTACTGGAGCGACGAAACAATAACAACACTCTGGACGGAATATTAACTACTGCAGCGATGAAACAATAACAACACTTTGGACTGACTATTAACTACTGCAGCGACGAAACAATAACAACACTCTGGACGGAATATTAACTACTGGAGCGACGAAACAATAACAACACTCTGGACGTATTCTTAACTACTGGAACGACGAAACAATAACAACACTATGGACGGAATATTAACTACTGCAGCGACGAAACAATAACAACACTATGGACCGACTATTAACTACTGGAGCGACGAAACAATAACAACACTTTGGACGGACTATTAACTACTGGAGCGACGATACAATAACAACACTTTGGACGGACTATTAACTACTGGAGCGACGAAACAATAACAACATTATGGACGGACTATTAACTACTGGATCGACGAAACAATAACAACATTATGGACGGACTATTAACCACTGGAGCGACGAAACAATAACAACACTCTGGACGGACTATTAACTACTGGAGCGACGAAACAATAACAACACTTTGGACTGACTATTAACTACTGCAGCGAAGAAACAATAACAACAATCTGTACGGAATATTAACTACTGGAGCGATGAAACAATAACAACACTTTGGACGGAATATTAACTACTGGAGCGACGAAACAATAACAACACTTTGGACGGAATATTAACTACTAGAGCGACGAAACAATAACAACACTCTGGACGGAATATTAACTACTGGAGCGACGAAACAATAACAACATTATGGACAGACTATTAACCGCTGGAGCGATGAAACAATAACAACACTCTGGACGGAATATAACGAAGGACACATTACAGCTATAGCGAGGGACACAGTACAGCTGTAGCGACGGACACATTACAGCTATAGCGACGGACACATTACAGCTATAGCGACGGACGGAATTACAACTGTAGCGATGGACACATTACAGCTATAGCGACGGACACATTACAGCTGTAGCGACGGACACATTACAGCTGTAGCGACGGACACATTACAGCGGTAGCGACGGACACATTACAGCTGTAGCGACGGACACATTGCAGCTGTAGCGACGGACGGTATTACATATGTAGCGACGGACGGTATTACACATGTAGCGACGGACTGTATTATATATGTAGCGACGGACGGTATTACATATGTAGCGATGGACGGCATTACATGTGTAGCGACGGACTGTATTACATATGTAGCGACGGACGGTATTACATATGTAGCGACGGACGGTATTACATATGTAGCGACGGACGGTATTACATATGTAGCGACGGACGGTATTACATATGTAGCGACGGACGGTATTACATGTGTAGCGACGGACGGTATTACATATGTAGCGACGGACGGTATTACATATGTAGCGACGGACGGTATTACATATGTAGCGACGGACGGTGTTACATGTGTAGCGACGGACGGTATTACATATGTAGCGACGGACGGTATTACATGTGTAGCGACGGTATTACATATGTAGCGACGGACGGTATTACATATGTAGCGACGAACGGTATTACATATGTAGCGACGAACGGTATTACATATGTAGCGACGGACGGTATTACATATGTAGCGACGGACGTTATTACACATGTAGCGACGGACGGTATTACACATGTAGCGACGGACGGTATTACATATGTAGCGACGGACGGTATTACATATGTAGCGACGGACGGTATTACATATGTAGCGACGGACGGTATTACATATGTAGCGACGGACGGTATTACATATGTAGCGACGGACGGTATTACATATGTAGCGATGGACGGTATTACATATGTAGCGACGGACGGTATTACATATGTAGCGACGGACGGTATTACATATGTAGCGACGAACGGTATTACATATGTAGCGACGGACGGTATTACATATGTAGCGACGGACGGTATTACACATGTAGCGACGGACGGTATTACATATGTAGCGACGGACGGTATTAGATATGTAGCGACGGACGGTATTACATATGTAGCGATGGACGGTATTACATATGTAGCGACGGACGGTATTACATATGTAGCGACGGACGGTATTACATATGTAGCGACGGTCGGTATTACATATGTAGCGACGGTATTACATATGTAGCGACGGACGGTATTACATATGTAGCGACGGACGGTATTACATATGTAGCGACGGTATTACATATGTAGCGACGGACGGTATTACATGTGTAGCGACGGTATTACATATGTAGCGACGGACGGTATTACATATGTAGCGACGGACGGTATTACATATGCAGCGATGGACGGTATTACATATGTAGCGACGAACGGTATTACATATGTAGCGATGGACGGTATTACATATGTAGCTACGGTATTACATATGTAGCGACGGACGGTATTACACATGTAGCGACGGACGGTATTACATATGTAGCGACGGACGGTATTACATATGTAGCGACGGACGGTATTACATATGTAGCGACGGACGGTATTACATGTGTAGCGACGGACGGTATTACATATGTAGCGACGGACGGTATTACATGTGTAGCGACGGTATTACATATGTAGCGAAGGACGGTATTACATATGTAGCGACGGACGCTATTACATATGTAGCGACAGACGGTATTACATATGTAGCGACGGACGCTATTACATATGTAGCGACGGACGGTATTACATGTGTAGCGACGGTATTACATATTTAGCGAAGGACGGTATTACATGTGTAGCGACGGTATTACATATGTAGCGATGTACGGTATTACATATGTAGCGACGAACGGTATTACATGTGTAGCGACGGTATTACTTATGTAGCGACGGTATTACATATGTAGCGACGGAGGGTATTACATGTGTAGCGACGGTATTACATATTTAGCGACGGAATTACATATGTAGCAACGTACGGTATTACATATGTAGCGACGAACGGTATTACATATGTAGCGACGGACGGTATTACATGTCTAGCGCCGGTATTACATATGTAGCGACGGACGTTATTACATGTGTAGCGACGGTATTACATATGTAGCGACGGTATTACATATGTAGCGACGGTATTACATATGTAGCGACGGACGGTATTACATGTGTAGCGACGGACGGTATTACATGTGTAGCGATGGACGGTATTGCATATGTAGCGACGGACGGTATTACATGTGTAGCGACGGACGATATTACATATGTAGCGACGGACGGTATTACATATGTAGCGACGGACGGTATTACATGTGTAGCGACGGACGGTATTACATATGTAGCGACGGACGGTATTACATGTGTAGCGACGGTATTACATATGTAGCGACGGACGGTATTACATATGTAGCGACGGACGCTATTACATATGTAGCGACGAACGGTATTACATATGTAGTGACGGACGGTATTACATGTCTTGCGACGGTATTACATATGTAGCGACGGACGTTATTACATGTGTAGCGACGGTATTACATATGTAGCGACGGTATTACATATGTAGCGACGGTATTACATATGTAGCGACGGACGGTATTACATGTGTAGCCACGATATTACATATGTAGCGACGGACGGTATTACATATGTAGCGACGGACGTTATTATATATGTAGCGACGGACGGTATTACAGCTGTAGCGACGGACGGTATTACATGTGTAGCAACGGACGGTATTACATATGTAGCGACGGACGGTATTACATGTGTAACGACGGACGGTATTACATGTGTAGCGATGGACGGTATTACATATGTAGCGATGGCCGGTATTACATGTGTAGCGACGGACGGTATTACATATGTAGCGACGGACGGTATTACATGTGTAGCGACGGACGGTATTACATATGTAGCGACGGACGGTATTACATATGTAGCGACGGACGGTATTACATATGTAGCGACGGACGGTATTACATATGTAGCGACGGACGGTATTACATATGTAGCGACGGACGGTATTACATATGTAGCGACGGTATTACATATGTAGCGATGGACGGTATTACATATGTAGCGACGGACGGTATTACATATGTAGCGACGGTATTACATATGTAGCGACGGACGGTATTACATATGTAGCGACGGACGGTATTACATGTGTAGCGACGGACGGTATTACATATGTAGCGACGGACGGTATTACATATGTAGCGACGGACGGTGTTACATATGTAGCAACGGTATTACATATGTAGCGACGGACGGTATTACATATGTAGCGATGGACGGTATTACATGTTTAGCGACGGACGTATTACATATGTAGCGACGGACGGTATTACATATGTAGCGACGGACGGTATTACATATGTAGCGACGGACGGTATTACATATGTAGCGACGGACGGTATTACATATGTAGCGACGGACGGTATTACACATGTAGCGACGGACGGTATTACATATGTAGCGACGGACGGTATTACATATGTAGCGACGGACGGTATTACATATGTAGCGACGGACGGTATTACATATGTAGCGACGGACGGTATTACATATGTAGCGACGGACGGTATTACATATGTAGCGACGGACGGTATTACATATGTAGCGACGGACGGTATTACATATGTAGCGACGGACGGTATTACATATGTAGCGACGGACGGTATTACATATGTAGCGACGGACGGTATTACATATGTAGCGACGGACGGTATTACATATGTAGGACGGACGGTATTACATATGTAGCGACGGACGGTATTACATATGTAGCTGCGGACGGTATTACATATATAGCGACGGACGATATTACATATGTAGCGACGGACGATATTACATATGTAGCGACGGACGGTATTACATATGTAGCGTCGGACGGTATTACATCTGTAGCGACGGACGGTATTACATATGTAGTGACGGACGGTATTACATATGTAGCGACGGACGGTATTATATATGTAGCGGCGGACGGTATTACATATGTAGCGACGGACGGTATTACATATGTAGCGACGGACGGTATTACATATGTAGCGACGGACGGTATTACATATGTAGCGACGGACGGTATTACATCTGTAGCGACGGACGGTATTACATATGTAGTGACGGACGGTATTACATATGTAGCGACGGACGGTATTACAGCTGTAGCGACGGACGGTATTACATATGTAGCGACGGACGGTATTAAATTTGTAGCGACGGTATTACATATGTAGCGACGGACGGTATTACACATGTAGCGACGGACGGTATTACATGTGTAGCGATGGACGGTATTACATATGTAGCGACGGACGGTATTACATATGTAGCGACGGACGGTATTACATATGTAGCGACGGACGGTATTACCTATGTAGCGACGGACGGTATTACATGTGTAGCGAGGGACGGTATTACATCTGTAGATAAGTAGTAGGGTTAGACGGGGAATCGAACATGCGATCCCTGGATTCGCAGTAAAATGTGTTACTAGTAACAACTGGATCATTGCCACATGTCTGTTGTGGTACATGTAGTTTTATTTTACAGGGTGTAGGAAAGAACATACAAAACCGCATGTGGGAAATTAAGCGGTTGACTATATTTTGACATCCTCATCTCTGAATATTTCGTCACGGTTTTCCAGGCCTTCTAGTACTGTTCTAAGCCGTGCACACTTTGGGATCTCTCTATTAATTTTTTTTAGGATTAAACTTTATTTATTTTACAACGATTGCGAAGCAAGTTTTAACAACTTATATTAATCACTCTTGTTTGCGCGGATGAAAGCGTATATGTGGTCATTCGTGTTGGAGGAAACCGGAGTACCCGGAGAAAACACACCTGTCCGGTCTGGCGACCACCGTACCATCTCACATACTTCCCGGTCCGAGGATTCGAACATAGGTTACATTAGTGAGTTAAAATTGATAGAACATATAGTTAAAGTATTAAATCTAAACTATTATTTAGACCTAAAATAGATTGCCATGGTAACACGTACTTTGTTAAGATTCCTAACCAATAAAAAAAAAATACAATAGCTTACTATATCTTTTCTTCCAATTATACAAATATTTCGATAAGTGCTTCCACTATGACACACCCTGTACACATAGCATTATTTACCAACCATTTTCTAAATTCTTTATTTAACAAATTCTTAAACTGTTAAGCAAATAGACCCAAACATGATAGCAGTGGTGTATTGTATCATTAAATTTGCATAAAATATATGGTTACAATTAACTTATCTATTAGTATACAAATATTTGACACTATTTGCGTTTATTTGCCAGGGTATTAAAGTTAACAATGAATATCTTGGGAAATAAACTCGACATGAAGCAAACAGCCGTATTTCTCACTTTCTCTTTATATGTTCGGTTTACCTACTTGAGAAATGATACACAAATAGTAACTATTTGCAGTAAAAATGAACACTTACTGATTCAGAAAGTGTTCTCTTGTATACTGGTTATAAAAGTGTGGCTACATGCACACTGTGGAATCACAGGCGGATCTGTAGTCCAGTGGTAACACGCTGGACTGGTAATCCAGGGATCACAGGTTCGATCCCCCGTCTGACCCTAATAAAATTAACAGTCTTTCAGATGGGACGTTAAACCGAGGTCTCGTGTCGGTGCTTTACACTGTGCACGTAAAAGATCCAGAGGAGACTCTGGAATGGGTCTTTGTCTGTATCATGCACTATCCTCCAAAATCTAAAATGACTAATCTCTTCAGGAGGCGTCGCTAATATGGGCAACCGGTAGCGACGATAAATAAACGTAAAACACACACACACAATGTGGAAGTTGTTATAGCGTAGTGGTAGAGCGTTAACTTCAGGTGTGAAAGGCCCTGAGTTGGTGCCCAGCTCATCATTATATAGTTTACAGTATTAAGCTAAAGTGTCACTCCACCATGGAGTTATAAGAGATGAACAAAATGATATCACTGTATATTTGGATTAGAACTGCTATGCAAAAACCAGCGGCGGCCATCTTAGAAATGTTTGTAATCCAGTAACAAAATTAATGTATCGCATCACTTAAGTTGCTACATATTTATTTTAGCTCGACTGTGAAACAATATTCTGTTGTGTAATCACTATCGAGGCCTCATGCTTGATCAAATCCATTGCCATGAGTTGGCGAGAAAGAGACAACGTTGATTTAAGTGGCTTGCTTAGGAACCACAGTTATTCTTACACGGCTCTAACTCAGGTTTGAGCACGGCTCGAACTCAGGAGCCACCCATCGATTCTCCACAGAGGCTCCAACGTTCGTACATGCCATTGACTTGTACGTACTTTAATCTCTAATCACAAGCAGATAGAACAGACATGCAACAAGCCGTTCCAGGTTTATGAACATGTTATACGGTGAACATTGCTATACACCTATCAATCCGGCTTAAACAGTAGTTATTTCAGTATTTTTACATGTAATCAAGAAATGAACATTTTACATATAATTTAACAGCAGTAGACTGAAAGGGATTAGAACGAAAGAAAACGTGTATTGTAACACTTTGGATATTGAAGACGAATACCATTTCATTTTAATATGTCCATGCTTTGAAGATATAAGAAAGAAATATATCAAAAGATACCATCAGTATCGTCCCTCTATGTTCAAATTTATTGAACTTGTAACCTCGATCAAAAAAGTTGATATATTAAACTTGGCGAAATATATAAAAGAAGCCATTGTACTAAGAAGTACTATTGTAACTGCTAACAATTAATTATGTTCATCCTCTATTCCGTAAATTGAATCATCATTATTATAATACTACCTGTCAATCGATTTATGTGAATATATGAATGTAAAATCTATTGTATTACGTGACCAATATGTAATTGTATATTTGTATGTTTATGACGATGTACCATGTACAAGTCTTAAAATAAACATATGTTCTGTTCTGTTCTGTTCTGTTCTGTATTGTTCTTCTCGATATCAATTGATTGATATACAATAGGCAGGAAAATAATCGACATCAATTGTTTGATATACAATAGGCAGGAAAATAATCGACATCAATTGTTTGATATACAATAGGCAGGAAAATAATCGACATCAATTGTTTGATATACAATAGGCAGGAAAATAATCGATATCAATTGTTTGATATACAATAGGCAGGAAAATAATCGATATCAATTGTTTGATATACAATAAGAAGGAAAATAATCGATATCAATTGTTTGATATACAATTGGCAGGAAAATAATATATTTAACATTGAAAATAAACTACTTTTTGTTTCCATTGCTATATACCAATCTTATCATTCTCAAGTGATTATTTGGAGGACAGTTTGTGCAGAGTAGACCACCCGCAGTTCCTGAGAAAGAACCAGTACATTTATGTTTGTTTAATGCTATTTTATTGCAAATCAAAAGTAAATTTGTTATACACAAAATCATTCAATACATAGCATGAAAATGCAAATTGTTTGGGCCACAAGTCTTAGCAACATTAGACAACAACCACACCACACCACACCACACCACACCACACCACACCACACCACACCACACCACACACTCACACACTCACACACTCACACACCCACACGTTCTATCTCTAACTCCCCCCTCTCTCTCTCTCTCTCTCTCTCTCTCTATCTCTCCCGCCCCCTCTCTCTCTCTCTCTCTCTCTCGTGGCGATGGATTCCATCAGGAATTGAATCTCGAGAGCGCTTAATCTAATGAAGTAAACTTTCACAATCGAACTAAAATAAAATTAAACTTTGCAAAATTGGATAAGAGACACCGATCAATATATATAATACACCGATGTACAGCCGATGTACTACCTGCGCAATTCCTTGTTGTTGACGTATTTTTGTCGGTTAGTATAGAAGGCTGGCTTGTAGGTGCTAATCCCACGAAGCCTCGGAAAGTCATGCACGTGAACGATTTGATTCAAACCCCTTCAGACCACTAATAATGTATCAATTTATTCTACCTGCGTTCATCTTTTCACACCAGAAAATAAAATTGTAAATTTTGGCTGTATTATTTATTTACCGCTGTGTTGGAAGTTTGTGTTTTGCGCATTCGTTGAATAAATTAACTACATGTATTTTAAAATATTTTAAACTATGATTTAGAATCAGTGGCACGACATTGTGCTTTAACATACGGATATTATAAACCATGGATTTTACGGATGCACCGATAAATGGATTGATCATACTTTAGCTGTCCCTTAAACATAGAACACGAGGAAAGGGATTCGAATAAGTTACTATGTAACCATTCCCCCAATCCTAACTGTGCTGTTGCAACTACTCCTGTGCTACGTACCATTCTTGAATAAAATATTGTTCAAACTAACATAGATTTTTTTTTTAAAAACATAGAAATCACAATTATCCATATGCATGTAAAATGGATATGGAAACCGGAAGTTGCGTGGTGACCAAAAATACGTGAATGATATTAAACGAAATATTCTGTGAAAATTCGAATCGAATATAAACCAGCAGTGACACAACTATGTGGTTGGTACGCGTGGGTATGCTCGTTTACGTTGTAAATATGTTCCGGTATCCGGTATCGACAGCAGAATGGGACTCTGCCGGACCTAACTTACTGAAAAGTCACGCGGTGGAACCACTTTTCAACCAAACATATCCAGGTAGGTTTATAGAAAAGAACTGACCAGTACAAAAACAGAACAGAACCTTTACTACACACATATATTACACGCTGTACATGTTGTAATAGCATTTGAACAAATACGTACATATAGTGGGTGTTTCTTGTTTCGGGGTAGTTGACCATTTAAAATATAATCAAAACGGACAAGTATAAAAAAGTATATAGCACAGTTCAACAGCATTGTGTCCGTGATAATGCTTGGCGAGATTGCAAGCACACCTCTCCAGTCAAACAGAATTTATCAATTTAAATATTCCATTAATTTTCTTTCCAATCTGAATACCATGTACGTGTTACCGTGTACGTGTTACCAATGTACGTGTTACCGTGTACGTGTTACCAATGTACGTGTTACCGTGTACGTGTTACCGTGTACGTGTTACCGTGTACGTGTTACCATGTACGTGTTACCAATGTACGTGTTACCGTGTACGTGTTACCGTGTACGTGTTACCGTGTACGTGTTACCGTGTACGTGTTACCGTGTACGTGTTACCGTGTATGTGTTACCAATGTACGTGTTACCGTGTACGTGTTACCAATGTACGTGTTACCGTGTACGTGTTACCGTGTACGTGTTACCGTGTACGTGTTACCGTGTACGTGTTACCAATGTACGTGTTACCGTGTACGTGTTACCGTGTACGTGTTACCAATGTACGTGTTACCGTGTACGTGTTACCGTGTACGTGTTACTGTGTACGTGTTACCGTGTACGTGTTACCAATGTACGTGTTACCAATGTACGTGTTACCAATGTACGTGTTACCGTGTACGTGTTACCGTGTACGTGTTACCGTGTACGTGTTACCGTGTAAGTGTTACCAATGTACGTGTTACCGTGTACGTGTTACCGTGTACGTGTTACCGTGTACGTGTTACCAATGTACGTGTTACCAATGCACGTGTTACCAATGTACGTGTTACCGTGTACGTGTTACCGTGTACGTGTTACCAATGTACGTGTTACCGTGTACGTGTTACCGTGTACGTGTTACCGTGTACGTGTTACCAATGTACGTGTTACCAATGCACGTGTTACCAATGTACGTGTTACCGTGTACGTGTTACCGTGTACGTGTTACCGTGTACGTGTTACCGTGTACGTGTTACCAATGTACGTGTTACCAATGTACGTGTTACCAATGTACGTGTTACCAATGTACGTGTTACCAATGTACGTGTTACCGTGTACGTGTTACCGTGTACGTGTTACCGTGTACGTGTTACCAATGAACGTGTTACCAATGTACGTGTTACCAATGTACGTGTTACCGTGTACGTGTTACCGTGTACGTGTTACCGTGTACGTATTACCGTGTACGTGTTACCAATGTACGTGTTACCGTGTACGTGTTACCAATGTACGTGTTACCGTGTACGTGTTACCAATGTACGTGTTACCGTGTACGTGTTACCGTGTACGTGTTACCGTGTACGTGTTACCGTGTACGTGTTACCGTGTACGTGTTACCATGCTTGAAACAATGTAACCAAATGATATTTTGATGTTTTCTAAATGACCAAGATCGCTATATTGTGAACATTGCAAATATATGTATATATCCTAACTGGCTTTAATGCTTACATGCATGGTGTAACATGTCACTGGTACTGTTCGTGGAATCACAAACGCACACTCCATGCCACATATATCATACACTGGCACTGTTCGTGGAATCACAAACGCACACTCAGTGCCACATGTATCATACACTGGCACTGTTCGTGGAATCACAAACGCACACTCAGTGCCACATATATCATACACTGGCACTGTTCGTGGAATCACAAACGCACACTCAGTGCCACATTTATCATACACTGGCACTGTTCGTGGAATCACAAACGCACACTCAGTGCCACATGTATCATATACTGGCACTGTTCGTGGAATCATCAGCACGCACTCCATGCCACATGTACCATACACTGGTACTGTTCGGGGAATCACATACACACACCCAATGACACATGCACCATACACTAGTATTGTTCGTGGAATCACATACACACACCCAATGGCACATGTACCATACACTGGTATTGTTCGTGGAATCACATACAAACACCCAATGATACATATACCATACACTGGTACTGTTCGTGGAATCATCAGCACGCACTCCATGCCACATGTACCATACACTGGTACTGTTCGGGGAATCACATACACACACCCAATGACACATGCACCATACACTGGTATTGTTCGTGGAATCACATACACACACCCAATGACACATATACCATACACTGGTACTGTTCGTGCAATCACCAGCACACACCCAATGCCACATGTACCATACACTGGTACTGTTCGGGGCATCACCAGCACGCACTCAATGCCACATGTACCATACACTGGTACTGTTCGGGGCATCACCAGCACGCACTCAATGCCACATGTACCATACACTGGTACTGTTCGGGGCATCACCAGCACGCACTCAATGCCACATGTACCATACACTGGTACTGTTCGGGGCATCACCAGCACGCACTCAATGCCACATGTACCATACACTCTGTCGGCATCATCAGCACGCACTCAATGACACATGCACCAAACACTGGTATTGTTCGTGGAATCACCAGCACGCACTCAATGACACATGTACCATACACTGGTACTGTTCGGGGCATCATCAGCACGCACTCAATGACACATGCACCATACACTGGTATTGTTCGTGGAATCACCAGCACGCACTCAATGACACATGCACCATACACTGGTATTGTTCGTGGAATCACCAGCACGCACCCAATGACACATGTACCATACACTGGTATTGTTCGTGGAATCACCAGCACGCACTCAATGACACATGTACCATACACTGGTACTGTTCGTGGACTCACCAGCACGCACCCAATGACACATGTACCATACACTGGTACTGTTCGGGGCATCACCAGCACGCACTCAATGACACATGCACCATACACTGGTATTGTTCGTGGAATCACCAGCACGCACTCAATGACACATGTACCATACACTGGTACTGTTCGTGGAATCACCAGCACGCACCCAATGACACATGTACCATACACTGGTACTGTTCGGGGCATCACCAGCACGCACTCAATGACACATGCACCATACACTGGTACTGTTCGTGGAATCATCAGCACGCACTCAATGCCACATGTACCATACACTGGTATTGTTCGTGGAATAATCAGCACGCACTCAATGCCACATGTACCATACACTGGTATTGTTCGTGGAATCATCAGCACGCACTCAATGCCACATGTACCATACACTGGTATTGTTCGTGGAATCACCAGCACGCACTCAATGACACATGTACCATACACTGGTATTGTTCGTGGAATCACCAGCACGCACTCAATGACACATGCACCATACACTGGTATTGTTCGTGGAATCATCAGCACGCACTCAATGCCACATGTACCATACACTGGTATTGTTCGTGGAATAACCAGCACGCACTCAATGCCACATGCACCATACACTGGTATTGTTCGTGGAATCACCAGCACGCACTCAATGCCACATGTACCATACACTGGTACTGTTCGTGGAATCACCAGCACGCACTCAATGCCACATGTACCATACACTGGTACTGTTCGTGGAATCACCAGCACGCACTCCATGCCACATGTACCATACACTGGTATTGTTCGTGGAATCACCAGCACGCACTCAATGCCACATGTACCATACACTGGTACTGTTCGTGGAATCACCAGCACGCACCCAATGACACATGTACCATACACTGGCACTGTTCCTGGACACAAACACACTCCTTTCAAATCTTGCAAATAAACAGTGCATAACACTATATTAGCGAATGTACATTAACCACATTCATCTTCAGATAATACAAGATCGTAATTGAATAAAAGAGCAATAAACAATAAACTCCATTTAGTCCAGCAGAATATAATTTATTGTGATTACACTGGGTTCTAAGGAGCGCATAACAATAAAACATAAAATACGATACTATTGTGATTATCTTTCTACTTTTTGAACAACAGTCAGACACCTATGCACTTTTATTTCATTACATTTTGGAGCATTGCATTATTTATTAGAACTCAATATAAACAAATTCATTAATTTGTAAAAAAATATTTTTTTCTCGGAAAACATGTGTATACACCATAGACACTAGACTGTGTTGTCTTTTTTCCTGGAACTTATTAAACTTGTTAGAGAACACAACGGAATCCTGGGTGTAATGCACACACCAATCCCAACACATGGTCTAGTCACGTACTTTCAGTCCACCGACAATACATGGCAACGTTCCCCCAGCCCAGCCAATCCTGCCACATTGCAAATATACCTTACACTGCGTCCAGTGCCACACAGTACAAGGTCCCCCCCAACTAAACAAGCTAATCGCCAAGTAACTCAATTGCGGTAGTTTTTACAAATCAATGTGTTCTTAACTTGAAACTCTCGATGAATAATTTACTGGTGTGTGTTACATTAATATCATCTTGATGTCTAACATAGGAACTGTGTTGTTTTATTCATTGGCAAAATTCGACCGATGGAGAAACTATGAACACATATACAGTACAACCTGTGTCAGTGGTCACCTCTATTCAGCAACCAACATGTATTAAGAAGCACGCTTCCAGATTTCCAATATGTTGTTTTATTTGACATTTGACCTCTATTCAGCAACCAACATGTATTAAGAAGCACGTTTCCAGATTTCCAATATGTTGTTTTATTTGACATTTGACCTCTATTCAGCAACCAACATGTATTAAGAAGCACGTTTCCAGATTTCCAATATGTTGTTTTATTTGACATTTGACCTCTATTCAGCAACCAACATGTATTAAGAAGCACGTTTCCAGATTTCCAATATGTTGTTTTATTTGACATTTGACCTCTATTCAGCAACCAACATGTATTAAGAAGCACGTTTCCAGATTTCCAATATGTTGTTTTATTTGACATTTGACCTCTATTCAGCAACCAACATGTATTAAGAAGCACGTTTCCAGATTTCCAATATGTTGTTTTATTTGACATTTGACCTCTATTCAGCAACCAACATGTATTAAGAAGCACGTTTCCAGATTTCCAATATGTCGTTTTATTTTACATTTGACCTCTATTTTAAAAGCAGCCACCTGTGCTAAGCAGCGACTTTCTGAGATTCCCAATATGTTGTTGTATTATATATTTGCCCTCTATTAAGCAGCCACCTGTGCTAAGCAGCGACTTTCTGAGATTTCCAATACAATAATAAAATTCAGTTTCCAATTTCCAATAATAAAACAACTTATTATATATTTGCCCTCTATTAAGCAGCCACCTATGCTAAGCAGCGACTTTCTGAGATTCCCTTGGCTGGATGTTTAACACAGGTTTGGACTGTCTGTACTAACACTGGTACAGTCAGGATGAGGATTTGTGTAGCTATATTCTGGCACACTTTGAGTTTGACAGATGTCATTGTATTATTACCAATAACGGATTGCTTAATGGTGAATGGATTGCTCTGTTGCGTGCTATGACGCTTCCATGGGTGATATAAATTTGCAGCATACATAGAGTTGTTACCAGAAAGCATAGTATGCGTGTGGTACTTTTTTTGCTCGAGGAATGTTCCATTTAAACTGCCTTGCCCCTCATCGCCGTAGGTTCGAATTCCACTGTAGGTGGCGAACTCTTTCAAGTGAAGAAGCTACCCATGGCTTGCGTAGAGTCGATGGTTCTGTCTGGGTGCCCGTCCGTGTCTGGAGTATTCCTCGGAGAGTATCCGGAGTTATACTCCGCCAGTAATACTACATGGAGAGTCGCCATATGGCCAAGCTGTTGGTGCGACCGTAACCAAAGACATGCCTGGTATACACATATCTTCACAGACGGATCTGTAGCCCAGTGGTAGCACGCTGGACTGGTAATCCAGGGGTCGCAGGTTCGATCCCCCGCCTGAACCTAATAAAATTAAAGCATACCATCAACTAGTATTGTAGGCTGTATTAAAGCATCTTCTCGTATTGTAGCCTGTATTAAAGCGTACCATCTTCTCGTATTGTACACTGTATTAAAGCATACCATCTTCTCGTAGTGTAGGCTGTATTAAAGCGTACCATCAACTCCTATTGTAGGCTGTATTAAAGCATACCATCAACTCGTATTGTAGGCTGTATTAAAGCATACCATCTTCTCGTATTGTAGGCTGTATTGATGCATACCATATTCTCGTATTGTAGGCTGTATTGAAGCATACCATCAACTCGTATTGTAGGCTGTATTAAAGCATATCATCAACTCGTATTGTAGGCTGTATTAAAGCGTACCATCCTCTCGTATTGTAGGCTGTATTAGAGCATACAATATTCTCGTATTGTAGGCTGTATTAAAGCATACCATCTTCTCGTATTGTAGGCTGTATTAAAGCATACCATCTTCTCGTATTGTAGGCTGTATTAAAGCATACCATATTCTCGTATTGTAGGCTGTATTAAAGCGTACCATCTTCTCCTATTGTAGGCTGTATTAAAGCATACCATCTTCTCGTATTGTAGGCTGTATTAAAGCATACCATCTTCTCGTATTGTAGGCTGTATTAAAGCGTACCATCTTCTCCTATTGTAGGCTGTATTAAAGCATACCATCTTCTCGTATTGTAGGCTGTATTAATGCATACCATCTTCACGTATTGTAGGCTGTATTGTAGCATACCATCAACTCCTATTGTAAGCTGTATTAAAGCATACCATCTTCTCCTATTGTAGGCTGTATTAAAGCATACCATCTTCACGTATTGTAGGCTGTATTGTAGCATACCATCAACTCCTATTGTAAGCTGTATTGTAGCATACCATCAACTCCTATTGTAAGCTGTATTGTAGCATACCATCAACTCCTATTGTAGGCTGTATTGAAGCATACCATCAACTCCTATTGTAAGCTGTATTGTAGCATACCATCAACTCCTATTGTAGGCTGTATTAAAGCATACCATCTTCTCGAATTGTAGGCTGTATTGAAGCATACCATCAACTCGTATTGTAGGCTGTATTAAAGCATACCATCAACTCGTATTGCAGGCTGTATTGAAGCATACCAGCAACTCGTATTGTAGGCTGTATTGAAGCATACCATCAACTCGTGTTATAGGCTGTATTAAAGCGTACCATCTTCTCGTGTGGTAGGCTGTATTGAAGCATACCATCTTCTCGTATTGTAGGCTGTATTAAAGCATACCATATTCTCCTATTGTAGGCTGCATTAAAGCATATCATCTTCTCGTATTGTAGGCTGTAGTAAAGCATACCATCAAGTCGTATTGTAGGCTGTATTGAAGCATACCATATTCTTGTAGTGTAGGCTGTATTGAAGCATACCATATTCTCGTATTGTAGGATGTATTGAAGCATACCATCAACTCGTATTGTAGGCTGTATTAAAGCGTACCATCTTCTCGTATTGTAGGCTGTATTAAAGCGTACCATCAATTCGTATTGTAGGCTGTATTAATGCATACCATCTTCTCGTATTGTAGGCTGTATTAAAGCATACTATCCTCTCGTATTGTAGGCTGTATTAAAGCATACCATCAACTCGTATTGTAGGCTGTATTAAAGCATACCATCTTCTCGTATTGTAGGCTGTATTAAAGCATAACACCAATTCGTATTGTAGGCTGTATTAAAGCATACCACCAACTCGTATTGTAGGCTGTATTGTAGCATACCATCAACTCGTATTGTAGGCTGTATTAAAGCATATCATCATCTCGTATTGTAGGCTGTATTAAAGCATACCATCTTCACGTTTTGTAGGCTGTATTAAAGCATACCATCATCTCGTATTGTAGGCTGTATTGAAGCATACCATCAACTCATATTGTAGGCTGTATTAAAGCATACCATCATCTCGTATTGTAGGCTGTATTGAAGCATACCATCAACTCATATTGTAGGCTGTATTAAAACATATCATATTCTCGTATCGTAGGCTGTATTGAAGCATACCATCAACTCATATTGTAGGCTGTATTAAAGCGTACCATCTTCTCGTATTGTAGGCTGTATTAATGCATACCATATTCTCGTATTGTATGCTGTATTAAATCATACCATCTTCTCGTATTGTAGGCTGTATTAAAGCATACCATATTCTCGTATTGTAGGCTGTATTAAAGCGTACCATCTTCTCGTATTGTAGGCTGTATTGAAGCATACCATCTTCTCGTATTGTAGGCTGTATTAAAGCATACCATCACCTCGTATTTGTAGGCTGTATTAAAGCATACCATCGCCTCGTATTGTAGGCTGTATTAAGGCATACCATCACCTCGTATTGTAGGCTGTATTAAAGCGTACCATCATCTCGTATTGTAGGCTATTTTGAAGCATACCATCTTCTCGTATTGTAGGCTGTATTAAAGCATACCATCATCTCGTATTGTAGGCTGTATTGAAGCATACCATCTTCTCGTATTGTAGGCTGTATTAAAGCATACCATCAACTCGTATTGTAGGCTGTATTAAAGCATACCATCTTCTCGTATTGTAGGCTGTATTGAAGCGTACCATCTTCTCGTATTGTAGGCTGTATTGAAGCATACATCTTCTCGTAGTGTAGGCTGTATTAAAGCATACCATCTTCTCGTATTGTAGGCTGTACTGAAGCAGACCATCTTCTCGTATTGTAGGCTGTATTAAAGCATACCATCAACTCGTATTGTAGGCTGTATTAAAGCATATCATCAACTCGTATTGTAGGCTGTATTAAAGCATACCATCTTCTCGTATTGTAGGCTGTATTAAAGCATACCATCAACTCGTATTGTAGGCTGTCTTAAAGCATACAATCTTCTCGTATTGTCGGCTGCATTAAAGCATACCATCAACTGGTATTGTAGGCTGTATTAAAGCGTACCATCTTCTCGTATTGTAGGCTGTATTAAAGCATACCATATTCTCCTATTGTAGGCTGTATTAAAGCATACCATCTTCTCGTATTGTAGGCTGCATTAAAGCATACCATCACCTCGTGTTGTAGGCTGTATTAAAGCGTACCATCTTTTCGTATTGTAGGCTGTATTAAAGCGTACCATCTTCTCGTATTGTAGGCTGTATTAAAGCATACCATCAACTCGTGCTATAGGCTGTATTGAAGCATACCATATTCTCGTATTGTAGGCTGTATTGAAGCATACCATCAACTCGTATTGTAGGCTGTATTACAGCATACCATCAACTCGTGTTATAGGCTGTATTAAAGCGTACCATCTTCTCGTATTGTAGGCTGTATTAAAGCATACCATCTTCTCGTATAGTAGGCTGTATTAAAGCATACCACCCTCCCGTATTTTAGGCTGTATTAAAGCATACCATCTTCTCGTAGTGTAGGATGTATTGAAGCATACCATCAACTCGTATTGTAGGCTGTATTGAAGCATACCATATTCTCGTATTGTAGGCTGTATTAAAGCATACCATATTCTCCTATTGTAGTCTGTATTAAAGCATACCATCAACTCGTATTGTAGGCTGTATTAAAGCATACCATCTTCTCGTAGTGTAGGATGTATTGAAGCATACAATCAACTCGTATTGTAGGCTGTATTAAAGCATACCATCTTCTCGTATTGTAGGCTGTATTGAAGCATACCATATTCTCGTATTGTAGGCTGTATTGAAGCATACCATCAACTCATATTGTAGGCTGTATTAAAGCGTACCGTCTTCTCGTATTGTAGGCTGTATTAAAGCATACTATATTCTCGTATTGTAGGCTGTATTGAAGCATACCGTCAACTCGTATTGTAGGCTGTATAAAAGCATACCATCTTCTCGTAGTGTAGGATGTATTTAAGCATACCATCAACTCGTATTGTAGGCTGTATTAAAGCGTACCATCTTCTCGTATTGTAGGCTGTATTGAAGCATACCATATTCTCGTATTGTAGGCTGTATTGAAGCATACCATCAACTCATATGGTAGGCTGTATTAAAGCGTATCATCTTCTCGTATTGTAGGCTGTATTAAAGCATACCATATTCTCCTATTGTAGGCTGCATTAAAGCATACCGTCAACTCGTATTGTAGGCTGTATTAAAGCATACCATCTTCTCGTATTGTAAGCTGTATTAAAGCATACCATCTTCTCCTATTGTAGGCTGTATTAAAGCATACCATCTTCTCGTATTGTAGGCTGTATTAAAGCATACTATCTTCTCGTATTGTAGGCTGTATTAAAGCATACCATCTTCTCGTATTGTACGCTGTATTAAAGCATACCATCTTCTCGTATTGAAGGCTGTATTAAAGCATAGCATCTTCTCATATTGTAGGCTGTAATAAAGTATACCACCAACTCGTATTGTAGGCTGTATTAAAGCATACCATCAACTCGTATTGTAGGCTGTATTGAAGTATACTATCTTCTCATATTGTAGGCTGTATTAAAGCATACCATCTTCTCGTATTGTAGGCTGTATTAAAGCATACCATCTTCTCATATTGTAGGCTGTATTAAAGCATACCATCTTCTCATATTGTAGGCTGTATTAAAGCATACTATCTTCTCGTATTGTAGGCTGTATTGAAGCATACCATCAACTCGTATTGTAGGCTATATTACAGCATACCATCAACTCGTATTGTAGGCTGTATTAAAGCGTACCATCCTCTCGTATTGTAGGCTGTATTAAAGCATACCATCTTCTCGTATCGTAGGCTGTATTGAAGCATACCATCTTCTCGTATTGTAGGCTGTATTAAAACATATCATCTTCTCCTATTGTAGGCTGTATTAAAGCATATCATCTTCTCCTATTGTAGGCTGTATTAAAGCATACCATCACCTCGTATTGTAGGCTGTATTAAAGCATACCATCATCTCGTATTGTAGGCTGTATTAAAGCATACCATCAACTCGTATTGTAGGCTGTATTGAAGCATACCATCAACTCGTATTGTAGGCTGTATTGAAGCATACCATCAACTCGTATTGTAGGCTGTATTGAAGCATACCATCAACTCGTATTGTAGGCTGTATTGAAGCATACCATCAACTCGTATTGTGGGCTGTATTGAAGCATACCATCAACTCGTATTGTAGGCTGTATTAAAGCATACTATATTCTCCTATTGTAGGCTGTATTAAAGCATACCATCTTCTCGTATTGTAGGCTGTAGTAAAGCATACCATCAAGTCGTATTGTAGGCTGTATTGAAGCATACCATATTCCCGTAGTGTAGGCTGTATTGAAGCATACCATATTCTCGTATTGTAGGATGTATTGAAGCATACCATTAACTCGTATTGTAGGCTGTATTAAAGCATACCATCTTCTCGTATTGTAGGCTGTATTAAAGCATACCATCTTCTCGTATTGTAGGCTGTATTGAAGCGTACCATATTCTCGTATTGTAGGCTGTATTGAAGCATACCATCAACTCATATTGTAGGCTGTATTAAAGCGTACCATCTTCTCGTATTGTAGGCTGTATTAAAGCATACCATCTTCTCGTATTGTAGGCTGTATTAAAGCATACCATCTTCTCGTATTGTAGGCTGTATTAAAGCATACCATCAACTCGTATTGTACGCTGTATTAAAGCATATCATCAACTCGTATTGTAGGCTGTATTAAAGCATACCATCAACTCCTATTGTAGGCTGTATTAAAGCATACCATTAACTCGTATTGTAGGCTGTATTGAAGCATACCAGCAACTCGTATTGTAGGCTGTATTAAAGCATACCATCTTCTCGTATTGTAGGCTGTATTAAAGCATACTATCAACTCGTATTGTAGGCTGTATTAGAGCATACCATCAACTCGTATTGTAGGCTGTATTAAAGCATACCATCAACTCGTTTTGTAGGCTGTATTAAAGCATACCATCATCTCGTATTGTAGGCTGTATTAAAGCATACTATCAACTCGTATTGTAGGCTGTATTAAAGCATACCATCAACTCGTATTGTAGGCTGTATTAAAGCATACCATCTTCTCGTATTGTAGGCTGTATTAAAGCATACCATATTCTCGTATTGTAGGCTGTATTGAAGCATACCTTTTTCTCATATTGTAGGCTGTATTGAAGCATACCATATTCTCGTATTGTTGGCTGTATTGAAGCATACCATATTCTCGTATTGTAGGCTGTATTGAAGCATACCATTTTCTCGTATTGTAGGCTGTATTGAAGCATACCATATTCTCGTATTGTAGGCTGTATTGAAGCATACCATATTCTCTTATTGTAGGCTGTATTGAAGCATACCATTTTCTCGTATTGTAGGCTGTATTGAAGCATACCATATTCTCGTATTGTAGGCTGTATTGAAGCATACCATCTTCTCGTATTGTAGGCTGTATTGAAGCATACCATATTCTCCTATTGTAGGCTGTATTGAAGCATACCATATTCTCGTATTGTAGGCTGTATTGAAGCATACCATATTCTCGTATTGTAGGCTGTATTGAAGCATACCATATTCTCGTATTGTAGGCTGTATTGAAGCATACCATATTCTCGTATTGTAGGCTGTATTGAAGCATACCATATTCTCGTATTGTAGGCTGTATTGAAGCATACCATATTCTCGTATTGTAGGCTGTATTGAAGCATACCATATTCTCGTATTGTAGGCTGTATTGAAGCATACCATATTCTCGTATTGTAGGCTGTATTGAAGCATACCATATTCTCGTATTGTAGGCTGTATTGAAGCATACCATATTCTCGTATTGTAGGCTGTATTGAAGCATACCATATTCTCGTATTGTAGGCTGTATTGAAGCATACCATATTCTCGTATTGTAGGCTGTATTGAAGCATACCATATTCTCGTATTGTAGGCTGTTGGTTAGGGAATCTGTTTTATATGGTTGGAGATCGATGGAGTCCTTCTATTGATCCACACGGGGTAATGGAGTGTGTGAACTGCCAATGCGCCCAGGTAACTAGAGTCCTTTTTACATATACATGTGAATACAAATCATTTGACTGTCCGATTAGCGCAGTGGCTAGCGCGCTCGCTTCACACTAATGTAACCTGGGATCCTCGGACCGGGAGGTATGTGAGATGGTAATGTGGTCGCCAGATCGAACAGGTTGGTTTTCTGCGGGTACTCCAGTGTTCTTCTCACACGAATAACCACATTTACGCTTTCATCCGCGCCAACGAGAGTGATTAATATAAGTTGTTAAAACTAGCTTCGCAATCCTTGTAAAATAAATAACGTTTAAACTTAAAAAAAAATTAATAGAGAAATCCCAAAGTTTAAATTTTAATACAAAACATGAACATTTAAAGAAAAGAAAACCAATCGGGCCGCAGGTTCTTATTACGGATCTTCCCAGCTAACGTTGTGAGTTTGAAATGTCAATGTGGCCAGGTAACAAGACATATATACTTTTAGGCGGTATTCTGGGCCAGTAACTGACCGCTGTCTCTCATTCAGAATTCACTATGTGCTCAGGTTAAATTGAAATGTTATTTCTGTTAATTGTCTTGAAGGTTGTAAAACAGCATATCGTGCAGATGGAGGGACGAGTGATTTGTTCTAATATAAAACGCGAGTGTCCAGCACCGAATTGTGACTCACCGGTGCGTAAACCAAAAACATGCTGCAAAGTATGCGCTGGAAAAGGTAAGCATGGTCCTCAGCACGAAGCAAGTAATGCATATTTATAGAATGAAATCAAACGAATGTTCGTCCGGCTGTTCGAATTACGCAGTGGTTAGCACGCTCGCTTCTCACCAATGGCACTTGGAAGTATGTGAGATGGTACTATGGTTGCCAGATCGGACATGTGGGTTTTTTTCCGGGTACTCCGGTTTCCTCCCGTACGAAGGGCCACATATATACGCTTTAGTTCCGCCACAAGAGTGATTAAGATAATATATTAAATCTTGTTTAGTTTAAACATATTTTATTTCACAATATAATACATATTGAACAATGCATACATCGGAAAATACAGAAAAGGGATTAGAATGAAAGACTTATATAATTCTTCACCTAAAATCTTCTTTCGCGTTCGTTGTAAAATAAATACAGTTTATAATTTAAAGTAATATTTGTTAAATGCACGTGATTTACGGAAAACATTTTTGTTTTTCTCCGAATTACTTTCGATTTTCAGAATCGTCATTTGAGGATCAGTTCGACACAATGGAATATCCCGTGTCTTATAAACCAACCCTAACAGAAACGAAGCACCACACAGCAGGTATGTATACTAATTAAAAATTAGGCGCATTATTTTAAGATTTCATCATTTGGCTGTTGCAATTTTAAAATCGAGACAATCAGAAAATCGGGTATGACATAAATATACACTACAAATTACAAGCAAGTACCCAGAACAGCTATGTAGAACAAGCCTTTTTACCAAACCCGAGATATTGCCGGGAAATAAGAAACCGCGCGTTAGCGAGAACGTCCATTAGCAAGGGTTCACGTTTCACGATATTTGGAAGGCTGAGAAAACGATATTCTACACCTAACATGAATGCAAGATCGGTTCCTGTCAACCACTCGGTCAGTATATTATGAAATCGAAATATCATATAGAAATAAATGGAGGAAGGCTACGTCTTTATTGTGTAGGACTCTCGAATTAGTAATGTTTCGCTTTAACTTGCTGCCGACGAAATAGGTCTACGCGAGAAGCAAAAATACAGTGTACATCTGTTATGTCGAAGTCGGTTATGTCGAATTCTCCGGTTATCTCGAAGTAGGAGAAAAAGTATCACAGTCCCGTATCATTTTACATGTAATTGACTCCGTTTATGTCGAATTTCGTTATGTCAAACTTCGGATATGTCGAAGTATTTTGCTAAAATACAATGACTTTGTTTGAGTGTATCATCGAATTATATTAGAACTAGATAGAATTGTTTTCAATGTACATTCAGTAGGTTTTAATTCGACCACACACTAAAACAAACAGATATTCTCCATGTATTTTCACTGGTTTACGTTTTCAGATTTGAGTGCACTGTTGGTAGGTGGCGGTCGACTGAAATACGGTGCACGGCCAGTTCGGACAAGAGCCGTTGCCATGGTCCATATCACAAATATAACTGATGAAGCTTTTAACTACGCTATTCGATTTTCAAGGTTATTCAACTATTTTTGTGCTGTTATACGGTCGTGTCTCGGTGATGTGTTTGGTTGTACAGACAACTTGTCTTATTAAGTAATATGGCGACAATGCATACTTGTTTTAGGTAGAAGAACACAGACTCAGGGGCAGTAGTGCCAACACTAATGGATACCCGGATAGAACCACCGACTCAGGGCAGTAGTGCCAACACTGATGGATACCCGGGAATAACACAGACTCAGGGCAGTAGTGCCAACACTGATGGATACCCCGGTAGAACACAGACTCAGGGCAGTAGTGCCAACACTGATGGATACCCGGATAGAACCACCGACTCAGGGCAGTAGTGCCAACACTGATGGATACCCGGGAATAACACAGACTCAGGGCAGTAGTGCCAACACTGATGGATACCCCGGTAGAACACAGACTCAGGGCAGTAGTGCCAACACTGATGGATACCCGGATAGAACCACCGACTCAGGGCAGTAGTGCCAACACTGATGGATACCCGGGAATAACACAGACTCAGGGCAGTAGTGCCAACACTGATGGATACCCCGGTAGAACACAGACTCAGGGCAGTAGTGCCAACACTGATGGATACCCGGATAGAACCACCGACTCAGGGCAGTAGTGCCAACACTGATGGATACCCGGGTAGAACACAGACTCAGGGCAGTAGTGCCAACACTGATGGATACCCGGGTAGAATACAGACTCAGGGCAGTAGTGCCAACACTGATGGATACCCGGGAAGAACACAGACTCAGGGCAGTAGTGCCAACACTGATGGATACCCGGGAAGAACACAGACTCAGGGCAGTAGTGCCAACACCGATGGATACCCGGGTAGAACACAGACTCAGGGCAGTAGTGCCAACACTGATGGATACCCCGGTAGAACCACCGACCCTCCGAAATCATTTCCGATAGATTCCTCTCAAGAAAGAACTCGACATCCTTAGTTGAATTCCAATAGTTTACGTATGCACATATGTCTTAGCTCGATTGCGAAACAAGTTCTTACAACTTATTTTAATCACTCTCGAGACCTCATTGCTGATGGAATACATCGCGACGAGGGAGAGAGAACAGGCAACGTGGAATTTAAGTTTATACAAATTAATTTTAGCTCGATTGCGAAACAAGTACTATCAACTTATATTAATCACTCTCGAGACCTCATTGCTGGTGGAATCCATCGCCACGAGGGAGAGAGAAGAGGCAACGTGGAATTTAAATGCCTTGCATAAGGGCACACTCGTAACGGCTCCAGCGGGGCTCGAACTCTGGACCTTTCGCACCTGAGGCGAAAGCGCGTCCACTGCGCAATAACGACTTCCACAAGTGATTTAAGTGTCTTACCTAAGGGCACAATCATAACGTCTCCGACGGGGTTCGAACTCGAATTCAAATTTACAACAGTTTAAGAAAATGTGACGGTGCTTTACACCGTGCACGTAAAAGAACCAGAGGAGACTCTGGAATGAGTCTCTGTCTGTATCATGCACTATCCTCCAAAAATCTAAAATGATTAATCTCTTCAGGAGGCGTCGCTCATATGGGCAACCGGTAGCGACGATGAATAAACGTAAAACACATACATTATGTATTAACTTGATTCTTGCGTGTACACAGTTAATTCTGATGTCCATTAAGAAGCAATTAAGTGGGCTGTTTATCTAGTTTTTATTTATGTTCCAAGAACAATTAATCTGAATAAGGATCCTGTTGATGATAACCAATCAAGAGCAACTGACAAAGCGGACTTGTTTATTTCATATCAGCCGGAATGTTTGCTTCATCAATTGAATGAATTCGACATTTCCAGTGGGATTCGAACCTACAGCGGTGAGTGGCAAGTGGTTTAAAGTGAACGAACTTAATCACTCCGCCACGGAGATCCAACGGTTATAAAGCTATCCTCATAGCTCAAGCTCGACCTGAAGACATTTTAGTGGTTAATTCTGCCATGTTGCCTTTGACTCAACCAATCAGAAGCTTAATTTTAGGAGTCTAAGCTTGAAATATAGAGAACTATGTCATAACCTCTGGGTCAGTTGCAAGCTATATGAGCTTTGAATACATGGAGCATATTTCACAGTCGATATATTTAGTAACATTCGGGATACGTTCATTTCTCGTCGCCCCCTGGTTAATCCGGGCTACGCTACACGGAGTATATTTCTCTGCGCATTGTTGTCTTTTTCGGACCTGGCCATAATGCGTGACAGAACTCTCTTCATTGGCCTCGTGCTGTGGATGAACATTAACACAAAGTCATGTTCATTAACAGGTTAAAACGACCTCTATTCTTCAAAATTACGGATGAGTACGGGAACACAGTTATTGGTCGGAAGATATCTAAGCAGAGGTCAAGAGCAAGTAGGGTCAGTACTATACTACTTATTGCATGTTTTATGAAGTCAAGAGCAAGTAGGGTCAGTACTATTCTACTTATTGCATGTTTTATGAAGTCAAGAGCAAGTAGGGTCAGTACTATTCTACTTATTGCATGTTTAATGAAGTCAAGAGCAAGTAGGGTCAGTACTATTCTACTTATTGCATGTTTTATGAAGTCAAGAGCAAGTAGGGTCAGTACTATTCTACTTATTGCATGTTTAATGAAGTCAAGAGCAAGTAGGGTCAGTACTATTCTACTTATTGCATGTTTTATGAAGTCAAGAGCAAGTAGGGTCAGTACTATTCTACTTATTGCATGTTTAATGAAGTCAAGAGCAAGTAGGGTCAGTACTATTCTACTTATTGCATGTTTTATGAAGTCAAGAGCAAGTAGGGTCAGTACTATTCTACTTATTGCATGTTTAATGAAGTCAAGAGCAAGTAGGGTCAGTACTATTCTACTTATTGCATGTTTTATGAAGTCAAGAGCAAGTAGGGTCAGTACTATACTACTTATTGCATGTGTTATGAAGTCAAGAGCACGTAGGGTCAGTACTATTCTACTTATTGCATGTTTATGAAGTCAAGAGCAAGTAGGGTCAGTACTATTCTACTTATTGCATGTTTTATGAAGTCAAGAGCAAGTAGGGTCAGTACTATTCTACTTACTGCATGTTTATGAAGTCAAGAGCAAGTAGGGTCAGTACTATTCTACTTATTGCATGTTTAATGAAGTCAAGAGCAAGTAGGGTCAGTACTATTCTACTTATTGCATGTTTTATGAAGTCAAGAGCAAGTAGGGTCAGTACTATTCTACTTATTGCATGTTTAATGAAGTCAAGAGCAAGTAGGGTCAGTACTATTCTACTTATTGCATGTTTAATGAAGTCAAGAGCAAGTAGGGTCAGTACTATTCTACTTATTGCATGTTTAATGAAGTCAAGAGCAAGTAGGGTCAGTACTATTCTACTTATTGCATGTTTTATGAAGTCAAGAGCAAGTAGGGTCAGTACTATGCTACTTATTGCAAGTTTTATGAAGTCAAGAGCAAGTAGTGTCAGTACTATACTACTTATTGCATGTGTTATGAAGTCAAGAGCAAGTAGGGTCAGTACTATTCTACTTATTGCATATTTTATGAAGTCAAGAGCAAGTAGGGTCAGTACTATTCTACTTATTGCATGTTTTATGAAGTCAAGAGCAAGTAGGGTCAGTACTATTCTACTTATTGCATGTTTTATGAAGTCAAGAGCAAGTAGGGTCAGTACTATTCTACTTATTGCATGTTTTATGAAGTCAAGAGCAAGTAGGGTCAATACTATTCTACTTATTGCATGTTTTATGAAGTCAAGAGCAAGTAGGGTCAGTACTATTCTACTTATTGCATGTTTTATGAAGTCAAGAGCACGTAGGGTCAGTACTATACTACTTATTGCATGTGTTATGAAGTCAAGAGCAAGTAGGGTCAGTACTATACTACTTATTGCATGTTTTATGAAGTCAAGAGCAAGTAGGGTCAGTACTATACTACTAATTGCATGTTTTATGAAGTCAATAGCAAGTAGGGTCAGTACTATTCTACTTATTGCATGTTTTATGAAGTCAAGAGCAAGTAGGGTCAGTACTATACTACTTATTGCATGTTTTATGAAGTCAAGAGCAAGTAGTGTCAGTACTATACTACTTATTGCATGTTTTATGAAGTCAAGAGCAAGTAGTGTCAGTACTATACTACTTATTGCATGTTTTATGAAGTCAAGAGCAAGTAGGGTCAGTACTATACTACTTATTGCATGTTTTATGAAGTCAAGAGCAAGTAGGGTCAGTACTATACTACTTATTGCATATTTTATGAAGTCAAGAGCAAGTAGGGTCAGTACTATTCTACTTATTGCATGTTTTATGAAGTTATATCTCAAGTTATTGGACGCTCTATATAACTTATATCTCAAGTTATTGGAAGCTCTATCTGAAGTTATATCTCAAGTTATTGGAAGCTCTATCTGAAGTTATATCTCAAGTTATTGGAAGCTCTATCTGAAGTAATATCTGAAGTTATTGGAAGCTCTATATGAAGTTATATCTGAAGTTATTGGAAGCTCTATCTGAAGTTATATCTGAAGTTATTGGAAGCTCTATATGAAGTTATATCTGAAGTTATTGGAAGCTCTATATGAAGTTATATCTGAAGTTATTGGACGCTCTATATAACTTATATCTCAAGTTATTGGAAGCTCTCTCTGAAGTTATATCTGAAGTTATTGGAAGCTCTATCTGAAGTTATATCTGAAGTTATTGGAAGCTATATCTGAGGTTATATCTGAAGTTATTGGAAGCTCTATATGAAGTTATATCTGGAGTTATTGGAAGCTCTATCTGACGTTATATCTGAAGTTATTGGAAGCTCTATATGAAGTTATATCTGAAGTTATTGGAAGCTCTATATGAAGTTATATCTGAAGTTATTGGAAGCTCTATCTGAAGTTATATCTGAAGTTATTGGACGCTCTATCTAAAGTTATATCTGAAGTTATTGGAAGCTCTATCTGAAGTTATATATGAAGTTATTGGAAGCTCTATCTGATGTTTTGGGAAGTTATCTAAAGTTAATCTGAAAGTTATCTGATGTTTAATTTGAACGTTTTGAAACCATTGATAAAAACCAAGTGACAATCGTGGTCATTGTGGACTTGAGCACAGCATTTGATACCATCCATATCCCGATACTGATCAAAATCCTGCAGGACGATGTTGATATCCAAAGCACTCCCTTGAAATGGATCGATTCTTATCTCACGAACAGAATAATGCAAGTCATTGGAAATAGGTGTAAGTTACTGTCAGATAGTTCGTTCACTGCTAATGTTCCGTTGTAACACCTGTGCAAAGTATAGACGACATGTTGTATCGGGTTGCATACGATGACTACACGTATTTTATATTGATATATATATATATATGATTTTACACTGGTGTTTCATAAAATAAATGTGCAGTGTAAATCGCTCGCTTAATACCAATATTCCAAAACTCGTTAGTTTATACAAATTTATCTTAGCTCGATTGCGAAACAAGTTCTTGCAACCTATATTAATCACTCTCGAGACCTCATTCCTGATGGAATCCATCGCCACGAGGGAGAGAGGCAACGTGGAATGTAAATGCCTTGCCTAAGGGCACACTCGCAACGGCTCCAGCGGGGCTCGAACTCCGGACCTTTCGCACCTGAAGCGAACGCGCATCCACTGCGCTATCACGACCTCCACTTAACTCGTTTTATACAATACAGTATGAAATCACTATGATTGTAAAATTCATTTTATCGCATTACCACAACGCGCTCGTTTTAATCATATGTGTGTATATAATAACGTTGCTACTTCCATTTTGTCGCCAAATGCCAGCGCAAATTGTCATGACGTCCACCGTAATTGTCATGACGTCATTACGCAAAGCAGCATTATATTTATGTTTTAAAACAGCGCTATAGCTGCATCAATACTTCTTTCAAATCGTCGTTTGTTTTACAATTAACGATATGTACCAATAAGAATAGAAATGTATTATACGTACATTATTCTCTCGCCCAATCACAATCCTTCCAGGTGGAATACACGTGTGTACATATACGAACAAATGTGATGGCTGTATGAAACGTAATACAAGCAGCATTATGGGAGGAATGTATTTACTTCATTCTGTTATTCCAGCTGGTATTGTGTCATGATTTGCCACATTACGTATGTCAATAACCACATATACGCTTTCATCCGCGCCAACGAAAGTGATTAATATAAGTTGTTAGCTTAAGCATATTTTATTTCCCAATATAATACATATTGAACAATGCATACATCACACATAATCAATATACAGAAAAAGGATTAGAATGAAAGACAGAGTCTTATATAATTCTTCTCCTCGAGATGTCAGTTGTTAGAACTTGCTTCGCAATCGTTGTAAAATAAATAAAGTTTAAACTTTTTTTAATAAGTAATTTAATGTCTCTATTCTCTGTACACAATATACCAGTTCTCCTGTATGTGTGAGTTTGAGGATTCAGTTGCATCATACAACATAGGTCACGTGGCGACTCTCTGGCTAT
>CM026401.1:61146595-61192222 GCA_014843695.1 Archivesica marissinica
GCTGTATTACAAGGTTGTTCTTATCTTAGCTGAGATAATGGCTGTATTACAAGGTTGTTCTTATCTTAGATGAGATAATGGCTGTATTACAAGGTTGTTCTTATCTTATCTGAGATAATAGCTGTATTACAAGGTTGTTCTTATCTTAGCTGAGATAATGGCTGTATTACAAGGTTGTTCTTATCTTAGCTGAGATAATGGCTGTATTACAAGGTTGTTCTTATCTTAGCTGAGATAATGGCTGTATTACAAGGTTGTTCTTATCTTAGCTGAGATAATAGCTGTATTACAAGGTTGTTCTTATCTTAGCTGAGATAATGGCTGTATTACAAGGTTGTTCTTATCTTAGCTGAGATAATAGCTGTATTACAAGGTTGTTCTTATCTTAGCTGAGATAATGGCTGTATTACAAGGTTGTTCTTATCTTAGCTGAGATAATGGCTGTATTACAAGATTGTTCTTATCTTAGCTGAGATAATAGCTGTATTACAAGGTTGTTCTTATCTGAGATAATGGCTGTATTACAAGATTGTTCTTATCTGAGATAATGGCTGTATTACAAGGTTGTTCTTATCTGAGATAATGGCTGTATTACAAGATTGTTCTTATCTGAGATAATGGCTGTATTACAAGATTGTTCTTATCTGAGATAATGGCTGTATTACAAGACTGGTCTTATCTGAGATAATGGCTGATTTACAAGATTGTTCTTATCTGAGATAATGGCTGTATTACAAGATTGTTCTTATCTGAGATCAGTGCTGTATTACAAGATTGTTCTTATCTGAGATAATGGCTGTATTACAAGATTGTTCTTATCTGAGATGGGATAAATGGCTGTATTACAAGATTGTTCTTATCTGAGATAATGGCTGTATTACAAGATTGTTCTTATCTGAGATAATGGCTGTATTACAAGAGTGTTCTTATCTGAGATAATGGCTGTATTACAAGATTGTTCTTATCTGAGATAATGGCTGTATTACAAGATTGTTCTTATCTGAGATAATGGCTGTATTACAAGATTGTTCTTATCTGAGATAATGGCTGTATTACAAGATTGTTCTTATCTGAGATAATGGCTGTATTACAAGATTGTTCTTATCTGAGATAATGGCTGTATTACAAGATTGGTCTTATCTGAGATAATGGCTGTATTACAAGATTGTTCTTATCTGAGATAATGGCTGTATTACAAAATTGGTCTTATCAGAGATAATGGCTGTATTACAAGATTGTTCTTATCTGAGATAATGGCTGTATTACCAGATTGTTCTTATCTGAGATAATGGCTGTATTACAAGATTGGTCTTATCTGAGATAATGGCTGTATTACAAGATTGTTCTTATCTGAGATAATGGCTGTATTACAAGATTGTTCTTATCTGAGATAGTGGCTGTATTACAAAATTGTTCTTATCAGAGATAATGGCTGTATTACAAGATTGTTCTTATCTGAGATAATGGCTGTATTACAAGGTTGTTCTTATCTGAGATAATGGCTGTATTACAAGATTGTTCTTATCTGAGATAATGGCTGTATTACAAGATTGTTCTTATCTGAGATAATGGCTGTATTACAAGATTGTTCTTATCTGAGATAATGGCTGTATTACAAGATTGTTCTTATCTGAGATAATGGCTGTATTACAAGATTGTTCTTATCTGAGATAATGGCTGTATTACAAGATTGTTCTTATCTTAGCTGAGATAATGGCTGTATTACAAGATTGTTCTTATCTGAGATAATGGCTGTATTACAAGCTTGTTCTTATCTGAGATAATGGCTGTTTTACAAGGTTGTTCATATCTGAGATAATGGCTGTATTACAAGGTTGTTCTTATCTTAGATGAGATAATGGCTGTATTACAAGGTTGTTCTTATCTTAGCTGAGATAATGGCTGTATTACAAGGTTGTTCTTATCTTAGTGAGATAATGGCTGTATTACAAGGTTGTTCTTATCTTAATGAGATAATAGCTGTATTACAAGGTTGTTCTTATCTTAGATGAGATAATAGCTGTATTACAAGGTTGTTCTTATCTTAGATGAGATAATGGCTGTATTACAAGGTTGTTCTTATCTTAGATGAGATAATGGCTGTATTACAAGGTTGTTCTTATCTTATCTGAGATAATGGCTGTATTACAAGGTTGTTCTTATCTTAGCTGAGATAATGGCTGTATTACAAGGTTGTTCTTATCTTAGCTGAGATAATAGCTGTATTACAAGGTTGTTCTTATCTTAGCTGAGATAATGGCTGTATTACAAGGTTGTTCTTATCTTAGCTGAGATAATGGCTGTATTACAAGGTTGTTCTTATCTTAGCTGAGATAATGGCTGTATTACAAGGTTGTTCTTATCTTAGCTGAGATAATGGCTGTATTACAAGGTTGTTCTTATCTTAGCTGAGATAATGGCTGTATTACAAGGTTGTTCTTATCTTACTGAGATAATGGCTGTATTACAAGATTGTTCTTATCTGAGATAATGGCTGTATTACAAGATTGTTCTTATCTGAGATAATGGCTGTATTACAAGGTTGTTCTTATCTGAGATAATGGCTGTATTACAAGATTGTTCTTATCTGAGATAATGGCTGTATTACAAGATTGTTCTTATCTGAGATAATGGCTGTATTACAAGACTGGTCTTATCTGAGATAATGGCTGATTTACAAGATTGTTCTTATCTGAGATAATGGCTGTATTACAAGATTGTTCTTATCTGAGATAATGGCTGTATTACAAGATTGTTCTTATCTGAGATAATGGCTGTATTACAAGATTGTTCTTATCTGAGATAATGGCTGTATTACAAGATTGTTCTTATCTGAGATAATGGCTGTATTACAAGATTGTTCTTATCTGAGATAATGGCTGTATTACAAGATTGTTCTTATCTGAGATAATGGCTGTATTACAAGATTGTTCTTATCTGAGATAATGGCTGTATTACAAGATTGTTCTTATCTGAGATAATGGCTGTATTACAAGATTGTTCTTATCTGAGATAATGGCTGTATTACAAGATTGTTCTTATCTGAGATAATGGCTGTATTACAAGATTGTTCTTATCTGAGATAATGGCTGTATTACAAGATTGTTCTTATCTGAGATAATGGCTGTATTACAAGATTGGTCTTATCTGAGATAATGGCTGTATTACAAGATTGTTCTTATCTGAGATAATGGCTGTATTACAAGATTGTTCTTATCTGAGATAATGGCTGTATTACAAGATTGGTCTTATCTGAGATAATGGCTGTATTACAAGATTGGTCTTATCTGAGATAATGGCTGTATTACAAGATTGTTCTTATCTGAGATAATGGCTGTATTACAAGAGTGGTCTTATCTGAGATAATGGCTGTATTACAAGTTGGTCTTATCTGAGATAATGGCTGTATTACAAAATTGGTCTTATCTGAGATAATGGCTGTATTACAAGATTGTTCTTATCTGAGATAATGGCTGTATTAAGATTGGTCTTATCTGAGATAATGGCTGTATTACAAGATTGGTCTTATCTGAGATAATGGCTGTATTACAAAATTGTTCTTATCTGAGATAATGGCTGTATTACAAGATTGTTCTTATCTGAGATAGGGCTGTATTACAAAATTGTTCTTATCAGAGATAATGGCTGTATTACAAGATTGTTCTTATCTGAGATAATGGCTGTATTACAAGATTGTTCTTATCTGAGATAATGGCTGTATTACAAGATTGTTCTTATCTGAGATAATGGCTGTATTACAAGAGTGTTCTTATCTGAGATAATGGCTGTATTACAAGATTGTTCTTATCTGAGATAATGGCTGTATTACAAGATTGTTCTTATCTGAGATAATGGCTGTATTACAAGATTGTTCTTATCTGAGATAATGGCTGTATTACAAGCTTGTTCTTATCTGAGATAATGGCTGTTTTACAAGGTTGTTCATATCTGAGATAATGGCTGTATTACAAGGTTGTTCTTATCTTAGATGAGATAATGGCTGTATTACAAGGTTGTTCTTATCTTAGCTGAGATAATGGCTGTATTACAAGGTTGTTCTTATCTTAGATGAGATAATGGCTGTATTACAAGGTTGTTCTTATCTTATATGAGATAATAGCTGTATTACAAGGTTGTTGTTATCTTAGATGAGATAATAGCTGTATTACAAGGTTGTTGTTATCTTAGATGAGATAATGGCTGTATTACAAGGTTGTTGTTATCTTAGATGAGATAATGGCTGTGTTATAAGGTTGTTCTTATCTTATCTGAGATAATGGCTGTATTACAAGGTTGTTCTTATCTTAGCTGAGATAATGGCTGTATTACAAGGTTGTTCTTATCTTAGCTGAGATAATAGCTGTATTACAAGGTTGTTCTTATCTTAGCTGAGATAATGGCTGTATTACAAGGTTGTTCTTATCTTAGCTGAGATAATAGCTGTATTACAAGGTTGTTCTTATCTTAGCTGAGATAATGGCTGTATTACAAGGTTGTTCTTATCTTAGCTGAGATAATGGCTGTATTACAAGGTTGTTCTTATCTTAGCTGAGATAATAGCTGTATTACAAAATTGTTGTTATCTATGATAATGGCTGTATTACAAGAGTGTTCTTATCTGAGCTGAGATAATGGCTGTATTACAAGATTGTTCTTATCTGAGCTGAGATAATGGCTGTATTACAAGATTGTTCTTATCTGGGATAGTGGCTGTATTACAAGATTGTTCTTATCTGAGATAATGGCTGTATTACAAGATTGTTCTTATCTGAGATAATGGCTGTATTGCAAAATTGTTCTTATCTGAGATAATGGCTGTATTACAAGGTTGGTCTTATCTGAGATAATGGCTGTATTACAAGATTGTTCTTATCTGAGATAATGGCTGTATTACAAGATTGTTCTTATCTGAGATAATGGCTGTATTACAAGACTGGTCTTATCTGAGATAATGGCTGATTTACAAGATTGTTCTTATCTGAGATAATGGCTGTATTACAAGATTGTTCTTATCTGAGATCAGTGCTGTATTACAAGAGTGTTCTTATCTGAGATAATGGCTGTATTACAAGATTGTTCTTATCTGAGATAATGGCTGTATTACAAGATTGTTCTTATCTGAGATAATGGCTGTATTACAAGATTGTTCTTATCTGAGATAATGGCTGTATTACAAGATTGTTCTTATCTTAGCTGAGATAATGGCTGTATTACAAGACTGGTCTTATCTGAGATAATGGCTGTATTACAAGATTGTTCTTATCTGAGATAATGGCTGTATTACAAGATTGTTCTTATCTGAGATCAGTGCTGTATTACAAGATTGTTCTTATCTGAGATAATGGCTGTATTACAAGATTGTTCTTATCTGAGATGGGATAAATGGCTGTATTATAAGATTGGTCTTATCTGAGATAATGGCTGTATTACAAGATTGTTCTTATCTGAGATAATGGCTGTATTACAGGAGTGGTCTTATCTGAGATAATGGCTGTATTACAAGATTGTTCTTATCTGAGATAATGGCTGTATTACATGATTGTTCTTATCTGAGATAATGGCTGTATTACAAGATTGGTCTTATCTGAGATAATGGCTGTATTACAAGATTGGTCTTATCTGAGATAATGGCTGTATTACAAGATTGTTCTTATCTGAGATAATGGCTCTATTACAAGAGTGGTCTTATCTGAGATAATGGCTGTATTACAAGTTTGGTCTTATCTGAGATAATGGCTGTATTACAAAATTGGTCTTATCAGAGATAATGGCTGTATTACAAGATTGTTCTTATCTGAGATAATGGCTGTATTACCAGATTGGTCTTATCTGAGATAATGGCTGTATTACAAGATTGGTCTTATCTGAGATAATGGCTGTATTACAAAATTGTTCTTATCTGAGATAATGGCTGTATTACAAGATTGTTCTTATCTGAGATAGTGGCTGTATTACAAAATTGTTCTTATCAGAGATAATGGCTGTATTACAAGATTGTTCTTATCTGAGATAATGGCTGTATTACAAGGTTGTTCTTATCTGAGATAATGGCTGTATTACAAGATTGTTCTTATCTGAGATAATGGCTGTATTACAAGAGTGTTCTTATCTGAGATAATGGCTGTATTACAAGATTGTTCTTATCTGAGATAATGGCTGTATTACAAGATTGTTCTTATCTGAGATAATGGCTGTATTACAAGATTGTTCTTATCTGAGATAATGGCTGTATTACAAGCTTGTTCTTATCTGAGATAATGGCTGTTTTACAAGGTTGTTCATATCTGAGATAATGGCTGTATTACAAGGTTGTTCTTATCTTAGATGAGATAATGGCTGTATTACAAGGTTGTTCTTATCTTAGCTGAGATAATGGCTGTATTACAAGGTTGTTCTTATCTTAGATGAGATAATGGCTGTATTACAAGGTTGTTCTTATCTTATATGAGATAATAGCTGTATTACAAGGTTGTTGTTATCTTAGATGAGATAATAGCTGTATTACAAGGTTGTTGTTATCTTAGATGAGATAATGGCTGTATTACAAGGTTGTTGTTATCTTAGATGAGATAATGGCTGTGTTATAAGGTTGTTCTTATCTTATCTGAGATAATGGCTGTATTACAAGGTTGTTCTTATCTTAGCTGAGATAATGGCTGTATTACAAGGTTGTTCTTATCTTAGCTGAGATAATAGCTGTATTACAAGGTTGTTCTTATCTTAGCTGAGATAATGGCTGTATTACAAGGTTGTTCTTATCTTAGCTGAGATAATGGCTGTATTACAAGGTTGTTCTTATCTTAGCTGAGATAATAGCTGTATTACAAGGTTGTTCTTATCTTAGCTGAGATAATGGCTGTATTACAAGGTTGTTCCTATCTTAGCTGAGATAATGGCTGTATTACAAGGTTGTTCTTATCTTAGCTGAGATAATAGCTGTATTACAAGGTTGTTGTTATCTGAGATAATGGCTGTATTACAAGAGTGTTCTTATCTGAGATAATGGCTGTATTACAAGATTGTTCTTATCTGAGATAATGGCTGTATTACAAGATTGTTCTTATACAGACATAAATTTTAAATTCATATTCCTGTCAAACTGACTGTCAAACAATCTAAGCACGTTGTTAGCATGTAAGATTGTACTCGTTATAAATCCAGTATACTCCAAGTGTTGTAGTACAGAAAACCAATCTAAAACATTTGTGATATGCTTGAGAGAGATATATATATATATAGCATTATTTTGATTTTTGATGAGCACACTCATACGTTTTAAATTTATTGTTCGTCTTTCTCCGTAGCTCCATTTTATAGTTCGACTTTCTCCGTAGCTCCATTATATAGTTCGTCTTTCTCCGTAGTGCAAATTTATAGTTCGACTTTCTCCGTAGCGCCATTTTATAGTTCGACTTTCTCCGTAGCGCCATTTTATAGTTTAGTTTTCTCCGTAGCTCCATTTTATAGTTCGTCTTTTACCGTAGCTCCATTTTATTGTTCGTCTTTTTCCGTAGCTCCATTTTATAGTTCGTCTTTTTCCGTAGCTCCATTTTATAGTTCGACTTTCTCCGTAGATCCATTTTATAGTTCGACTTTTTCCGTAGCTCCATTTTATAGTTCGACTTTTTCCGTAGCTCCATTTTATAGTTCGACTTTTTCCGTTCGACTTTCTCCGTAGCTTCATTTTATAGTTCGTCTTTCTCCGTAGCGCCATTTTATAGTTTGGCTTTCTCCATAGATCCATTTTATAGTTCGACTTTCTCCGTAGCCCCATTTTAACGTTCGACTTTCTCCGTAGCCCCATTTTAACGTTCGACTTACTCCGTAGCCCCATTTTAACGTTCGACTTTCTCCGTAGCTCCAGTTTATAGTTCGACTTTCTCCGTAGCCCCATTTTAACGTTCGACTTTCTCCGTAGCTCCATTTTATAGTTCGACTTTCTCCGTAGATCCATTTTATAGTTCGGTTTTCTCCGTAGCTCCATTATATAGTTTGACTTTCTCCGTAGCTCCATTTTATAGTTCGACTTTTTCCGTAGCTCCATTTTATAGTTCGACTTTTTCCGTAGCTCCATTTGATAGTTCGACATTCTCCGTAGCTCCATTTTATTGTTCGACTTTCTCCGTAGCTTCATTTTATAGTTCGTCTTTCTCCGTAGCGCCATTTTATAGTTTGGCTTTCTCCATAGATCCATTTTATAGTTCGACTTTCTCCGTAGCCCCATTTTAACGTTCGACTTTCTCCGTAGCCCCATTTTAACGTTCGACTTACTCCGTAGCCCCATTTTAACGTTCGACTTTCTCCGTAGCTCCAGTTTATAGTTCGACTCTCTCCGTAGCCCCATTTTAACGTTCGACTTGCTCTGTAGCTCCATTTTATAGTTCTACTTTCTCTGTAGCTCCATTTTATAGTTCGACTTTCTCTGTAGATCCATTTTATAGTTCGACTTTCTCCGTATCTCCATTTTATAGTTTGGCTTTCTCCGTAGCTCCATTTTATAGTTTGGCTTTCTCCGTAGCTCCATTTTATATTTCGACTTTCTCCGTAGCTCCATTTTATAGTTCGACTTTCTCCGTAGCTCATTTTATAGTTTGGCTTTCTCCGTAGCTCCATTTTATAGTTTGGCTTTCTCCGTAGCTCCATTTTATATTTCGACTTTCTCCGTAGCTCCATTTTATAGTTCGACTTTCTCCGTAGCTCCATTTTATAGTTCGACTTTCTCCGTAGCTCCATTTTATAGTTCGGATTTCTCCGTAGCTCCATTTTATAGTTTGGCTTTCTCCGTAGCTCCATTTTATAATTCGTCTTTTTCCGTAGCGCCATTTTATAGTTTGGTTTACTACATAGATCCATTTTATAGTTCGACTTTTGACCCTAGCGCCATTTTATAGTTCGACTTTTTCCGTAGGGCCATTTTATAGTTCGACCTTTTCCGTAGGGCCATTTTATAGTTCGACTTTTTCCGTAGCGCCATTTTAAAGTTCGACTTTTTCCGTAGGGCCATTTTATAGTTCGACTTTTTCCGTAGCGCCATTTTATAGTTCGACTTTTTCCGTAGCGCCATTTTATAGTTCGACTTTTTCCGTACACTAAATTTTATCGTTCGATTTTCTCCATAGCCCCATTTGATCTTTCTGTCATTTTGCCAGAAGTAAATTAGTGAACAATCGACTGGAAACCAGGCTACATGTATAGATGTACAAGATAAGACTAACAGCGACATGTGATATGAAAATCTATTAAACATTTATTGGATCCCGGTGTTACGGTAAAGGTCAACCATTCGTGAAATTGCTCAATTGAGGCAATTGAATGTGTGAAATATGTCATCAAGTGATGAGAGAGAAAGACCCATTTCAGAGTCTCCTCTGGTTCTTTTACGTGCACGGTGTAACGCACTGACACGAGACATCGGTTTAATGTCCCATCTGAAAGAATGTTAATTTCATTAGGGTCAGATCGAACCTGTGATTCCTGGATTACCAGTCCAGCGTGTTATCACTGGACTACATATCCGTCTGTGTGATTCTTCGGCTGTTTTACTATATCAACTTATTTTAGATATTTTAGAAAATGAGCCAAATTATCAATGCTCGGGTGATTTTCGCACGTGCATGATTGCATTTGTCAATCTCGGCGAGATTAAACCGTATCAACTTTCATGCTCTTGCACCGCGACAAGACAATTGCCAACCGACTTTATTGGATTGATTTGCCGCCAGGTACTGTGCTGCAAAGAAAAATAAACTATCTTGTGAACAAACCGGGCAAATGAATGAACTTTGTTTGGACGCTTTATATTAGTAACTTTATTCATTTGCGGAAAACATGGATTATATTACGGGTGTTACTCATCCACTATGTTTTACAACTCTATCAATAGTGTGGTTTTTTTCGTCAAATGAAAAAAAATTATGTTTCATATATGTAAATTTATTCCGGTGTAAATCTAGCATTTACAAAGTTGTACGTGATTATGTAAGTAAATATTCACAAGGAGAAGTCATTTACAAATACTTACTTCACCAATGTCAGTACATTGTGAGCAGACCTTTAAACGTTTGCTTTATATCGGAATAAATTTTGCTTGAGATAAATTATTTTTAAAAAATGTAAAACCATAATCTTGATTAAATTTTTTAATTAATCTCCGCCTGCAGCACATTCTAAGTAAATGCATAACTGGTATCAATGCTCGAAATGCAAATATAACACAATACTTACGTTTTCTAAGCATCCACTCATTATAATATATCGGTGTTCAACATATTCTAGGAAACGCAACCTAGGGACTTTAACGTTCAGATGGTTTGCCAGCCAGATATAAAATACGCCTTCTGTTTATCTGTTCTTCTTCACACATTGGAGTCAGACAAAGAAAAAAAGCGTAATATTCACAAGAAACTGCTATCAAAGAGGTAACTAGAGTGCTGTACCATTAAGACTATCTGGTCAGTGACTTTATACAGTATGAGAAATATAATAAAGCACCAATAGCGTCTATCATCATCATCATCATCATCATCATCATCATCATCATCATCATCATCATCATCATCATCATCATCATCATCATCATCATCATCATCATCATCATCATCATCATCATCATCATCATCATCATCATCATCATCATCATCATCATCATCATCATCATCATCATCATCATCATCATCATCATCATCATCATCATCATCATCATCATCATCATCATCATCATCATCATCAATCATCAATCATCAATCATCAATCATCAATCATCAAACAGCAGCAGCGGTAGCAGCATCCTCATCCTCATCTTCATCACCATCATCGTCATCATTATTACCATATTATTATCGTAAGTTTGCAACATCATCATGATTGTGTCGTTCTCTTCTGCACTGCCCAATAACGATTCGGTGTGTAGGAATCCCTCCAGATGTCCTAAATATGAGCTTTTAGTTGCGCATCGTGAAAGCAGTTATTAAGATAATGCTAAATGTGATGCCTCGAAACACTAGATCTTTCGCGGAACCAACCACGTCATTATAAATAATACATGTCAATCGGAATGAATTGAAGAGACAATGTTTTGCCATGGAATCAGTTGTATCACCCTGGTGAATATCCGTGCATTTTCAAATGACATTTTAACTTTATTGTGAACTATGGAGCGAACAGGAAACCCAATACGAACCCTATTAAGTACGTACAGAGAGCTTCTGCGTCGGTGTATTGAAATTCCCGCCCAATCCAGTGATTAAACAACAACGACAACGACAAGTGGGTATTCTCCGGGTATTCCGGTTTCCTTCCACACGAATGCGGACAGGTGAGTATTCTCCGGGTACTCCGGTTTCCTTCCACACGAATGCGGACAGGTGAGTATTCTCCGGGTACTCCGGTTTCCTTCCACACGAATGCGGACAGGTGAGTATTCTCCGGGTACTCCGGTTTCCTTCCACACGAATGCGGACAGGTGAGTATTCTCCGGGTACTCCGGTTTCCTTCCAAACGAATGCGGACAGGTGAGTATTCTCCGGGTACCCCGGTTTCCTCCCAAACGAATGCGGACAGGTGGGTTTTCTCCCGGTACTCCGGTTTCCTCCCACACGAATGACCACATATACGTTTTCATCCCCGCCAAACGAGTGATTAATATAAATTGTTAGAACTTGCTTCGCAATCGTTGTAGAATTATCTTCTATCAGGGTTGTGTCATTATAAAACTGATGATGATGATGACAGCATGCTATGTATTGCTATTGCTATACAAGTGGTACATCCTCTATCAGGGTTGTGTCATTATAAATAATAATAGTAATAATAATAATAAAGACTTTATTTAACGAGATTACTCATTTAACAAAAGTTAATCTACCATGAGGCCCTCAACATATATACAATCAAATGCAATCAATCACTGCTATAAGTGAGAACTGCATATTGGAATAATATAGTAATGTAAAAGCTGAAAAATAGAGAAACTATATTTAATATGTAATGGAATATGATGATATATGGAATTGGCTAGCAGAGTAGAAAATGGGAATGAGACAATTAATGATGCTAGATCTATCTAACAATATGCAGATTTGACTTGTAGTGGTATCTTCAAAATATGTATGAAATCAACTTAAAGACAGCAATTTTCCTGATGATGATGACGACAGCATGCTATGCATTGCTATTGAGATACTCTATAAGATGCGGATGCTTAGTGATCCTGTTTAGAAATGCTATAGCTATCAGTGCTACATAGAATGACTGTGTACAGAAGCTTCACAGCGGGAAATGCTATAGCTATCAGTGCTACATAGAATGACTGTGTACAGAAGCTTCACAGCGGGAAATGCTATAGCTATCAGTGCTACATAGAATGACTGTGTACAGAAGCTTCACAACGGGAAATGGAAGCCATGTATTCCTCATTGTGTCAATTAAACGTATTGGTTTGGTAGAATAAATATTAAAAAGGTATTTTAAAGTTAAAAATATAACGTGGTATAAACAGAAGGAATACAACCAACCTGTGTTTCGTTTATAGGGGTATACGTGTACACAATAATAATTATGCTGCCCAGAGTGTATGGGGAGTTTAATCCTTTTATTCCCACTTGCTGTTGTCCAGTAGACATATATGTCATACGCATACAACTTAAAGTTATGGCGAATGCACAAGTTCAAATTGAGTTTGTCCGCAACAAACGCGGTAGACAAAGTCTTGTTGTTGGTGGTTACAGGTTCATGGTATGTATATATATAGCTGCTGTCTGTCTGCGTGTCTGTCCGTCCGCTTGATTGTATTTGATCTTAATTACTCTTAAGCACATTCTGTCTGTCTGCATGTCTATCCGTCCCACACCCGTTTTTATATAAGTTCTAATTTTATATAAGTGGGAACAATAGGACTACACCGTATGGGGAGACCGTGTTAAACATAGATATGTTAAACAGCACACGTGTATTGTATGCTCCCAATAGATACATCACGGTTTGCTTTTATTCCCCTTTTTACGTTTATTTATCGTCGCTAACGGTTGCCCAAAATGAGCGCCGTCTCCTGAAGAGATTAGTCATTTTAGATTTTTGGAGGATAGTTCAATGATACAGAGCCCATTCCAGAATCTCCTCTGGTTCTTTTACGTGCCCGGTGTACAGCACCAACAAGATACCTCGGATTAAAGTCCCATCTGAAAGACTGTTAATTATTATTAGGATCAGACGGGGGGTCGGACCTGCAATCCCTGATTACCAGTCAAATTAAATGTTAACTAAAGGATGTATAGTTAGTTACCTAATTACTGTCTATTCCAAGAGCAATGGAACGTACTAGTATATTATCTTAGTTAGGTTAAGGGCGTGGATATGCGAGCAACAAAATCATATCTTTTTTTTTATGAAAATATTTTCTTTCTTTTTTTTGGACTTTCCGTTTTTCTTCTTTACATTTTTTACATTGTTATTAATAAATCAATTGATTTAAAATTTCCAAAACTATGCACGCTACTTCTTAAGAATCGTAGAAAAAGTCTGCCCATTATGTTACATATGTTTGATCTAAGGGGAGGGTCGTCACTAATGTTGGTAACACTTGTGACCCAACTTATAAATAATAACAGTTTCACTAATATAATATTCGTTACATTTCATTTGTTGTATATTGTGCATTTTGTGTATATGTATGTTATTCGAAACCAATAAAATATGTTTAAATCAAAACCAGTCAAATTTGTTAACCACTGCACTACAGATCCGTCTGTATATTTTTATTCCTTAAGCAACGTCACCTAATTTAAATTGTCCCACTTTAATATGCACCCTTACAGAAACCCATCTTTTAATTAAAGTTTGTTCTTTGATGTTTTAAGCACAGTTAATATTAAACAGTATTAAAATTAATTCGAAGAAATCCCGTGAGACTATTGTATTTCTGGTTAATGACCTTCCAGCAAGAACTGTGTAATTCCACAATCCTCTAGTGACAAATTTCGTCATACAAAATCAGGTGGAAGTACCATTCGTTTGTCCTCGCAATGATGCATGTAACGACCGCGTAATGACGTTTAATTTTACATTAAAGTGAATTTGGTTAGTTGTACGATTTATAGCGGCGGAAGCTATACATCAACTATGATTAAATAGGCAGGCAACTACACGCGACTACTGCCACTATAAGGACTAAAATTAACGAAATAAATCTTTCATCTAAAGCATAAATAGAATCCAATGAAGGTTAAACTAATAAATTCGTGACAATTAGTACGTGACGCAATAGTTCGACGTGTAGTCGCTATTATTACGTTCAGTTAATATCTAGGGACCTCCGTGACCGAGTGGCTGAGGTCGTTGACTTCTAATATCTTATCGCTCATCGCTGTAGGTTCGAATCCCATTTGGGGGGTGTCGAATTCTTTCATGTGAGGTAGCTATCCAGCTGGCTTGCGGTAGCTCGGAGAGGGTGTGATCCGCTCGTGCCTGATGTGCGCCGCCCGTGTCTGATGTGCGCCGCCCGTGCCTGACGTGCACCGCCCGTGTCTGATGTGCACCGCCCGAGCCTGATATACTGCTCTGACGGACATCCGGGGATCTTCATCACCAATAAGGTTGTAAAACAACAAATAAATTGCCTATTAAATACATAGTAAAAAGTAAAAACATACAGTCTGTTCATTTATATTTCCAATCTTTCATTTCTTCTGATACCACATCCACTGTGAAGAGGTATTCAAATCAGCCTGAAACACACCAAGAATATTTCAAATTTTATGTTTCAAATAGCCAGTGCTCACCTGTGAATAACGTCACTGTATTCCTCCGCCAAATAATACAGTATACCAACCTTCAGTTTGCAATGGCCTGAACTCTTATACCACATCTTTTCTACACATCAACTAGTCTGAAGTCTTCACAAGTCAGATAATTTCTCAAAAAACACAAAACCTATACACTGCCTGTCATGAAAATGCATTTTTACCAAAGTGCAAAATTAACTATATTAGTTATTGGGACTACATTCGATGCACCTCTGCCTATTTACGTATATACAACCATAACGCTGGAGAGGCACCATATGACCTAACATTTTCGCGGCCAATGCCTTCCGGAGTGTTGACGGAAATATCGCATCACTGCCTTGCCAGCATCTAACGTTACGGAAATCCGAGCTGCTGATGATGGGTTGAACTTGAGTCACGCACGTATGCTCAAGAGCGTGTCCCGGCGAGAGGGAAATTCCTAGAAGGAATCCCAGTACCTTACGCCTTCGGTGGAGTGCGTGCCCAGACAACGGGTATCATTTTGTGAATACGATAATTATCAAGATTGGCATGGACCGGAAACAGGAGGGTTCCACATTTGACTTGTATTAAACTGGCAACCATTTCTCGGTACAAGCAGTAACAAACCCTAACCCTAACCCTCATTAGTGTCGCATAAAATATACTTAGAATCCGAAACAAATCTAGCAGTCGTTTGTTGCTGTGGATATGAGAAACATTAGTCAGTTACTGCCCCTGAATGCTCCCAAGTAGAATTCCTTCATTATTTATTTCCTCTGTTTTTATCGTCGCTTCCTTTGCACCACAGGCTATCCACTTTCATCCGTTTTCTCATCCGTTAATTCCTGATTACAATATTCAATCTCGACAAATATCCCACAGCATCCAATGGCTACTTTACTGTAAAACTTGACATGATTTTGATCAAGTTACATTGATCATACCACAACATTTGGTTAGAAAACAACAGTAAAAACAAAGGATTCCAACTACAATATATAAGTCCCAATATACATTTCGGGATAAATCGGACTTTATCTGTCAAGGGAGGTAATATAAAAACAAGTAAGGTCTCTCATTGTCTGTAAGCAATATTTCAAATTGGTAGTCTGATATAGAACTCCCGTTGTTAATTTAAAATACGATGGAACACGAGTGGAAAAGGTTGAACAAACTGCTTCAAGCGTTTCGTATTTCATATTTCTACTAATAGATATTTGTACATGCCTTTGGCTAGTATAGAGACACTAACGTCATAATGAAGCTGATCAGGCAGCGGTGGCAGTGATATATTGTATTATATAGGTTTCCAAGGACTAATAATATTTATGTAATGAAATAAAACTGTCTGCTAGTCAAGCAAATTATGTCCTTACGTAATGTTATATTTAAGACTACACTTGTCTATTGCTCATCTATTGCGCGATGTGACTACTTCTAAGCGAATCAGCGTCTCCCGAAGCGCGCACGTGGGAACAGTACACGTTTGTAACATAGTGAAGTGTGTACGCACGTACGACCGTGCACGTGTATCGATTACTTTGATTTCTTAAATTGATACATTGGTGAGTTGTCACTATAATGTATTTCTACGCATGACCTACATATCCTGTAATTACGATATATTACGATGCGGGCGGGAGTCCCCAAGTGTGGACACAACAAGGTTGCCGCATGTGGTTATACCATTATGAGCTGAACATAACCGGTATCATTGCACTATCCTCCAACATCTAAAATGACTAATCTCTTTAGGAGGTGTCACTCATATGGGCAACCGGTAGCGACGATAAATAAACGTAAAACACCACCATATATATGGAGGCAAATTGCAACATGTAAATGTTCAAAGAATGCGTGTCACCAGGGACTCATCGACGTCATCAATATATTTTAATGACGAAATGATCGATGTCAAATACCGTGCCTAGTTTATGTCACATTATGCTCGCTATTACGAGCACTCGATGTTTTCTGGAGTCAGTGACAATAGACTTATTTGTACGCTTCTGTCGCATTTAATCTCTGTTAAAGAGATTAAACGGAATTTCTGATTAGATCAAGCCAACAAAGCAATCCACTACAGACAATCTGATTTCGCTTCATACTTGTGTGGCAAATTGCTGCATAATTCTCTTCCAGTAAATATCTATCTGACTGCAAATTTCACTTGTGTCCCTGCTTATTCATCCTAAAATAGTGGTCCTTTCATAATGAATATATAACCAGTCTATTGCATACGGAGCGTGAAGTTTCTATATTTGTTATTCAAGCTTCGCCAGACACATTTAACAACATTGCTGATTAATAATATTACGTGGCTTTGAATAAACCTTATGTCACTTATTTAGTATTTTATGTAATCTTCTCTCAACCTGTATTGCGACACATGTTTTCGTAACCCATTAGTTTAATTACTCTCGAGGCTGCTTTCCTCGTGGAATCCATCGCCATGAGGGAGAGAGAATTGGAAATGTGCATTTAAGTACCTTATCCATAGACGACACCACACCCCCCGTGATTAATTCATGGCTTGCACTCTCAACTCCCCAGTTGCGGGGCGAACACCATACCCACAACACCACGGAGGCTGTGCTGATTTAATCGCATTAGGCTGCATGATTTTTTAACCTTTAAAATTAAATCCTTTAATTTAATGATTTATACATATTCACACGATGTATAAGAATCGTAGAAAATACACAACACTACTGAACTATGTACATTGGTTTAAACATATGTATTCGACATTATTTAAAAATAATTTACTACAAATAATTATGTACACAATAAATACAAGTGGATTGAAATGAAAGCTAAAAGCTTATTGAATTTCTCTCCACTATGTACATTAAATTTGAATTCAATAATACTCAGTTACGTTTGCAACAAGTGTTGATAACATAATGTCTATTAATTTAAGCATCACGTGAACCTATGCGAGTTTGTCACGCATCCAGGTGATTCACAGCGCAATAAACCTGTCACTGCCATCCACTGCAACCTATTGCGGCTAGAGATAACCTGCTGATGCTGTTGACTGATCGCGGTTGTAAAATATAAAAGTAAAAGTAAAGTGTTTGTTTATTATAGTGTCACCCCTATTAAAAGGGCCAGTCATTTCTGACTTATGAGACACCTCTTATAGACAGTAGGTATTTCCCGAATCCTATGTTTGAAGGCAAGGCCAAATGGCTGATAGGTAATCGCTAACCATTATTTAACTAGCTGGCGGCTCACCAACCGGCGATATCAGAACGAACCCCATGACGAGGTTCGAACATTCGACCTCCCGCTCCTTAGGCGGACGACTTAACCACTAGGCCACGGAGACGGTCTAATATGTGTACACGTTGATAATGAAGTCCGAGAGAGAAATTCAATGGCGTCCAAAATGGCAGAATATCTCGTCTAGAATGTCACTAGTTTCAAAGTTTGTACATTTAACGGGTTCAAATTTACGTTTTGGCATTTACTTCCGGCATCATACCCGCCACTATCTGAAACATTTAGAATTCACATGTTGATCTCACGGCGCTATTGGAGAGTTGGCAGGTTTAACTCTTGCAACATCTTGTGATTACATACTTTACTCTATCTCCACCATTCCTGTGACTACATACTTTACTCTATCTCCACCATTCCTGTGACTACATACTTTACTCTATCTCCACCATTCCTGTGACTACATACTTTACTCTATCTCCACCATTCCTGTGACTACATACTTTACTCTATCTCCACCATTCCTGTGACTACATACTTTACTCTATCTCCACCATTCTTGTGACTTGCATGTTCCGAAGTTGTAATGTTCACTAAGTCAAGATGTGTCATAGTATCCGCGAGAAGAAAACATCGCCATTGCATATAATATGCATAGAGAGAATACTTATATGCACCCGCCTCCGTGGTCGAGTGGATAAGGTCGCTGACCACTGTAACCTATCATCACTGTTGGTCACTTGTTCGAGCCCAGCACAGGCCGTATCTCATTATATGAAAAAGTTGGCAGTTTCTTACGGAGTTTTGTGCACCAAGTACTGGTTAATCGCTGGAGCCTACCCATGTAAGGTGTTGTTAGGTAAACTGCCCGACACTCAAATGGGCAACCGGTAACAGTTTCTTTCGGAGGTTGGTGCGCCAAGTACTGGTTAATCGCTGGAGCCTGCCCATGTACGGTGTTGTTAGGGACACTACCGTACGCTCAAATGGGCAACCGGTAGCGACGTTAAATAAACTTAAATAAAAAGTGTTATATGAGTTGTTCAAAAAATTCATGACTCGATGAAAAACATTTTAAAAAACGGTCACAGCGCATGGTATCATGCATATAATGAACTACTCTTTCACTCGAAAATTAGTTCGATTCCTCTGAGAGAATCAGGTTCATATTCAGGATGAAGGCACTTTGCAATATTCCGGTTGTAAAATGAAGCCTAAACAAATTCTACTCTGCTATGTTTTCCGTTGTTGACGTGCCTGATGCTCGAGGCACATTTACATGTATCTATAATATCTTCTAATTTAGGATTTGGTAATTAGAAAAACAGATCATCTATTTTCCAGGAAAATATATTCTCGGAAAGGCATATTTGTCTGAATTTATTGACGTCTGTATGGTTACAATAACTCTATATTCCCGTATAATACTAGTAGAACGGGTCTGTGCACAATGGACACCATTACTAGGTAGCTTAATCAGGGGTGTAGTTTGGGGTGGATACATGTGTAGGTACTACTGGGATATAACTTATCGGGGTTATCACGAGGGAGGGAGAAGAGGCAACGTGGAATTTAAATGCCTTGACACTTGAATCATCATTGTCTCGTTGCCATGACACTTGAATACTCATTGTCTCGTTGCCTTGACCTCTTGAATCCTCATTGTCTCGTTGCCTTGACACTTGAATCCTCATTGTCTCGTTGCCTTGACACTTGAATCCTCATTGTCTCGTTGCCTTGACACTTGAATCATCATTGTCTCGTTGCCTTGACACTTGAATCATCATTGTCTCGTTGCCTTGACCTCTTGAATCCTCATTGTCTTGTTGCCTTGACCTCTTGAATAATCATTGTCTCGTTGCCTTGACCTCTTGAATCCTCATTGTCTTGTTGCCCTGACACTTGAATCCTCATTGTCTCGTTGCCCTGACTCTTGAATCCTCATTGTCTTGTTGCCCTGACACTTGAATCCTCATTGTCTTGTTTCATTGACACTTGAATCATCATTGTCTCGTTGCCTTGACACTTGAACCATCATTGTCTCGTTGCCTTGACACTTGAATCATCATTATCTCGTTGCCTTGACGTCCAAAATTGCTCTGATAAAAGTATAAATTTTATTTATTTTACAACGATTGCGAAACAAGCTATAACAACTTATATTAATCACTCTCGTTGGCGCGGATGAAAGCGTATTTGTGGTCATTCGTGTGGGAGGAAACCGGAGTACCCGGAGAAAACCCACCTGTCCGATCTGGCGACCACCGTACCATCTCACATACTTCCCGGTCCGAGGATCGAACCTGGATTGCATTGGTTAGAAGCGAGCGCGCTAACCACTGAGCTAATCGGATTGCTCTGATAGTAACAGGATGTAATTTTAAAATATGTTTTATATTTGTATGCATAGTGCCAAGCCTATGGTGTATCAACATGTTCTTTAAAAATTGGATTTGAACCCGAAACCATTTGTCCAGACCCCCAAGCGTCTGTGGTGTTTTAAAACTTGGTTCGAAAATCAAGCTACACTAAATTTGTATAAACCAATAATTAAATTTCATTTGGTAATACATACATGTGATGTCTTTTTTGTTTTTTTTATACAAATTTATTTTAGCTCGATTGCGAAACATGTTCTTACAGCTTAATTAATCACTCTCGAGACCTCATTCCTGATGGAATCCATCGCCATGAAGGAGAGAGAAGAGGCAATGTGGAATTTAAATGCATTGCCTAAGGACACAATCGTAACGGCTCCAGCGGGGCTCGAACTCCGGACCTTTCGCACCTGAAGCGAACGCGCATCCACTGCCTATCACGACTTCCACACGTAGAGAAATGACGTCTAAAGTTACGTCACGTAATCGAAAACGGCAACGTTCGCGATATACATGTAAGTTTAAAATTCATTTTTGGAACAAATATTCTAAACGAAATTACCCTAAATGTTGAATAGCTCTTAAGGAAATGACTGAAAAACATAATTATGCAAAATAAAAACATTTTTTGGAAATTTCACCAACCAAGTGGCCCCTTTTGATAAATCGCGTGACACAATTATGTTTGGATTGAAGATTGTGCAAATATATATTACTATGCACAGAAGAACATTTATTAAGTAAGGTAGATATATTAGCTTAACTGATATCTGGAAATACAAATTACCCCATTCAACACCAAATAACTGACATGGACTGGTGCATGATATTCTTAGACCAATATATTAATAAGAAAATTACATTCCGACCAGTTCATAAATTTATCAAAATGGGTAAGTTTTGTCTAAAAATAGTAATATTACTGACAAACACTGCAGATCATGATGAGACGGCTCGTCATGAGCCGGCTCATCTGGATCTTCACTTGTTGTAAGCTTATTGAGATGCCTGTGGTGTTGAAATGGTTAACTGATATCTGGAAATACAAATTATGAAAATTGTAACAACGGAACTGGTATGCAGCAGGAACGATGTCTCGCTCAGACTGGCTCGTCCCGTGTGTATTCGCGGGTGTGATCAGGGACATGTGTCGAGTGATTGATACCACACGGTCGTGTAGGTGGTATATGAGCAGGTATAGGACCCCCGTGAAATAAGTCACATAAGTGTCTGGGTGTTCGCGAACAAATCTCGAGGGGAATAGTAACACCCAACTGTTTATGTACATACATGGGCATGGTGTTTATGGATGCACGCCGCTGTGTTTTCTCCGTCTTCGTGCTATGGTAAATCGATGAACTACCACAGTCAAATTCTAAGTTCCAAACAAGAATCCACTTGTAACGCATGCAGTTCTGTAAACTACACTTTAGGTGCGAAAGGTCCGGAGTTCGAACCCCGCTGGAGTCGTTACGATTGTGCCCTTAGGCAAGGCATTTAAATTCCACGTTGCCTCTTCTCTCTCCCTCGTGGCGATGGACTCCATCAGGAATGAGGTCTCGAGAGTGATTAATATAAGTTGAAATAACTTGTTTCGCAATCGAGCTCAAATAAATGTGTATAAACTTAACCCCAGGGCTTCTGCTTGGTGTTAGACACCAGTAACCATGGCAACACAATGAAAGTTTTTGACAATTTCCCCAATGTAAACAAACACTAGTTCAAAATGGAACGTGTAGGGATCCTAGCTGTCACGTACGGCTATTTACTCATCAATGCGCTAGAGCAAGTAGTACTGAAATAAATTCATAAAACGTCTTCTTCAAATGAACACAACTGCCACAGACGTGCCGCAGTCACAATAATATATGCCAACAATCTCTGGTTCTACGGTAAAACATCAAATTATGCAAAAACTACTTTCTCGGGTACAACGACCGGGAACCAATTCTTTTAGTGGGGTCACAAGTTAAGTGTGGAACCAGAGACGCGTCTCGGAAGAGACGAAAGAAGTCCCTACAACTATTTAGTTTAAACATATTTATTTTTCAATTACAAAATGACAATAATACAATATAAAAGATGATAATGAAAGATTACGTTTTATAGAATTATTCTCCTTGGTTACACATAGTTACATTGTATTTCATTGGCTGAGAAGGTTACACTAACAATCAAAAATACGTGTGCTTAATGTAGAGTATTTAATTATTTATGTAATTATATGAATGTGAATACATAATTAGATAAGACAATACAATAGCATACATTGACCGAAAGGAAAGGTGTTACAGAAATAATAAGTAAGGAGGTGGACAGTATAATGCCGAATAGAGAGAGAGAGAGGGATATAGAGGGAGATAGAGGTAAGGGAGATAGGGAGGGACAGAGATAGGGAGGGAGGGACAGAGATAAGGGAGGGACATAGAGAGAGAGAGAGAGAGAGAGAGAGAGAGAAAGAGGGAGATAGAGGAAAGGGAGAGAGGGAGGGACATATATAGTGAGGGAGGGACAGAGAGAGGGAATGGAGAGAGGGGGACATAGGTAGGGAGGGAGGGAGGGACAGAGAGAGAGAGAGGGAGGGAGAGAGGCAATGGAGAGAGGGGGGCATAGATAGGCAGGGACAGAGAGATGGAGGGAGGGAATAGGGACGGACGGGCGGAGGGACGGGCGGGCGGGCGGAGTGAGGGAAAATGAGGGAGATAGCGGGAGGGAGAATGGAAGGAAAGTTGAATGTATCAAGAACATACAATTGTTTACTAGTACGTGTATGACCAATTGAAACCTGCTAATTAATCTAACAGCTGTAGAGGACCGAGGTCCCTGTGTCTTTGACAGGTTAATATATTCAGATAGAAGGGATTAAACGGCAATAAGGATTCTCCAGGGGTGGTGTAAATCGGTGATACCTCTGTCACGGCACATGCTACGTGTTATTGATGTGTTATTACTGTGGTTATTGCAGGTGTCAACCAACGCGCGTGTGTATGACGTTGTCAATTATTTTGGATACTATTATTTAGATCTCGTTGTAAAGAGAATTCTGTATAATCGTGGGTTTTTAATTTCGCTATATTGGTCATCATTCAGAAGTCCTGATTAATACAATAGTGACATGTTATTATAGAAATCATATAAATTCCGCGAATTAAAACACAAACCTGCTGTATTACAGGTCAGACACCGCTATTGAAATTTGCATAGGCCACCATTATAACACACAGTGCCATTATATGTTCCCCAAAAATAGTTTGGCACAAAAGACAGTAGTTTTCAACACACTGACATTTGAGCCACAAGACAATGTCAAATTTCAATAGGGTTGGCCAATTGCGGTTTTTTTTATTTCTCACTAAAGGCATTAAGTTACTAAGGTACTTTGGTGGTGAATGTTGGACTGGCACCTGCATTTATACTATTGTGGTTTCTATTTCCCTACTTTTCTTTCCCTGAGACAACTCTATCATTCACTGGAAAGCATAAACAAAGACACAAAATGCAAATACAGACAGAAATCTACGTATAAAAGTGGTTCACTTTAAAAACACGAATTTGACATAACTATGTGTACATACCTGAACGTATACGCTATAAACAATGCGAATTGATGAGACATGGATACGAGCAGGACCCACGAACTGTCCCTATGGCATTGCAGACTCAGAAATGATGCTAGGCTTCACCAGGACGTGACAAGATAAGTTCTAAATTTCGTTAAAACTGAGTGAAATTGTTGAATATATGCGCAGATATCCTGTTTCTTTAAACTTTATTTATTTTACAATGATTGCGAAGCAAGTTTTAACAACTTATATTAATCACTCTCGTTGGCGCGGATGAAAGCGTAAATGTGGTCATTCGTGTGGGATGAAACCGGAGTACCCGGAGAAACTGACCTGTCCGATCTGGCGACCACCCTACCATCTCAGATACTTCCCCGGTCCGAGGATCGAACCCGGGCTGCATTGGTGAGAAGTGAGCGCGCTAACCATTGCGCTAATCGGACAGACAATAAACGATTACATATCAACGTGTATGCATGATATACATTGCGAGCATAACAAACACAATACAGTCTACATCCGCTATGTCAAAGTCGGTTATGTCGAATTCTCCGGTTATCGCAAAGTCGAATCAAAGTCACGTTTCAGACATTTATCATTTTACACATAACTGTCTCCGTTTATATATAATGTCGTTAAGTCAAACTTCGGTTATGTCGAATCATTTTGTTCGGTCCAACGGAATTCGACATAACGGATGTAGACTGTATATAATTTCATTTTCTGACGGAAGTACGACATCATTGTATTTATATAGCGTTACTCACTATTGGGTATAATGCTATTCTGTCGGATCTTAAACGATTTCATCGTTATACACTGTAAACTTTTTCATTATATTAAAATGTGCACAATTCAACAATTCTATCAATTTCATCACGCAAGGCCTGTTGTAAAATGTATTTTGGAATATAATAGTTTTCTGACATATTCATACATTTTACACTTTAACACGAAATGAAACTCGTCTTCAATAACAAAATTATCGTTACAAATAACACATTTTCGTTGACCCCTCGGCATAGCCGTATGCGTTCAGATATTAATACTACTATACATAATTTAGCCAAATTGCTAAAATTAACTTTAGTTATTAGAAATATTATAAATGTGCAATTGTCAAAATATATCATATCACTCTCACTTAAAATTCAATTGTCACGTGATCATTAATTGTGTATTTGGTAATACATATATTTGTTATATTATTATTATTATTATATTATTATTATTATACCATTCTTATTGAGCGCCCGTATCATATAAAGATTACACGTTCAAAAGCGCTTTACATGTAACATAACACACATATAACAATAAAAATCAAAATATTACAAAATATAGAATTCAGAGTTAAAAGCATGTGATAAAAGTACGGAAAAATATAATTTTTTATATATACATGTTTTAAATAGTACACTTAAACTGATGAGGAACCAACTTAAAATATGGATTGTACATTAGATACACAACATAAGATGTATATATTCTGTACAAATAATCCAACTTCTGTTCTGTTCTGTTCAAAACACTTACTAGCAATTATACGGCTGTGCAACTGTTTGAGAGAGTTACAACCAAACAATTACAGCAATGCACTCTCATATATCTCAAAACAATTACAATAAAACTAATTGACTAATTGTAGTGATCGATCAACCAATTTGCCACCAGTTCATTTATTGACCACCATATTGCACTCGGAACATGTTTTGGTTCCAGTGGCTACATACATACCGTCTCCGTGGTCTAGATGTTAAGGCGTCCGCCTACGGAGTGGAAGGTCGACAAGTTCGAACCTCGTCAGGGATTCTTTCTGTTTTGGCCTGCTGGTGATCCGCCATCTTGTAAATAATGGGTACCGTTTGCCAATCAGCCAGGTGCCTGGCCGTCACGGATATGGTTCGGGAAGTACTGATGTCCATAAGAGGTGGTTTATAAGTCAGAAATGGCTGGCCCCTTTCAATAGGGGTAACACTATAACAAAGTAACAATTTACTTTACAGCAGCACAAACACGCCGAGTATGTAGCATGCTGTGTCCGTCTTGTAGCCAACCGAAGGGCTAGACGTTCTAGTCACGCAAGCTGATCCAAATGTAATTTTCTTATTAATTTATTATTATAAAAATATCATGGATGATGCACCAGTCCGTGTCAGTTATTTGGTGTTGAATGGTTTAATATCATGAACCAGTCCGTGTCAGTTATTTGGTGTTGAATGGTTTAATATCATGAACCAGTCCGTGTCAGTTATTTGGTGTTGAATGGGTTAATACCATGCACCAGTCCGTGTCAGTTATTTGGTGTTGAATGGGTTAATATCATGCACCAGTCCGTGTCAGTTACTTGGTGTTGAATGGGTTAATATCATGCACCAGTCCGTGTCAGTTATTTGGTGTTGAATGAGTTAATACCATGCACCAGTCCGTGTCAGTTACTTGGTGTTGAATGGGTTAATATCATGCACCAGTCCGTGTCAGTTACTTGGTGTTGAATGGGTTAATATCATGCACCAGTCCGTGTCAGTTATTGTGTTGAATGAGTTAATAGCATGCACCAGTCCGTGTCAGTTACTTGGTGTTGAATGGGTTAATACATGCACCAGTCCTGTCAGTTACTTGGTGTTGAATGGGTTAATATCATGCACAGCGTGTCAGTTACTGGTGTTGAAGGTTAATATCATGCACCAGTCCGTGTCAGTTACTTGGTGTTGAATGGGTTAATATCATGCACCAGTCCGTGTCAGTTATTTGGTGTTGAATGGGTTAATATCATGCACCAGTCCGTGTCAGTTATTTGGTGTTGAATGGGTTAATATCATGCACCAGTCCGTGTCAGTTATTTGGTGTTGAATGGGTTAATATCATGCACCAGTCCGTGTCAGTTATTTGGTGTTGAATGAGTTAATAGCATGCACCAGTCCGTGTCAGTTATTTGGTGTTGAATGGGTTAATAGCAAAATCCCAAAACTCGTGTCTCATAAAATATGGTCGGAAATCACCATTCATGTATATTCATAACCACATTAGCATATAGCACTATTATACTACCACAACACAGACGTCTATGGACATACGCTGAAACGGTTCGTCGGCAGTGCGAGATTAGTCATTTTAGATTTTTTGGAGGATAGTGCAATTGTACAGACAGAGACCCATTCCAGAGTCTCCTCTGGTTCTTTTACGTGCACGGTGTACAGCACCGACACGATACCACGGTTTAAAGACCTATCTGAAAGACTATTAATTTTATTAGGTTCAGACGGGGGATCGAACCTGCGATCCCTCTCGATTACCAGTCCAGCGTGTTACCACTGGACTACATATCCGTCTGTAACATCGACAGACTGGAACTCAGGCTAGTGTCACTCATCAAGTGACAACTGTTTGGTAAACTATTTAGTTGAAATGTTCAGGATTCGAGACATTGTGGAATACACAGGATAGATATATTAACTCAATGTTTGTTATTTATGTCCGAGCTATGCCCCTTTTCGTGTGTATTTTCTAAGAAATGTGTGTGAGATTACTTCTGGATGCTGTCTAAGAAATGTGTGTGAGATTACTTCTGGATGCTTCTAAGAAATGTGTGTGAGATTACTTCTGGATGCTTCTAAGAAATGTGTGTGAGATTACTTCTGGGTGCTTCTAAGAAATGTGTGTGAGATTACTTCTGGATGCTGTCTAAGAAATGTGTGTGAGATTACTTCTGCTGGATGCTTCTAAGAAATGTGTGTGATATTACTTCTGGGTGCTTCTAAGAAATGTGTGTGAGATTATTTCTGGATGCTGTCTAAGAAATGTGTGTGAGATTACTTATGGGTGCTTCTAAGAAATGTGTGTGAGATTACTTTTGGATGCTGTCTAAGAAATGTGTGTGAGATTACTTCTGGATGCTTCTAAGAAATGTTTGTGAGATTACTTCTGGATGCTTCTAAGAAATGTGTGTGAGATTACTTCTGGATGCTTCTAAGAAATGTGTGTGAGATTACTTCTGGATGCTTCTAAGAAATGTGTGTGAGATTACTTCTGGATGCTTCTAAGAAATGTGTGTGAGATTACTTCTGGGTGCTTCTAAGAAATGTGTGTGAGATTACTTCTGGATGCTGTCTAAGAAATGTGTGTGAGATTACTTCTGGATACTTCTAAGAAATGTGTGTGAGATTACTTCTGGGTGCTTCTAAGAAATGTGTGTGAGATTATTTCTGGATGCTGTCTAAGAAATGTGTGTGAGATTACTTCTGGGTGCTTCTAAGAAATGTGTGTGAGATTACTTTTGGATGCTGTCTAAGAAATGTGTGTGAGATTACTTCTGGATGCTTCTAAGAAATGTTTGTGAGATTACTTCTGGATGCTTCTAAGAAATGTGTGTGAGATTACTTCTGGATGCTTCTAAGAATTATGTGTGAGATTAATTCTGATGCTTCTAAGAAATGTGTGTGAGATTACTTCTGGATGCCTCTAAGAAATGTGTGTGAGATTACTTCTGGATGCTTCTAAGAAATGTGTGTGAGATTACTTCTGGATGCTGTCTAAGAAATGTGTGTGAGATTACTTCTGGATGCTTCTAAGAAATGTGTGTGAGATTACTTCTGGGTGCTGTCTAAGAAATGTGTGTGAGATTACTTCTGGATGCTGTCTAAGAAATGTGTGTGAGATTACTTCTGGATGCTTCTAAGAAATGTGTGTGAGATTACTTCTGGATGCTTCTAAGAAATGTGTGTGAGATTACTTCTGGATGCTGTCTAAGAAATGTGTGTGAGATTACTTCTGGATGCTGTCTAAGAAATGTGTGTGAGATTACTTCTGCTGGATGCTTCTAAGAAATGTGTGTGAGATTACTTCTGGGTGCTGTCTAAGAAATGTGTGTGAGATTACTGCTGGGTGCTGTCTAAGAAATGTGTTTGAGATTACTTCTGGATGCTGTCTAAGAAATGTGTGTGAGATTACTTCTGGGTGCTGTCTAAGAAATGTGTGTGAGCTTACTTCTGCTGGATGCTTCTAAGAAATGTGTGTGAGATTACTTCTGCTGGATGCTTCTAAGAAATGTGTGTGAGATTACTTCTGCTGGATGCTTCTAAGAAATGTGTGTGAGATTACTTCTGGATGCTTCTAAGAAATGTTTGTGAGATTACTTCTGGGTGCTTCTAAGAAATGTGTGTGAGATTACATCTGGATGCTGTCTAAGAAATGTGTGTGAGATTACTTCTGGATGCTTCTAAGAAATGTGTGTGAGATTACTTCTGGATGCTTCTAAGAAATGTGTGTGAGATTACTTCTGGATGCTGTCTAAGAAATGTGTGTGAGATTACTTCTGGATGCTGTCTAAGAAATGTGTGTGAGATTACTTCTGCTGGATGCTTCTAAGAAATGTGTGTGAGATTACTTCTGGGTGCTGTCTAAGAAATGTGTGTGAGATTACTTCTGGATGCTGTCTAAGAAATGTGTGTGAGATTACTTCTGGATGCTGTCTAAGAAATGTGTGTGAGATTACTTCTGGGTGCTGTCTAAGAAATGTTTGTGAGATTACTTCTGGATGCTGTCTAAGAAATGTGTGTGTGATTACTTCTGGGTGCTGTCTATGAAATGTTTGTGAGATTACTTCTGCTGGATGCTTCTAAGAAATGTGTGTGAGATTACTTCTGCTGGATGCTTCTAAGAAATGTGTGTGAGATTACTTCTGCTGGATGCTTCTAAGAAATGTGTGTGAGATTACTTCTGGATGCTTCTAAGAAATGTTTGTGAGATTACTTCTGGGTGCTTCTAAGAAATGTGTGTGAGATTACTTCGGGATGCTGTCTAAGAAATGTGTGTGAGATTACTTCTGGATGCTTCTAAGAAATGTGTGTGAGATTACTTCTGCTGGATGCTTCTAAGAAATGTGTGTGAGATTACTTCTGCTGGATGCTTCTAAGAAATGTGTGTGAGATTACTTCTGGGTGCTGTCTAAGAAATGTGTGTGAGATTACTTCTAGATGCTGTCTAAGAAATGTGTGTGAGATTACTTCTGGATGCTTCTAAGAAATGTGTGTGATATTACTTCTGGGTGCTTCTAAGAAATGTGTGTGAGATTACTTCTGGATGCTGTCTAAGAAATGTGTGTGAGATTACTTCTGGATGCTTCTAAGAAATGTGTGTGAGATTACTTCTGGATGCTTCTAAGAAATGTGTGTGAGATTACTTCTGGATGCTTCTAAGAAATGTTTGTGAGATTACTTCTGGATGCTTCTAAGAAATGTGTGTGAGATTACTTCTGGGTGCTGTCTAAGAAATGTGTGTGAGATTACTTCTGGATGCTGTCTAAGAAATGTGTGTGAGATTACTTCTGGATGCTTCTAAGAAATGTGTGTGAGATTACTTCTGGATGCTTCTAAGAAATGTGTGTGAGATTACTTCTGGATGCTTCTAAGAAATGTTTGTGAGATTACTTCTGGATGCTTCTAAGAAATGTGTGTGAGATTACTTCTGGGTGCTGTCTAAGAAATGTGTGTGAGATTACTTCTGGATGCTGTCTAAGAAATGTGTGTGAGATTACTTCTGCTGGATGCTTCTAAGAAATGTGTGTGAGATTACTTCTGCTGGATGCTTCTAAGAAATGTGTGTGAGATTACTTCTGCTGGATGCTTCTAAGAAATGTGTGTGAGATTACTTCTGCTGGATGCTGTCTAAGAAATGTGTGTGAGATTACTTCTGCTAGATGCTTCTAAGAAATGTGTGTGAGATTACTTCTGGATGCTTCTAAGAAATGTGTGTGAGATTACTTCAGGATGCTGTCTAATGTCACACCAACATATCAATAGAATACGTGTTTAGTTTAATCATATTTTATTGCTCGATTCATTTTACATATACAAATGAATACAAAACACGATAAATTAAATAAAGGCAAACGGGTCGGGCCACAAGTTCTAGCAACATTAGTTACGGCCCTTCCAGACATGCATGTAGAAATACAATTACTGTCAACCAATGTTAATTATCTTTTAAAGGCACTCATTCCTTGTTAAAATGCTGCCGAGATGTCACGCGTAGAACAAAACATGACATTAAAACACACACCGAGCTGCACAAAACGCGCAATAAAAAGCACAACATGTCGGCAAAAGAAGGAATAAACTTTCAGTATCCATTAATGATGTTGCTGTAGGAAAATATAAACTGCGTAATTGATACATCTATGTGTGTGAGTGTGTTAGATGCTGGGCTCTGTGCAGGATTGAGATTTACCACAAATAGTATTCCATTGCATTGTTAGTGCAACTTGACCTGTCCTTTTTAAGGAGTGCCTGTAATCGAGAACTATTATGTACAATGGGTCAAAGAAATATGGTCGTTATGCGCATATATAACGTGTATAAAGTGAATAAAGTGTATAAAGTGTATACAGTGTATAAAGTGTATAAAGTGTATAAAGTGTATAAAGTGTATAAAGTGTATAAAGTGTATAAAGTGTATAAAGTGTATAAAGTGTATAAAGTGTATACAGTGTATAAAGTGTATAAAGTGTATAAAGTGTATAAAGTGTATAAAGTGTATAAAGTGTATAAAGTGTATAAAGTGTATACAGTGTATAACGTGTATAAAGTGTATAAAGTGTATACAGTGTATAACGTGTATAAAGTGTATAAAGTGTATAACGTGTATAACGTGTATAAAGTGTATAAAGTGTATAAAGTGTATAAAGTGTATAAAGTGTATAAAGTGTATAAAGTGTATAAAGTGTATACAGTGTATAACGTGTATAAAGTGTATAAAGTGTATAAAGTGAATGGCACTTGGGTGAGGAAGAAGGCTGTCCGATTAGCGCAGTGGTTATCGCGCTCGATTCGCACCAATGCAACTCGGGTTCGATCCTCTGACAGAGAAGTATGTGAGATGGTACGGTGGTCGCCAGATAGGATAGGTAGGTTTTCACCGGGTACTCCGGTTTCCTCCCACACGAATGACAACACTTGCGCTTTCATCCGCGCTAACGAGAGTGATTAATATAAGTTGTTAGAACTTGCTTCGCAATCGTTGTAAAATAAATACAGTTTTAGGGAGGCATATGAATGTACATAGGACATAAATAAACGTAAAACACACATACATATGACATTGTTGAACACAAGTAACTTTTGAGTAACTTTCTTCCACTCGATTTCGGGTATCTCTAACAAGTGTCCATTATGTGTGTGTGGTGTGTGTGTGTGTGTCCTTAGTTTATTTATCGTCGCTACCGGTTGCCAATATGAGCGACGCCTCCTGAGGAGATTAGTCATTTTAGATTTCTGGAGGATAGTGCAATGATACAGAGAGAGAGAGAGAGAGAGAGAGAGAGAGAGAGAGAGAGAGAGAGAGAGACCCATTCCAGAATCTCCTCTGGTTCTTTTACGTGCACGGTGTACAGCACCGACACGAGACCTCGGTTTAACGTCCCATTTGAAAGACTGTTAATTTTATTAGGGTCAGACGGGGGATCCTATATGTCACCTATACATGTTGGTATATATACGTTGAGTGTTTATTCAATGTGATACATTTTTACAGGTCATCAGATGTATACAATGGTACAAAAATGAGTTACCATTATAAGTGAAAATGACATATATTGTTAAATATCGATGTATATGCGTATACGAAAATATAAAGATTTAAAATATGTACCGTTGTCGAGTTGTTACGGTCGCTGATTTGTATATCACTGTAACCTATCTTCACTAATTGTCACGGGTTCGAGCCCCGATCAGGCCGTGTCTCTTTATATGAATAAATTGGCAATTTCATACGGAGGTTGGTGCACCAAGTACTTGTTAACCGCTGGAGCCTGCCCAGGAAACGTGTTGTTAGGTAAACTGCCCGTCGCTCAAATGGGTAACCGGTAGCGACGTTAAATAAACTTTATAAGAAAGTGATTTAAAATAGCTTGTTCCGAGACAGTATTGCCTGTTTCGGCTGTGCAAGGCATTGCTGTGATATTGTACTAGCATTCGCGCGACACAAGCGCATGCACGAACTAAATGAAAATAATAAAACGAAACTGAAGATTATAAACAATCCTATTGACTTTGCCGTGGTGTATGAATGCTCTCGCATATGATCAATCTGATTGCCAGAAATAACGTATCATTTCAAACACGTTTCTTCTTGGAAATGTCTGCTCTGTGTGTGGACATACTTAAAGATAGATTCCAGTTCACAAAGTCGAATTTGCATTGTATACCAGTGTCCCGTTTCTTTATGCCAACAATATTAATACAATATTTCTTATCTATATTTTGCTAATTTTCTTCATCTTCATTTAGTAATCATCAATTTTATGTGTGTGTTACGTTTTATTTAACGTCGCTACCGGTTGCCCATATGAGCGATGCCTCCTGAAGAGATTAGTTAATTTAGATTTTGGAGGATAGTGCAGTGATACAGACAGAGACCCATTCCAGAGTCTACTCTGGTTTTGTTACGTGCACGGTGTACATACAACATCGACAGAGATTTCGGTTTAAAGTTAAGACTGTTAATTTTATTAGGGTCAGTCGGGGGATCGAACCTGCGATCCATGGATTACCAGTCCAGCGTGTTACCACTGGACTACAGATCCGTCTGTTTTAGTATTTTTATTAATTTTAGTATTTGCACAACTCATATATTCAGTCACTTTGGTTGTTACAATCTAGCATTTGGGGGGGGGTCCGTAACTAATGTTGTTAAAACTTGTGGCCCCAACCCATTTGCTTCAACATTTATTGACAATTCTTGTGCACAACAATGCCATCAATCGTATATACTATGCATAATTATACAAGTGCCTTCATTTGTTTTGTTCTGTACATTGTATATATAAAATGAATGCAATAAAATATGATTAAACTATTAATAGTTTATTAAATTCCAGTTAGGCTTCCAAGCCCATGAGGACATACAAACATAGTATATACAGTTAGCGAACAGTGCAAACATAATGCATACAGTAGATACAAATCAATGCGAGCTCCCACAATCATAGCCATGTCTATTTATTTCTATGTGTAAATACATGTAATATTTATCTGATATGTGTCTTATAATTAAAGCAAACAGTTATTTATTTCTAACACGGAGAAGATCAAAAGACGCAACAAAACACAAAAACAAACAAAATTAATAAAACATGTTAAAATTGATGTATGCGCATTCATTATATTGTTGTCATGGTTTCGCATTCATTACATTGTTGTCATGGTTTCGCATTCATTACATTGTTGTCATGGTTTCGTATTCATTACATTGTTGTCATGGTTTCGTATTCATTACATTGTTGCCATGGTTTCGTATTCATTACATTGTTGCCATGGTTTCGTATTCATTACATTGTTGCCATGGTTTCGTATTCATTACATTGTTGTCATGGTTTCGTATTCATTACATTGTTGTCATGGTTTCGTATTCATTACATTGTTGTCATGGTTTCGCATTCATTACATTGTTGTCATGGTTTCGCATTCATTACATTGTGGTCATGGTTTCGCATTCATTACATTGTTGTCATGGTTTCGCATTCATTACATTGTTGTCATGGTTTCGCATTCATTACATTGTTGTCATGGTTTCGCATTCATTACATTGTTGTCATGGTTTCGTATTCATTACATTGTTGTCATGGTTTCGTATTCATTACATTGTTGTCATGGTTTCGTACGGAGAATCGGAGTTACGGAGACAACCGAATGAAAAAAGACCAACCTAATCAGAATAAGAGTATACAGTCTACATCTGTTATGTCAAAGCCGGTTATGTCGAATAATCCGGTTATCTCGAAGTCGGATCAAAGTCCCGTTTCAGACGCTATCATTTTACATATACGTTTATATAGAATTTCATTAAGTCAAACTTCGGTTATGTCCAAGTATTTTGTTCGGTCCGACGGAATTCGACATAGAATTGTATGCTAGCAACCTGTTATTGCGATACTCAGTGCATGAATATAACATCAAGAGAGAAATCCTACGTGTGTTGGGTTTATTGGAGGGGGGTATGCAATGCACGTGTGACGTCTACGAGACAATATTTACATTGCTATTGCATTTCGTTCGATGAACGTATGTACTCTGATTGTATACAATTTCGCATGAGGGTTTCCAACTAATGATAGCGTTCCTCGCGAGAAACTGCGTTTCTTACAGTTTAAACTGTTCCAAGGATGATCTAATTATCAGATCACCGCCACACGATAAGTCGCAAATTTGAACTAAATATCTTGTAATAGGAAAGTGTGATATATTTTTCCTTTGTCTCATTGAAAGGGAATAATTAATGTAAATATAAGTAATGAATATCTTGTAATAGGAAAGTGTGATCTTTTATTTCTTTGTTTCAAGGAAAGGAATAATTAATGTAAATATAAGTAATGAATCGCGAGTTAATAGTTTCCATTGTGGTATGAACTACATTAAACACACTCAATGGAAACTATTAACTCGCGATTCATTCCTTGAGGATACAATTGATTGTAATTGTATTTATGCAATTCTCTTCTCCTGGTACTTCACAAAAAACTATTAAAGAGACGTCTGGCTAAGTGTCTGTGTGTATCCACTACACTTGTGTTATCATTGGTATTGTATTTGTAATTATTAGTGTTGTATTTGTAATTACTAGTGTTGTATTTGTAATTACTTGTATTGTATTTGTAATTATTAGTGCTGTATTTGTAATTACTAGTGTTGTATTTGTAATTGCTAGTGTTGTATTTGCAATTACTGGTGTTGTATTTGTAATTACTAGTATTGTATTTGTAATTGCCGGTATTGTATTTGTAATTGCTGGTATTGCATTTGTAATTGCCGGTAATGTATTTGTAATTGTTAGTATTGTATTTGTAATTGCCGGTATTGTATTTGTAATTGCCGGTATTGTATTTGTAATTGCTGGTATTGTATTTGTAATTGCTGGTATTGTATTTGTAATTGCTGGTATTGTATTGGTAATTGCTGGTATTGTATTTGTAATTGCTGGTATTGTATTTGTAATTGCTGGTATTGTATTTGTAATTGCTGGTATTGTATTTGTAATTGCTGGTATTGTATTTGTACTTGCTGATATTGCGCTTGTAATTACTAGTATTGTATTTGCTGTAAGCATCTTATAGATGTTTTATGCAATAACATAGTGTTGTTGTTGGTGTTGTTTAACTCTTTCACCGCCAATGTCGTATAAAAGCGACTTTTCAAAAGGCAGATAACCGGATCAGACAGAACAGAACGTGTCGTCTGATCATGCTGTATGCTGATTGCTCTTCAGATAGTGGGACTGAAGCACCTGTCGGAATAGCAAACAACATAGATCCTGATCAGACAGAACAGAACGTGTCGTCTGATCATGCTGCATGCTGATTGCTCTTCAGATAGTGGGACTGAAGCACCTGTCGGAATAGCAAACACCATATATCCTGATCAGACAGAACAGAACGTGTCGTCTGATCATGCTGTATGCTGATTGCTCTTCAGATAGTGGGACTGAAGCACCTGTCGGAATAGCAAACAACATAGATCCTGATCAGACGCGGCGTTACGCCGCGGCTGGTCTGAATCTATGTTGTTTGCACATGCTCTGAATTTATTCGGCGCTGAAAGAGTTAAAGTGTGTGTGACCGAATACATACATTGACATTAAAATCTGCATATTGCGATGTATACTTCCATGAATTGTGCTACGAGAGAGCGATTAATCTAATGTTGTAAATCGTTTTGCAATTGAGCTGAAATAAATTTGGATATATAAACTACATTTATATTAGCGGAAGCACGCGCTACGTTCTGGTCTAACAACAGCGTATTGTTATGTAATATGTGTTATTAATCCCCCAGACAGGACAACACATATAATATGTTTACGATATTTGTATTATTTCACAGCTGATGTTAGCTTAATGATGTGTGTATGTTTCTTCCGTATCTATCACAACAAAATAATAATGGGCCTGTCCTATACTGTTAATGGATAGATATGCGTAGCCTATTACCGCAGTTTACAAATATCAGCATTTATCATTTATTGCATTACTAATATAATTGTTATCTTTTTACAGACACATATCAATCATACAAACAACAATTCATTTAAGGAAAACGTTTTTTTATAAAATCTACGTTTATCACACAACAATTCATTTAAGGAAAATGTTTTTATAAAATCTACATTTAACACATAACAATTCATTTAAGGAAAATGTTTTTATAAAATCTACGTTTAACACATAACAATTCATTTAAGGAAAACGTTTTTATAAAATCTACGTTTAACACATAACAATTCATTTAAGGAAAATGTTTTTATAAAATCTACGTTTAACACATAACAATTCATTTAAGGAAAACGTTTTTATAAAATCTACGTTTAACACATAACAATTCATTTAAGGAAAATGTTTTTATAAAATCTACGTTTAACACATAACAATTCATTTAAGGAAAATGTTTTTATAAAATCTACGTTTAACACATAACAATTCATTTAAGGAAAACGTTTTTATAAAATCTACGTTTAACACATAACAATTCATTTAAGGAAAATGTTTTTATAAAATCTACGTTTACCACACAGCAATTCACTTAAGGAAAACGTTTTTATAAAATATACGTTTTAGCTTCCTACTTGATCCTGTGCATTATGCATTTTGTATGTCGTTGTATGCTATATGTGATTTTATGTTTTGCAATAACTTCTGTTTTTAAGACAAAGTTTTTTATTTAGATGTATGGCATATGTAATCATTTGTAACTTGTACTCAGAAACACCAATTTCAACTGTATGCCAGTGTCTCTATTTCTCATAAACACCAATTTCAACTGTATGCCAGTGTCTCTATTTCTCATAAACACCAATTTCAACTGTATGCCAGTGTCTCTATTTCTCATAAACACCAATTTCAAATGTATGCCAGTGCCCCATTTCTCAGAAACACCAATTTCAACTGTATGCCAGTGTCTCTATTTCTCATAAACACCAATTTCAAATGTATGCCAGTGCCCCATTTCTCAGAAACACCAATTACAACTGTATGCCAGTGCCCCATTTCTCAGAAACCCCAATTTGAACTGTATGCCAGTGTCTCCATTTCTCATAAACACCAATTTCAAATGTATGCCAGTGCCCCATTTCTCAGAAACACCAATTACAACTGTATGCCAGTGCCCCATTTCTCAGAAACACCAATTTCAAATGTATGCCAGTGTCTCCATTTCTCATAAACACAAATGTTAACTGTATGCCTGTGTCCCATTTCTCAGAAACCCCAATTTGAACTGTATGTCAGTGTCCCCATTTCTCAGAAACACCAATTTAAACTGTATGCCAGTGTCCCATTTCTCAGAAACACTAATTTGAACTGTATGCCAGTGTCCCATTTCTCAGAAACACAAACATGGTAAAATGATTAACCGCGCTATTGTTATTGGTAACGGAATATGGAGATACGCACGGACAAAACCAAACGAACCACTAGACTTTAGTCAACCTCCACACACTTTTGGAAACTATTAATCCGTGCGATTCATTCCTTAATTAAATTAGATACCTTAGAAGCTATGAATCAATTGCTTGTGGAAGATTCCACGTCGGTTAGCAATGTTAGATGGTTTCTACTGGTTCCTGACCTTGTGGATAATATCACGGTGGCTGCTACACGTGGTCAATCTGTGCTACAATAGCATAGCATGACGATGCGATCATATACATGTATATATTGCATGACATTTAATTTCCGGGAAAGCTATTGACATTTGTAAGTTCTTCTTGTCTACGCGTTCTTGAGCATCTACCGTCTTGCAGCTTTGCTGGAGTGGTTATTATAAACCTGTCAGCGAAGATCAATATATCCCTACTCGCGCAACCTTATTTGGAGCTTTTGCGATTTCGTAATCGGTAGCTATATTTCTGGACGACGTTATCATGCAAGAACATGGAAGTCGTGATAGCGCAGTTGTAGAGCGTGGTAACGCAGTGGTAGAGTGTGGTAGCGCAGTGGTCGAGCGTGGTAACGCAGTGGTAGAGCGTGATAGCGCGGTGGTAACGCAGTGGTAGAGCGTGGTAACGCAGTGGTAGAGCGTGGTAACGCAGTGGTAGAGCGTGGTAACGCAGTGGTAGAACGTGGTAACGCAGTGGTAGAGCGTGGTAACGCAGTGGTAGAGCGTGGTAACGCAGTGGTAGAGCGTGGTAACGCAGTGGTAGCGCGGTGGTAGAGCGTGGTAACGCGGTGGTAGAGCATGGTAACGCAGTGGTAGCGCGGTGGTAGAGCGTGGTAACGCAGTGGTAGAGCGTGATAGCGCGGTGGTAGAGCGTGGTAACGCAGTGGTAGAGCGTGATAGCGCGGTGGTAGAGCGTGGTAACGCAGTGGTAGAGCGTGATAGCGCGGTGGTAGAACGTGGTAACGCAGTGGTAGAGCGTGATAGCGCGGTGGTAGAGCGTGGTAACGCAGTGGTAGAGCGTGATAGCGCGGTGATAGAGCGTGGTAACGCAGTGGTAGAGCGTGATAGCGCGGTGGTAGAGCGTGGTAACGCAGTGGTAGAGCGTGATAGCGCGGTGGTAGAGCGTGGTAACGCAGTGGTAGAGCGTGATAGCGCGGTGGTAACGCAGTGGTAGAGCGTGGTAACGCAGTGGTAGAGCGTGATAGCGCGGTGGTAACGCAGTGGTAGAGCGTGGTAACGCAGTGGTAGAGCGTGATAGCGCGGTGGTAGAGCGTGGTAACGCAGTGGTAGAGCGTGGTAACGCAGTGGTAGAGCGTGGTAACGCAGTGGTAGAGCGTGGTAACGCAGTGGTAGAGCGTGGTAACGCAGTGGTAGAACGTGGTAACGCTGTGGTAGAGCGTGGTAACGCAGTGGTAGAGCGTGGTAACGCAGTGGTAGAGCGTGGTAACGCAGTGGTAGCGCGGTGGTAGAGCGTGGTAACGCGGTGGTAGAGCATGGTAACGCAGTGGTAGCGCGGTGGTAGAGCGTGGTAACGCAGTGGTAGAGCGTGATAGCGCGGTGGTAGAGCGTGGTAACGCAGTGGTAGAGCGTGATAGCGCGGTGGTAGAGCGTGGTAACGCAGTGGTAGAGCGTGATAGCGCGGTGGTAGAGCGTGGTAACGCAGTGGTAGAGCGTGATAGCGCGGTGATAGAGCGTGGTAACGCAGTGGTAGAGCGTGATAGCGCGGTGGTAGAGCGTGGTAACGCAGTGGTAGAGCGTGATAGCGCGGTGGTAGAGCGTGGTAACGCAGTGGTAGAGCGTGATAGCGCGGTGGTAACGCAGTGGTAGAGCGTGGTAACGCAGTGGTAGAGCGTGATAGCGCGGTGGTAACGCAGTGGTAGAGCGTGGTAACGCAGTGGTAGAGCGTAATAGCGCGGTGGTAGAGCGTGGTAACGCAGTGGTAGAGCGTGGTAACGCAGTGGTAGAGCGTGGTAACGCAGTGGTAGAGCGTGGTAACGCAGTGGTAGAGCGTGGTAACGCAGTAGTAGAGCGTGGTAACGCAGTGGTAGAGCGTGGTAACGCAGTGGTAGAGCGTGATAGCGCGGTGGTAACGCAGTGGTAGAGCGTGGTAACGCAGTGGTAGAGCGTGGTAACGCAGTGGTAGAACGTGGTAACGCAGTGGTAGAGCGTGGTAACGCAGTGGTAGAGCGTGGTAACGCAGTGGTAGAGCATGGTAACGCAGTGGTAGCGCGGTGGTAGAGCGTGGTAACGCGGTGGTAGAGCGTGGTAACGCAGTGGTAGCGCGGTGGTAGAGCGTGGTAACGCAGTGGTAGAGCGTGGTAACGCAGTGGTAGCGCGGTGGTAGAGCGTGGTAACGCGGTGGTAGAGCGTGGTAGCGCAGTGGTAGAGCGTGGTAACGCAGTGGTAGAGCGTGGTAACGCAGTGGTAGAGCGTGATAGCGCGGTGGTAGAGCGTGGTAACGCAGTGGTAGAGCGTGGTCACGCAGTGGTAGAGCGTGGTAACGCATGGTAGAGCCTGGTAACGCAGTGAGAGCGTGGTAGCGCAGTGGTAGAGCGTGGTAACGCAGTGGTAGAGCGTGGTAACGCAGTGGTAGAGCGTGGTAGCGCAGTGGTAGAGCGTGGTAACGCAGTGGTAGAGCGTGGTAACGCAGTGGTAGAGCGTGGTAACGCAGTGGTAGAGCGTGGTAGCGCAGTGGTAGAGCGTGGTAACGCAGTGATAGAGCGTGGTAACGCAGTGGTAGAGCGTGGTAACGCAGTGGTAGAGCGTGGTAGCGCAGTGGTAGAGCGTGGTAACGCAGTGGTAGAGCGTGATAGCGCAGTGGTAGCGCGATCGCTTCAGGTGTGAAAGATAGGGAGTTCGCGCCCAGATGTAGCCGTTACGATTGTGCCCTTAGGCAAAGTACTTAAATTCCATATCGATACCAATAGCCAGCCAGCCAGCCAACCAGCCAACCAACCAAGTCAAGTCGTAATATTACTAACATAACTATACATATATAACAATGATAAACCTTTGCATGACTATGGTTCAGTGTAGAATAGTATATATCTCCACTGAGTTAGCTAGTTAAACATGCCGGAGCGTCGGAATTATACGCTACGCTATAATGTGTGTACCATCTTTTATACATAATATAACTGTTCTATTTCTTTCTTCTTCCTTTTTTTTACCTTTGTACATATACATTTTGTATTATAGACAGGTTTTTCTTATATTCTAAGTATACATTTTGTATTATAGACAGGTTGTTCTTATATTCTAAGTATACATTTTGTATTATAGACAGGTTTTTCTTATATTCTAAGTATACATTTTGTATTATAGACAGGTTGTTCTTATATTCTAAGTATACATTTTGTATTATAGACAGGTTTTTCTTATATTCTAAGTATACATTTTGTATTATAGACAGGTTTTTCTTATATTCTAAGTATACATTTTGTATTATAGACAGGTTGTTCTTATATTCTAAGTATACATTTTGTATTATAGACAGGTTTTTCTTATATTCTAAGTATACATTTTGTATTATAGACAGGTTTTTCTTATATTCTAAGTATACATTTGTATTATAGACAGGTTGTTCTTATATTCTAAGTATACATTTCATGAATTTACATAGTTTTATAAATTCACCTTCATTAGCTGCTCAAATTTATACATATTTGGTCTTCTGTAATAATAAAGTTTGATAAATGTTTTTCTTTCGTTTTCCAAATGATCACATTCAAATAAATAATGAACTTCGTCACCTATTTCATTTACACAATGGTTACAAAATCTAAGATTACGTGGTACTCTGTTCGGAGTTCGCGCCCAGATGTAGCCCTTACGACTGTGCATTTAGGCAAAGTACTTAAACAATTTTTATTTTTTTTACGTTTATTTATCGTCGCTACCGGTTGCCCATATGAGCGACGCCTCCTGAAGAGATTAGTCATTTTAGATTTTGGAGGATATTGCATGATACAGACAGAGACCCATTCCAGAGTCTCCTCTGGTTCTTTTACGTGCACAGTGTAAAGCACCGACACGAGAACTCGATTTAACGTCCCATCTGAAAGACTGTTAATTTTATTAGGGTCAGACGGGGGATCGAACCTGCGATCCCTGGATTACCAGTCCAGCGTGTTACCACTGGACTAAAGATCCGTCTGTTACTTAAATTCCATATCCATACTAACCAACCAACCAACCAACCAACCAACCAACCAGGAGTGTCGATATAATGTTTGATTAGAGGATCGCGACAGTTAACAAGTGCACTACAAATTGTTCCTGACATGCGAAATCGAAGACATATTTAGGACGAGAGAAGTACAGCCAACCACACACGAGATATCTACAAATTGCCTGTGACATACGAACGGTGAAGTGTTTATCGTTTGTACTATACACATGTTCGATATGATGTACGTGCTCACTCTTTGTGGAACAGTAGTAAGATGTGTGTGAGTGTGTGTGTGTGTGTTTTACGTGTATTTATCGTCGCTACCTGTTACCCATATGAGCGACGCGTCCTGAAGTGATTAGTCCTTTTAGATGTTCGGAGGATAGTGTAATGATACAGACAGAGACACATTCCAGGGTCTCCTCTGGTTCTTTTACGTGCACGGTGTACAGCACCGACACCAGACCTCGGTTTAATGTCTCATCTGAAAGACTTCTCGAGCTCTGCACTCGTATGTATTACAAACTTATTTAGATATTATGATTGAAGTTCGATCCCTGAATTACCAGTCCAACGTGTTAACCACTGGACTACAGGTCCGCCTGTAAGGGCGAATGCCAACTGAGCTAATATAACGGGGTACGCATACCTATAATAATACTAATAATAATAAAGACTTTATTTAACGAGAGTACTCATTTAACAAAAGTTAATCTACCATGAGGCCCTCAACATATATACAATCAAATGCAATCAAAAGATAGCACTATAAGTGAGAACTGCACATTGGAATAATATAGTAATGTAAAAGCTGAAAAATAGAGAAACTATATTTAATATGAAATGGAATATGATGATATATGGAATTGGCTAGCAGAGTAGAAAATGGGAATGAGACAATTAATGATACTAGATCTATCTAACAATATGCAGATTTGACTTGTAGTGGTATCTTCAAAATATGTATGAAATCAACTTAAAGACAGCAATATTTACGATTCTAATAAATATAGCAATCGCAATACACGTTTGTAATAACAGTAGAAGTGCGCGATTAGTTTGAATTGTTATAGGTCCACCTTAAGTAGAGAATTTTGAACTGTTGGATAGTTGGAGCATTTTGATAGTTGGAGCAATGAATTCCAAATAGATGAACCTGAAAATTCAAATGTATTACGAAATAATTCACAATTTGGTCTTGGTGTGTATAATTGATATTCTGAGGTTGATCTAAGAATTCTAGGATGTATATCAGAAGTAAAAGTGAAGGATGATTTCAAATGTATTAATCTACTCGTACACACCATTATATACCCCCCACCCAATACTTTGTTATTCGTCCATGAATTGCTATCGTAATACAGACACTACTCGGAGTTTATACAGAAACCTTCTGAAAGTGGTCGTACGGGATTCGAATCCGGGGCCGCTTGTTAACCGGGGTGAATGCTCTACCGGCTGAACTAACCAGCCTGCTTACATACAATCTCACTTAATGGCTTACTATGCAAATCATTACACTACACTGAAGCAGTGTCGCAATTGGTATAAGTATGGTATAATAATGGTATAATAATGGTATAATAATGGTATAATAATGGTATAATAATGGTATAATAATGGTATAATAATGGTATAATAATGGTATAAGTATGGTATAATAATGGTATAATAATGGTATAATAATGGTATAAGTATGGTATAATAATGGTATAATAATGGTATAAGTATGGTATAATAATGGTATAATAATGGTATAATAATGGTATAAGTATGGTATAATAATGGTATAATAATGGTATAACAATGGTATAATAATGGTATAAGTATGGTATAAGTATGGTATAAGTATGGTATAATAATGGTATAATAATGGTATAATAATGGTATAAGTATGGTATAATAATGGTATAATAATGGTATAATAATGGTATAATAATGGTATAAGTATGGTATAATAATGGTATAATAATGGTATAATAATGGTATAATAATGGTATAAGTATGGTATAATAATGGTATAATAATGGTATAACAATGGTATAATAATGGTATAAGTATGGTATAAGTATGGTATAAGTATGGTATAATAATGGTATAATAATGGTATAATAATGGTATAAGTATGGTATAATAATGGTATAATAATGGTATAATAATGGTATAAGTATGGTATAATAATGGTATAATAATGGTATAATAATGGTATAATAATGGTATAAGTATGGTATAATAATGGTATAATAATGGTATAATAATGGTATAATAATGGTATAAGTATGGTATAATAATGGTATAATAATGGTATAACAATGGTATAATAAAAAATGGTATAATAATGGTATAATAATGGTATAATAATGGTATAATAATGGTATAATAATGGTATAAGTATGGTATAAGTATGGATATAATGGTATAAAATGGTATAATAATGGTATAATAATGGTATAATAATGGTATAAGTATGGTATAAGTATGGTATAATAATGGTATAATAATGGTATAATAATGGTATAATAATGGTATAATAATGGTATAATAATGGTATAATAATGGTATAATAATGGTATAATAATGGTATAATAATGGTATAATAATGGTATAAGTATGGTATAATAATGGTATACGTATGGTATAATGATACGTATGGTATAATAATGGTATAATAATGGTATAATAATGGTATAATAATGGTATAAGTATGGTATAAGTATGGTATAAGTATGGTATAAGTATGGTATAAGTATGGTATAATAATGGTATATATGGTATAATAATGGTATAATAATGGTATAATAATGGTATAAGTATGGTATAAGTATGGTATAATAATGGTATAATAATGGTATAATAATGGTATAATAATGGTATAATAATGGTATAATAATGGTATAATAATGGTATAATAATGGTATAATAATGGTATAATAATGGTATAATAATGGTATAATAATGGTATAATAATGGTATAATAATGGTATAATAATGGTATAATAATGGTATAATAATGGTATAATAATGGTATAATAATGGTATAAGTATGGTATAAGTATGGTATAATAATGGTATAATAATGGTATAATAATGGTATAATAATGGTAT
>CM026401.1:61193222-61253039 GCA_014843695.1 Archivesica marissinica
GTACGCCGTCTAGTCATTGCACTAGGTACGGCGTCTAGTCATTGCACTAGGTACGGCGTCTAGTCATTGCACTAGGTACGGCGTCTAGTCATTGCACTAGGTACGGCGTCTAGTCATTGCACTAGGTACGGCGTCTAGTCATTGCACTATGTACGGCGTCTAGTCATTGCACTATGTACGGCGTTAGTCATTGCACTATGTACGGCGTCTAGTCATTGCACTAGGTACGGCTTCTAGTCATTGCACTATGTACGGCGTCTAGTCATTGCACTAGGTACGGCGTCTAGTCATTGCACTATGTACTCCGTCTAGTCATTGCACTAGGTACGGCGTCTAGTCATTGCACTATGTACGCCGTCTAGTCATTGCACTATGTACGGCGTCTAGTCATTGCACTATGTACACCGTCTAGTCATTGCACTATGTACTCTGTCTAGTCATTGCACTAGGTACGGCGTCTAGTCATTGCACTAGGTACGGCGTCTAGTCATTGCACTATGTACACCGTCTAGTCATTGCACTAGGTACGCCGTCTAGTCATTGCACTAGGTACGGCGTCTAGTCATTGCACTATGTACGCCGTCTAGTCATTGCACTATGTACACCGTCTAGTCATTGCACTATGTACGGCGTCTAGTCATTGCACTAGGTACGGCGTCTAGTCATTGCACTATGTACGGCGTCTAGTCATTGCACTATGTACGCCGTCTAGTCATTGCACTAGGTACGGCGTCTAGTCATTGCACTATGTACGGCGTCTAGTCATTGCACTAGGTACGCCGTCTAGTCATTGCACTATGTACGGCGTCTAGTCATTGCACTAGGTACGGCGTCTAGTCATTGCACTATGTACACCGTCTAGTCATTGCACTAGGTACGGCGTCTAGTCATTGCACTAGGTACGGCGTCTAGTCATTGCACTAGGTACGGCGTCTAGTCATTGCACTAGGTACGGCGTCTAGTCATTGCACTATGTACGGCGTCTAGTCATTGCACTAGGTACTCCGTCTAGTCATTGCACTATGTACGCGTCTAGTCATTGCACTAGGTACGGCGTCTAGTCATTGCACTATGTACCGTCTAGTCATTGCACTATGTACGGCGTCTAGTCATTGCACTAGGTACGGCGTCTAGTCATTGCACTATGTACGCGTCTAGTAATTGCACTAGTACGCCGTCTAGTCATTGCACTAGGTACTCTGTCTAGTCATTGCACTAGGTACGGCGTCTAGTCATTGCACTATGTACGCCGTCTAGTCATTGCACTAGGTACGGCGTCTAGTCATTGCACTATGTACGCCGTCTAGTCATTGCACTATGTACGGCGTCTAGTCATTGCACTATGTACGCGTCTAGTCATTGCACTAGGTACGGCGTCTAGTCATTGCACTATGTACGGCGTCTAGTCATTGCACTATGTACACGGTCTAGTCATTGCACTATGTACGGCGTCTAGTCATTGCACTATGTACACCGTCTAGTCATTGCACTATGTACGGCGTCTAGTCATTGCACTACGTACGCCGTCTAGTCATTGCACTATGTACTCCGTCTAGTCATTGCACTAGGTACGGCGTCTAGTCATTGCACTATGTACGCCGTCTAGTCATTGCACTAGGTACGGCGTCTAGTCATTGCACTAGGTACGGCGTCTAGTCATTGCACTATGTACGGCGTCTAGTCATTGCACTATGTACACCGTCTAGTCATTGCACTATGTACGGCGTCTAGTCATTGCACTATGTACACCGTCTAGTCATTGCACTATGTACGGCGTCTAGTCATTGCACTATGTACGGCGTCTAGTCATTGCACTATGTACGCCGTCTAGTCATTGCACTAGGTACGGCGTCTAGTCATTGCACTATGTACGCCGTCTAGTCATTGCACTATGTACGGCGTCTAGTCATTGCACTAGGTACGGCGTCTAGTCATTGCACTAGGTACGGCGTCTAGTCATTGCACTATGTACACGGTCTAGTCATTGCACTATGTACGGCGTCTAGTCATTGCACTAGGTACGGCGTCTAGTCATTGTACTATGTACGGCGTCTAGTAATTGCACTAGGTACGGCGTCTAGTCATTGCACTAGGTACTATGTCTAGTCATTGCACTAGGTACTATGTCTAGTCATTGCTCTATGTACTCTGTCTAGTCATTGCACTATGTACACCGTCTAGTCATTGCACTATGTACTCTGTCTAGTCATTGCACTATGTACTCTGTCTAGTCATTGCACTATGTACACCGTCTAGTCATTGCACTATGTACGGCGTCTAGTCATTGCACTATGTACGGCGTCTAGTCATTGCACTAGGTACTCTGTCTAGTCATTGCACTAGTTACGCCGTCTAGTCATTGCACTAGGTATGGCGTCTAGTCATTGCACTAGGTACTGCGTCTAGTCATTGTACTATGTACGGCGTCTAGTCATTGTACTATGTACGCCGTCTAGTCATTGCACTATGTACGGCGTCTAGTCATTGTACTATGTACGCCGTCTAGTCATTGCACTATGTACGGCGTCTAGTCATTGTACTATGTACGCCGTCTAGTCATTGCACTAGGTACGGCGTCTAGTCATTGTACTACGTACACCGTCTAGTCATTGCACTATGTACGGCGTCTAGTCATTGCACTAGGTACGGCGTCTAGTCATTGCACTAGGTACGGCGTCTAGTCATTGCACTATGTACACGGTCTAGTCATTGCACTATGTACGGCGTCTAGTCATTGCACTAGGTACGGCGTCTAGTCATTGTACTATGTACGGCGTCTAGTAATTGCACTAGGTACGGCGTCTAGTCATTGCACTAGGTACTATGTCTAGTCATTGCACTAGGTACTATGTCTAGTCATTGCACTATGTACTCTGTCTAGTCATTGCACTATGTACAGTCTAGTCATTGCACTATGTACTCTGTCTAGTCATTGCACTATGTACTCTGTCTAGTCATTGCACTATGTACACCGTCTAGTCATTGCACTATGTACGGCGTCTAGTCATTGCACTATGTACGGCGTCTAGTCATTGCACTAGGTACTGTCTAGTCATTGCACTAGGTACGCCGTCTAGTCATTGCACTAGGTACGGCGTCTAGTCATTGCACTAGGTACTGCGTCTAGTCATTGCACTATGTACGGCGTCTAGTCATTGCACTATGTACGCCGTCTAGTCATTGCACTATGTACGGCGTCTAGTCATTGTACTATGTACGCCGTCTAGTCATTGCACTATGTACGGCGTCTAGTCATTGCACTATGTACGCCGTCTAGTCATTGCACTAGGTACGGCGTCTAGTCATTGCACTATGTACGGCGTCTAGTCATTGCACTATGTACGGCGTCTAGTCATTGCACTAGGTACGGCGTCTAGTCATTGCACTAGGTACGGCGTCTAGTCATTGCACTATGTACACGGTCTAGTCATTGCACTATGTACGGCGTCTAGTCATTGCACTAGGTACGGCGTCTAGTCATTGTACTATGTACGGCGTCTAGTAATTGCACTAGGTACGGCGTCTAGTCATTGCACTAGGTACTATGTCTAGTCATTGCACTAGGTACTATGTCTAGTCATTGCTCTATGTACTCTGTCTAGTCATTGCACTATGTACACCGTCTAGTCATTGCACTATGTACTCTGTCTAGTCATTGCACTATGTACTCTGTCTAGTCATTGCACTATGTACACCGTCTAGTCATTGCACTATGTACGGCGTCTAGTCATTGCACTAGGTACTCCGTCTAGTCATTGCACTATGTACAGCGTCTAGTCATTGCACTATGTACACCGTCTAGTCATTGCACTATGTACTCTGTCTAGTCATTGCACTATGTACTTTGTCTAGTCATTGCACTAGGTACTCTGTCTAGTCATTGCACTATGTACGGCGTCTAGTCATTGCACTAGGTACGCCGTCTAGTCATTGCACTATGTACGCTATCTAGTCATTGCACTAGGTACGGCGTTTAGTCATTGCACTAGGTACGACGTCTAGTCATTGCACTATGTACGGCGTCTAGTCATTGCACTAGGTACGACGTCTAGTAATTGCACCTATGTACGGCGTCTAGTCATTGCACTAGGTACGGCGTCTAGTCATTGCACTATGTACACCGTCTAGTCATTGCACTAGGTACGGCGTCTAGTCATTGCATTATGTACACAGTCTAGTCATTGCACTATGTACGCCGTCTAGTCATTGCACTAGGTACTATGTCTAGTCATTGCACTAGGTACTATGTCTAGTCATTGCACTAGGTACGGCGTCTAGTCATTGTACTATGTACTCTGTCTAGTCATTGCACTATGTACTATGTCTAGTCATTGCACTATGTACTCTGTCTAGTCATTGCACTATGTACGGCGTCTAGTCATTGCACTAGGTACTCCGTCTAGTCATTGCACTAGGTACGGCGTCTAGTCATTGCACTAGGTACTCCGTCTAGTCATTGCACTAGGTACGGCGTCTAGTCATTGCACTATGTACGGCGTCTAGTCATTGCACTAGGTACGGCGTCTAGTCATTGCACTAGGTACGGCGTCTAGTCATTGGTCTAGGTACGCCGTCTAGTCATTGCACTAGGTACGGCGTCTAGTCATTGCTCTAGGTACGGCGTCTAGTCATTGCACTATGTACGGCGTCTAGTCATTGCACTATGTACGGCGTCTAGTCATTGCACTATGTACGGCGTCTAGTCATTGCACTAGGTATGTTGTCTAGTCATTGCACTATGTACACAGTATAGTCAGTGCACTAGGTACGGCGTCTAGTCATTGCACTATGTATGGCGTCTAGTCATTGTACTATGTACGCCGTCTAGTCATTGCACTATGTACGGCGTCTAGTCATTGCACTATGTACACGGTCTAGTCATTGCACTATGTACGGCGTCTAGTCATTGCACTAGGTACGGCGTCTAGTCATTGCACTATGTACGGCGTCTAGTCATTGCACTATGTACGCCGTCTAGACATTGCACTATGTACGCCGTCTAGTCATTGCACTATGTACGGCGTCTAGTCATTGCACTAGGTACTCTGTCTAGTCATTGCACTAGTTACGCCGTCTAGTCATTGCACTAGGTATGGCGTCTAGTCATTGCACTAGGTACTGCGTCTAGTCATTGTACTATGTACGGCGTCTAGTCATTGTACTATGTACGCCGTCTAGTCATTGCACTATGTACGGCGTCTAGTCATTGTACTATGTACGCCGTCTAGTCATTGCACTATGTACGGCGTCTAGTCATTGTACTATGTACGCCGTCTAGTCATTGCACTAGGTACGGCGTCTAGTCATTGTACTACGTACACCGTCTAGTCATTGCACTATGTACGGCGTCTAGTCATTGCACTAGGTACGGCGTCTAGTCATTGCACTAGGTACGGCGTCTATTCATTGCACTATGTACACGGTCTAGTCATTGCACTATGTACGGCGTCTAGTCATTGCACTAGGTACGGCGTCTAGTCATTGTACTATGTACGGCGTCTAGTAATTGCACTAGGTACGGCGTCTAGTCATTGCACTAGGTACTATGTCTAGTCATTGCACTAGGTACTATGTCTAGTCATTGCACTATGTACTCTGTCTAGTCATTGCTCTATGTACTCTGTCTAGTCATTGCACTATGTACACCGTCTAGTCATTGCACTATGTACTCTGTCTAGTCATTGCACTATGTACTCTGTCTAGTCATTGCACTATGTACACCGTCTAGTCATTGCACTATGTACGGCGTCTAGTCATTGCACTAGGTACGCCGTCTAGTCATTGCACTATGTACAGCGTCTAGTCATTGCACTATGTACACCGTCTAGTCATTGCACTATGTACTCTGTCTAGTCATTGCACTATGTACTCTGTCTAGTCATTGCACTAGGTACTCTGTCTAGTCATTGCACTATGTACGGCGTCTAGTCATTGCACTAGGTACGCCGTCTAGTCATTGCACTATGTACGCTATCTAGTCATTGCACTAGGTACGGCGTTTAGTCATTGCACTAGGTACGACGTCTAGTCATTGCACTATGTACGGCGTCTAGTCATTGCACTAGGTACGACGTCTAGTAATTGCACCTATGTACGGCGTCTAGTCATTGCACTAGGTACGGCGTCTAGTCATTGCACTATGTACACCGTCTAGTCATTGCACTAGGTACGGCGTCTAGTCATTGCATTATGTACACAGTCTAGTCATTGCACTATGTACGCCGTCTAGTCATTGCACTAGGTACTATGTCTAGTCATTGCACTAGGTACTATGTCTAGTCATTGCACTAGGTACGGCGTCTAGTCATTGTACTATGTACTCTGTCTAGTCATTGCACTATGTACTATGTCTAGTCATTGCACTATGTACTCTGTCTAGTCATTGCACTAGGTACGGCGTCTAGTCATTGCACTAGGTACTCCGTCTAGTCATTGCACTAGGTACGGCGTCTAGTCATTGCACTATGTACGGCGTCTAGTCATTGCACTAGGTACGGCGTCTAGTCATTGCACTAGGTACGGCGTCTAGTCATTGCACTAGGTACGCCGTCTAGTCATTGCACTAGGTACGGCGTCTAGTCATTGCTCTAGGTACGGCGTCTAGTCATTGCACTATGTACGGCGTCTAGTCATTGCACTATGTACGGCGTCTAGTCATTGCACTATGTACGGCGTCTAGTCATTGCACTATGTACGGCGTCTAGTCATTGCACTATGTACGGCGTCTAGTCATTGCACTATGTACGGCGTCTAGTCATTGCACTATGTACGCCGTCTAGTCATTGCACTAGGTACGGCGTCTAGTCATTGCACTAGGTACGGCGTCTAGTCATTGCACTATGTACGCCGTCTAGTCATTGCACTAGGTACGGCGTCTAGTCATTGCACTAGGTACGGCGTCTAGTCATTGCACTATGTACGGCGTCTAGTCATTGCACTAGGTACGCCGTCTAGTCATTGCACTATGTACGGCGTCTAGTCATTGCACTAGGTACGGCGTCTAGTCATTGCACTAGGTACGGCGTCTAGTCATTGCACTAGGTACGCCGTCTAGTCATTGCACTAGGTACGGCGTCTAGTCATTGCACTATGTACGCCGTCTAGTCATTGCACTAGGTACGGCGTCTAGTCATTGCACTAGGTACGGCGTCTAGTCATTGCACTATGTACGCCGTCTAGTCATTGCACTAGGTACGGCGTCTAGTCATTGCACTAGGTACGCCGTCTAGTCATTGCACTAGGTACTCTGTCTAGTCATTGCACTATGTACTCTGTCTAGTCATTGCACTATGTACTCCGTCTAGTCATTGCACTATGTACGGCGTCTAGTCATTGCACTATGTACGGCGTCTAGTCATTGCACTATGTACGGCGTCTAGTCATTGCACTATGTACGGCGTCTAGTCATTGCACTATGTACGGCGTCTAGTCATTGCACTATGTACGGCGTCTAGTCATTGCACTATGTACGGCGTCTAGTCATTGCACTATGTACGGCGTCTAGTCATTGCACTAACCCTAGTCATTGCACTAGGTACGGCATCTAGTCATTGCACTAGGTACGTCGTCTAGTCATTGCACTAGGTACGGCGTCTAGTCATTGCACTAGGTACTCCGTCTAGTCATTGCACTAGGTACGGCGTCTAGTCATTGCACTAGGTACACCGTCTAGTCATTGGACTAGGTACGGCGTCTAGTCATTGCACTATGTACGGCGTCTAGTCATTGCACTAGGTACACCGTCTAGTCATTGCACTATGTACGGCGTCTAGTCATTGCACTATGTACACCGTCTAGTCATTGTACTATGTACGGCGTCTAGTCATTGCACTAGGTACGCCATCTAGTCATTGCACTATGTACACAGTCTAGTCATTGCACTATGTACGCCATCTAGTCATTGCACTATGTACACAGTCTAGTCATTGCACTATGTACGCCATCTAGTCATTGCACTATGTACACAGTCTAGTCATTGCACTATGTACACCGTCAAGTCATTGCACTATGTACGGCGTCTAGTCATTGCACTAGGTACGGCGTCTAGTCATTGCACTATGTACGGCGTCTAGTCATTGCACTAGGTACGGCGTCTAGTCATTGTACTATGTACGGTGTCTAGTCATTGCACTAGGTACACCGTCTAGTCATTGCACTAGGTACGGCGTCTAGTCATTGCACTATGTACGGCGTCTAGTCATTGCACTATGTACGGCGTCTAGTCATTGCACTAGGTACGGCGTCTAGTCATTGCATTATGTACACAGTCTAGTCATTGCACTATGTACGCCGTCTAGTCATTGCACTAGGTACTATGTCTAGTCATTGCACTAGGTACTATGTCTAGTCATTGCACTAGGTACTATGTCTAGTCATTGCACTATGTACTCTGTCTAGTCATTGCTCTATGTACTCTGTCTAGTCATTGCACTATGTACACCGTCTAGTCATTGCACTATGTACTATGTCTAGTCATTGCACTATGTACTCTGTCTAGTCATTGCACTATGTACACCGTCTAGTCATTGCACTATGTACGGCGTCTAGTCATTGCACTAGGTACGCCGTCTAGTCATTGCACTATGTACAGCGTCTAGTCATTGCACTATGTACACCGTCTAGTCATTGCACTATGTACTCTGTCTAGTCATTGCACTAGGTACACTGTCTAGTCATTGCACTAGGTACTCTGTCTAGTCATTGCACTATGTACGGCGTCTAGTCATTGCACTAGGTACGCCGTCTAGTCATTGCACTATGTACGCTATCTAGTCATTGCACTAGGTACGGCGTCTAGTCATTGCACTAGGTACGACGTCTAGTCATTGCACTATGTACGGCGTCTAGTCATTGCACTAGGTACGGCGTCTAGTCATTGTACTATGTACGGCGTCTAGTCATTGCACTATGTACGCTGTCTAGTCATTGCACTATGTACGGCGTCTAGTCATTGCACTAGGTATTCCGTCTAGTCATTGCACTATGTACGGCGTCTAGTCATTGCACTATGTACACCGTCTAGTCATTGCACTATGTTCGGCGTCTAGTCATTGCACTATGTACGGCGTCTAGTCATTGCACTATGTACGGCGTCTAGTCATTGCACTATGTACACCGTCTAGTCATTGCACTATGTACACCGTCTAGTCATTGCACTATGTACACCGTCTAGTCATTGCACTATGTACGGCGTCTAGTCATTGCACTATGTACGGCGTCTAGTCATTGCACTATGTACGGCGTCTAGTCATTGCACTATGTACGGCGTCTAGTCATTGCACTATGTACGGCGTCTAGTCATTGCACTATGTACGGCGTCTAGTCATTGCACTATGTACGGCGTCTAGTCATTGCACTAGGTACGGCGTCTAGTCATTGCACTAGGTACGGCTTCTAGTCATTGCACTAGGTACGGCGTCTAGTCATTGCACTAGGTACTCCGTCTAGTCATTGCACTAGGTACGGCGTCTAGTCATTGCACTAGGTACTCCGTCTAGTCATTGCACTAGGTACGGCGTCTAGTCATTGGCCTAGGTACGCCGTCTAGTCATTGCACTAGGTACTCTGTCTAGTCATTGCTCTAGGTACGGCGTCTAGTCATTGCACTAGGTACGGCGTCTAGTCATTGCACTAGGTACGGCGTCTAGTCATTGCACTAGGTACGCCGTCTAGTCATTGCACTAGGTACGGCGTCTAGTCATTGCACTAGGTACGCCGTCTAGTCATTGCACTAGGTACTCTGTCTAGTCATTGCACTAGGTACTCTGTCTAGTCATTGCACTAGGTACTCTGTCTAGTCATTGCACTATGTACTCTATCTAGTCATTGCACTAGGTACTCTATCTAGTCATTGCACTAGGTACTCTATCTAGTCATTGCACTAGGTACTCTATCTAGTCATTGCACTATGTACAGCGTCTAGTCATTGCACTATATACGGCGTCTAGTCATTGCACTATGTACGGCGTCTAGTCATTGCACTAGGTACGGCGTCTAGTCATTGCACTATGTACGGCGTCTAGTCATTGCACTAGGTACGGCGTCTAGTCATTGCACTAGGTACACCGTCTAGTCATTGCACTAGGTACGCTGTCTAGTCATTGCACTATGTACACCGTCTAGTCATTGCACTATGTACGCCATATAGTCATTGTACTAGGTACTCCGTCTAGTCATTGCACTAGGTACACCGTCTAGTCATTGCACTATGTACGCCATCTAGTCATTGCACTATGTACACAATCTCGTCATTGCACTAGAGTGGTTTGTTATTATTGTTTAGTGTTGCTGCTTTCAGATATGACAACATGTTGCTGATTACGTGTGCAAACTTTCAGATATGACAACATGTTGGTGATTACGTGTGCAAACTTTCAGATATTACAACATGTTGCTGATTACGTGTGGAAACTTTCAGATATGACAACATGTTGCTGATTACGTGTGTAAGCTTTCAGATATGACAATATGTTGCTGATTACGTATGCAAACTTTCAGATATTACAACATGTTGCTGATTACGTATGCAAACTTTCAGATATTACAACATGTTGCTGATTACGTGTGCAAACTTTCAGATACGATGACATGTTGCTGATTACGTGTGCAAACTGTCAGATACGATGACATGTTGCTGATTACGTGTGCAAACTGTCAGATACGATGACATGTTGCTGATTACGTGTGCAAACTTTCAGATACGATGACATGTTGCTGATTACGTATGCAAACTTTCAGATATTACAACATGTTGCTGATTACGTATGCAAACTTTCAGATATTACAACATGTTGCTGATTACGTATGCAAACTTTCAGATATTACAACATGTTGCTGATTACGTATGCAAACTTTCAGATACGATGACATGTTGCTGATTACGTATGCAAACTTTCAGATATTACAACATGTTGCTGATTACGTGTGCAAACTGTCAGATATGATGACATGTTGCTGATTAGGTGTGCAAACTTTCAGAAATGTTGATTTTTCAAACGGTATAATACAGTGTCAGGTACGTATTATTTTTATGACATGTGTGGAATAACAATAAACTACACGGTTAGTCCATCACCCTACACTTACAGTGACAATATAATGTAAGATAATAGCGTATCAGAATTTTCAAAATGTCACACCGTTTTCCTGATGAAGCCCTCAGAAACGAGTGGCAGGGGCGTCGCAGCTGGAGGTCGCAGGGGCGCGCGCGACTCCTGTATTTTTTGTGTGGCGATTTCTATTTTTATTTTTCAAAATCATTTGTAGGCCTAGGACTACTTTGAATATACGAATAGCTACGCCACTGTAATATGACATACAGCGGTTGCGAGCAGGGGACCTTTGTTATGAACCGGTTACCTATGCAACTTGCTGCAGGTGAAATAAAAAATTTAAACTTTATTTATTTTACAACGTTTGCGAAACAAGCTTTAACAGTATTTACGTAGATGATAGCGTATAATTATGTGGTCATTCGTGTGGGAAGAAACCGGAGTACCCTGAGAAAACCCATCTGTCCGATCTGGCGACCACCGTACCATCTCAAATATTTCCTGACTTGAGGACCGAACCCGTGTGTCATTGGTGAGAAGCGAGCGCGCTAACCGGACAGGTGAAATAATGACTTGTGTACAGGGAGATTGCGTCTGAGACGTTCTGGTTTTCCAAATTTTCTATGGTGGGAACAACCAAATCCACCTCCTATACAATGCTCGCGCAGCCCCGATGTCATGTCCCTTCTGACACACCTGGATGGTAACGCGCAGCCCCAATGTCATGTCCCTTCTGACGCACCTGGGTGGTAACGCGCAGCCCCAATGTCATGTCCCTTCTGACGCACCTGCGTGGTAATGCAGAGCAATGTGTAAGTTAGATGCAGAGTCATTATAGTTTATTCAACCAAATAATATGAGCAGTTTATAGTTAATACAATAATTGTGAAAATTGGATACTTTATGATAGACGCTTGTTCTGAAATAGTAAACTATATAACCAGCTTGTTGCGGTCATTGCTGTAGGCTAGCTTAATCGGACTGTTGTACGTTGGTCTGAGAATACATTGTTGAAGTTCTGTTACGAAATAGGCTACATTTAACATGGCTGTATCGGATAGGAATGGACTTTCTAATAATAGAAGCACAGTTACCATGGCGATTAAGATACTGTTTTTCGTTGGTTTACTGACACTATCACGTGGAATTCCGACGGATTCAAATGACGTCACAAATGTCGTCACACATGACGATATGCTTAATTCCGCTATTAGTAAACACTTAGAAAACAGCGTTCTGAGAGTGAATGAAAATCTGACGGTCAATGCTTTGAAGTTTATTTGTCGTCTGCTTCCGTGCTCTGATTGGTCGGCGTGGTCCGAATGTGGTGACGTCATCGGGAGATATGGGACTGAAAAAAGATCACGTCGGTGTGGGTATAATCTATCGAAAGTATGTGAGGAACACAATGCTGGCTTGGTCAAGGAGTCCAGACCATGTGTTATTGATATTCCATGGTGTCCGATACACTATGTGTACACACGGAACGGGTTCTGTGTGAAGATGTACGATAGTGTCGTTAAATCATGGTACGACGCACAAATAAACTGTGAAGCGGATGGAGGTCATTTGGTAAACATCGATAGCAAGGTGGTGTCCGACGACATTGACGAAGCATTCCAAGACACGGAAGTTGCATCCATAGTCGCATGGATTGATGGGATAAGACGAGTACCAAACACCGGTTGGGAGTTCCGGTCAGGGTCAGTGAAACCAACTTATTCCAACTGGTATCGCGGCCAGCCTGGTGGTAACGGCTTTCCAAACTGCAAGTGTGTGATCCGGTCAGGGGATGGTGCCAGGTTCGAGTGGTGCAGCAGCCACGTGTGTGGGAACAGGGAAAATTTTATTTGCGAAATCAAACACAAAACGACTGGCTAATTGGACGGTAGATATATTATAACATTGTGACTGTGGAGTTATGGTACACTGCAAGTGGTACATTTATTCTAGCAGAACCAGAATCAATTCCAGAAACATGGAGAAATTAGAATTGTTTTTGTGTGAAATAAAGCAATGTTTTCCCACAAGAAACCGCCGCATTTGTAAGGATACATTTACAATAGTCATTAATGTGTGTTTTACGTTTATTTATCGTCGCTACCGGTTGCCCATATGAGCGACGCCTCCTGAAGAGATTAGTTATTTTAGATGTTGGAGGATAGTGCAATGATACAGACAAGAGACCCATTCCAGAGTCTCCTCTGGTTCTTTTACGTGCACGGTGTAAAGCACCGACACGAGACCTCGGTTTAACGTCCCATCTGAAAGACTGTTAATTTTATTAGGGTCATACGGGGGATCGAACCTGCGATCCGTGGATTACCAGTCCAGAATAGTCATTTGCTTGTGTATGCCCTCAGTGTTATATTGTGTATGCCCTCAGTGTTATATTGTGTATGCCCTCAGTGTTATATTGTGTATGCCCTCAGTGTTATATTGTGTATGCCCTCAGTGTTATATTGTGTATGCCCTCAGTGTTATATTGTGTATGCCCTCAGTGTTATATTGTGTATGCCCTCAGTGTTATATTGTGTATGCCCTCAGTGTTATATTGTGTATGCCCTCGTGTTATATGTGTATGCCCTCAGTGTTATATTGTGCATGCCCTCAGTGTTATTTGTGTATGCCCTCAGTGTTATATTGTGTATGCCCTCAGTGTTATATTGTGTATGCCCTCAGTGTTATATTGTGTATGCCCTCAGTGTTATATTGTGTATGCCCTCAGTGTTATATGTGTATGCCCTCAGTGTTATATTGTGTATGCCCTCAGTGTTATATTGTGTATGCCCTCAGTGTTATATTGTGTATGCCCTCAGTGTTATATTGTGTATGCCCTCAGTGTTATATTGTGTATGCCCTCAGTGTTATATTGTGTATGCTCTCAGTGTTATATTGTGTATGCCCTCAGTGTTATATTGTGCATGCCCTCAGTGTTATATTGTGTATGCCCTCAGTGTTATATTGTGTATGCCCTCAGTGTTATATTGTGTATGCCCTCAGTGTTATATTGTGTATGCCCTCAGTGTTATATTGGTAACATATTCAGGTGTCTGTGTTTGTTTGACAGTTGCTAGTACGCCTAAGGAAAACATGAGAAGTGTGTGTTCTACGTTTATTTATCGTCGCTACCGGTTGCCTATATTTAGGATCATGCCAAACAGGTGTGTGTATGTATACTGTAATGAGCTCGCTCGCTGGCTTTTCTATTACCTCCTTTAGATAAAATATATCGTCCCTTTTAGTTGTAATCCTTTGTTTTTACTGTTGTTCCCAAACCAGATGTTGCGGTATGATAAATGTGATTTGATTATAATCATGATAATAAATTGATAACATTATTTTACAGATAAATTAGCCATTGGATATATTGTGGGATAGCTGATATAATAATTTAATAATCATATGATGAGAAAGTGGATGAGCATTGATAGCGCGTGGTGCAAAGGAAACAATGATAAAAACAAAGGAAACAGCTTAGTTTATACAAATTTATTTTAGCTCGATTGCGAAACAAGTTCTTACAACTATTAATCACTCTCGAGACCTCATTCTTGATGGAATCCATCGCCACGAGGGAGAGAGAAAGAGGCATGTGGAATTTAAATGCCTTGCCTAAGGGCACACTCGTATTGGCTCCAGCGAGGCGCGAACGCCCGGCCTTTCGCATATGAAGCTAAGGCGCTACCACAGCGCTATCACGACTTTCATTACTTTTAGGGAGTATTCTGGGCCAGTTACTGGCCAATGTCTCTCAGTGTCCATACTACTCTTAACACAATTCATAATCTATCACCTTGTGTATTACAGTATTTGGAGTAAGCAAATAGCTATATAATATCAATATTCGTGCCGTTTTTGATACATTTTATTACAAATCTTTATGAAATCTGGAATATAATATCAATATTCATGTCGTTTTTGATACATTTTATTACAAATCTTTATGAAATCTGGAATATAATATCAATATTCATGTCGTTTTTGATACATTTTATTACAAATCTTTATGAAATCCGGAATATATTATCAATATTCATACCGTATTTGATACAATTATTAATTTTGTTGAGTTTCTTATGTAGTGCAACAGTATGCCTTACATTTGTAATTAAGGAACGAATTATCGCTGGTTAATAGATTGAATCGGGGTATGAACTACAGTGGGCGTGCTTAATGTGTGTGGAAGCCGAAACGGCACCCACACACATAGCCTGGGAACAGGCGTCGATATTTGCCTGGACTATTTTTTAACACCGAGACTATTAATTGGGCCGTATTGAGTTTCTGATCATGTCATTTTGCCAGAAGTTAAAAATCGACAGACTGGAACCCAGGCTAGTATACATTAAACACACCCAATATAGTTCATACCCTGAAGAACACCATAAATAAGAATATCACAGAAACACTGCGCAACGCTGCTAATGCGCATGTCCGAACATTCGAGTGCGCATGTCAGCTGCATATCATTAGTGAGGAAATTCACGCGATAATAGATACACACAGGGAATACACGTAAAAGCGATGTAAATATCTATGTTGGTACAACAGTTCAGTGTTCATGCGCCCCTTGTGATGGGTACTGGGTAGAAACAGCGCTATGCAGCTTATCTGTAATGAAATGCTGACATTTGAAGTATGCAGTGTGTGAGATACTATCTAGAACACCTGAGCCAAATTCAATTGTTGAAGAAGATTGGACGTTTTGCAAGACGCTAAAAGGTAAGCCATCTCTAGACACTGTCATAAGCACACGTATAGTTGTACTCGGCTGATCACGCTTTCATAGACATTTTTATTTTAAATATTCCCGACGAAGTCTATTGAGACCTAATCAAATGTGTTCTTATTTCTTCTACATGACGGATCTGTAGTCCAATGGTAGCACGCTGGACTGGTAAACCAGGGATCGCGGGTTCGATCCCCCGTCTGACCCTAATAAAATTAACAGTCTTTCAGATGGGACGTTAAACCGAGGTCTCGTGTCGGTGCTGTACACCGTGCACGTAAAAGAACCAGAGGAGACTCTGGAATGGGTCTCTGTCTGTATCATTGCACTATCCTCAAAAAATCTAAAATGACTAATCTCTTCAGGAGGCGTCGCTCATATGGGTAACCGGTAGCGACGATAAATAAACGTAAAACACACATACTCTACATGTACTCGATCACTCATTATTAGGACAACTCATTATGCTATGCCATAATGGTTAAGGCGTCCGCCTACGGAGCGGGAGGTCGAAGGTTCGAACCTGGTTTGGGATTCGTTCTGATATGGCCTGTTGGAGAGCCGCCAACTAGTTAAATAATGGTTACAGATTGCCTACCGGCCTGGCGCCTGGCATACACGCATAGGATTCGGGTGACACTATAATAAACAAACATTTTACTTTGCTTTTTTTTATTGCTGGACTAAGATAAACAAAAATGCATAGGCAATGATTGTTTCATTGTTGTCCTTGTAAAGTATACTTCTTTGGCATTTTATATGAATTCAAAGTTTGATATAGCACACTACAATACAAATGCAATATATGCATACAGTCTACATCCGTTTATGTCGAATGTTCCTGTTATCTCGAAGTCGGATCAAAGTCCCGTTTCAGACACTATCATTTTACATATAATTGGCTAACTTCGGTTATGTCGAAGTATGTTGTTCGGTCCGACGGAATTCGACATAACGGATATAGCCTGTACACATGTACAGTCAACCCTGTCTTAAGCAGCCAGCCAAGGGAGTCAGAGAAAGTGGCTGCTTAGCACAGTTGGCTGCTTAATAGAGGTCAAATATATAATAAAACAAATGATTGGGAATATGGAAACTGGCTGCTTAACACAGGTTGGCTGCTTAATGGAGGTGACCACTAACACAGGTTGTAGTCTCAATTTGTTAATTGAATACTATGCACGTGGTTAAATGTACTGCCTGCATTTATTTCAGCCTAGCAATGGCAGACACGTACAACCAGACCGAGAAACCAGACAACGTAATAAGCAAGAAAGCGGAAATCGTACTGATCGCCGGGATGCTTGTTTTGCTTTCTGCAACAATCGGGATCGTAGTCTGGCAGACGGGCAAGATTCAATCTGACTGGATTGAGAAAATAACTGAAACCAGTCAACACGAACAGATCACATGTCGAGAATATGATTTTGCACGAAGACATGACGTTACAAATATTGAACACAGATATAGCCGTGTTCACCGGAATGTTGAAACAGAACTCAAGTGATTCCGGAAATGAGTTGATTGATTGTTCTGAAAGCACCGGAAATGACGTTTGTCTAGAATGGAAAGGAGATTCAAAACTCATGATAAGCTTTACGAGACATAAAGTTCCTATGCTAAGTTCTGAAGTTGGGTGCTATGAATTTAACTGGCAAGCATTGAAGTGCCCGGATCAAGTTTTAACGGACTGTTTTAGCGTGTCGTCTGCGCACTGGTATGGTGGGTATGCAGATAAGATTCAACACTGGCCTTTTGAGAAAAACACAAGGAAGATGGCCGCTTATGTAGTAAATGACTCGTACGCTGGTGAGATTGGTGGCGTTATTGAGAGATATTTCTTCACCTTATCTGGTCTCGGTGTTTATATTGATCATAATGTCCCTTTGTACTTCAGCCTGAACCACCCTCGTGAAGGACTAATGTGTCTTACTGCAAAATACGAAAAATATCCTTATTTCAATTCCGGATCGCTGCTCCCTGTACTGAAGTACACCATTTGTCAGGGAGAAAATACACGTGATATACACCAGAAAATGTCTGCTCTGTTCATAGACAGACCTGTTGGAATTCCTGCCAAAAGTCTTTTCAGGTATCCTATATGGTCAACATGGGCACAGTTTCATAAAGACGTGAATCAGTCTGCGGTGACTGAACTCGCAATGGATATTTTAAAATATAACTTCACGCATGCGCAGTTAGAAATTGATGACGACTGGACCCCGGCTTACGGTGATATGGTTTTTAATACGGACAAGTTTCCTAATGCTGCCGAAATGGTAAAGAATCTGAATGATCTTGGGTTTAGAGTGACTGTATGGGTGCACCCTTTCTTCAACGCAGAATCAAACTCGTTCCGATACGCCGCCCAAAACTCGATGCTCGTGCGACAATTTGAAAGCCTGGTTCCTGCAATGACGCCGTGGTGGGACGGGCAATTTGCTGGAAGTCTTAATGTTTCAAACAGATCGGCCGTAGAATGGTTCCTACGCACATTGAAGCATCTTAGAAATGAATACAATATCAGTTCGTTTAAATTTGATGCTGGTGAGGCCGCCTATTTGCCACACATATATAGTTCTGCAAATATGACCATGAACCCTACAGAAATGTATCCAATGAAATGGGTGCAGCTAGCTGTAGAGGCAGATCCTACTTACCACCAGGAGGTTCGGGTTGGATACCGTACTCAGAAATACCCTATCTGTGTCCGTATGATGGACAAAATGTCAAACTGGGGTCACGTGAATGCATTTAAAACCATCATACCTTGTGTTCTAACGTACGGACTTCTGGGATATCCGTTCATACTTCCGGACATGATTGGCGGAAACGCTTATAACAATCAACCGGATGCGGAACTATACATCCGGTGGGTACAGCTGAACACATTTTTACCGAGCATGCAGTTTTCCATCGTTCCGTGGATGTATAACGAAACAATCATCAAAATTGTCCAGAAATTCACAAAGATGCACGAGCTATATTCGGACATGCTTATAAAATACGCCAATCTTGCAGCAGATACTGGGACACCAATCATCCGACCTGTGTGGTGGCTTGCCCCGGATGACGAAGTCGCGTTAACCTGTGAAGACCAGTTTCTAGTTGGCGATGAGTACCTAGTCGCCCCGGTCATGGAATATGGAGCCCGGTCACGTGATATTTACTTTCCGATTGGACGGTGGCGAGATCAATTTCGCAACCTCAGTAACATAATTGAAGGACCGAAATCTGTAAATAACGTTACTGTTGCTTTATACGAACTTGCGTATTATAGAAGGGAAAAGGGCTCATGAAACACCATAGGTGCGGTTCCAGAATTTCAAGTTAGAAGGGACGTAAGTTGTTTTAGGCCCATGTGACGCCTCGGACAATACGGGGGTGTAGATTGGTCTTGATATAATATGTGCACCATTAGGGTAGGGAGGTCCGCTGGTGTCATCTCGGAAAGTTCTGAACAATATATATCGCCGCAGCTGCATTCTGAGGCATGTTTGGTGGGGGGGGGGGGATTAAGGAACATATTTGTGTAGTTTTGAAACTGACTTTATTTGTTTGTCTTTATCAATTAAAAACTGCAATGAAATACCTGCTTATCATACCACTTCGGGTAAGGCCGTAACTAATGTTGCTAGAACTTGTGGCCTGACCCGTTTACCTTTATTTAATTTGTCATGTTTTGTATTCACATGTATATGTAAAACGAATCGAACTATAAAATATGATTATAAACTAAACCCCCACACACTTCATCTTTATTGCATTTTCAACTTTTGAAGAAAATGTGTCTACAGACACTTGTCAACTATAGCAAGCTACGCTTCGCACCAATGCAACCCGGCTTCGATCCTCAGACCGGGAAGTATGCGAGATGTGGTCGCCGTGGGTTTTCTCCGGTTTCCTCGCATATTCTTATAAAACAAATCAGCAACCACTCTCCTCAAAGACAAACATATTCCAGTACCGTAGTCCAGTCTTATCTACTTTCATTGAAGAGAATACGGTCGTATGTAAGAGATATGTGTTTACCAGGAACGTCCATATAATTTATTTGTGTGTGGGGGGGGGGAGGGGGTGGGTATGGTCGCCACCAACAATTAGGTCATATGGCGACTCGCCAGATTTATTGGTGGAGAAAGACCCCGGATGCCACTCCGAGCAGTATTACACAGGCACGGGTGGCACACAGGTAGAACCACCGACCTACTGCAAGCCGTTGGATAGCTCCTCTCATGGAAATAATTCGACACCAGTGGAATTCGAACCTACAGCGGTCAGGGTGCAAATCATTTGAAGTTTACGAACGTAACCACTCAAACCACACACATGACAAAACGGTGACAAGCGTCCCTATGGTGTGGCCCACTATGCTACTCGCAACTCCCTGCACTACGGAATTAATATGATCGGACAGGACAACCATAAGCTGTATAGCTTTCTGTCCAATTCCTTATTTCACTTGTTGTAAATAACCATGTACATGATAAAACCAATTAATATGATCGGACAGGACAACCATAAGCTGTATAGCTTTCTGTCCAATTCCTTATTTCACTTGTTGTAAATAACCATGTACATGATAAAACCAATTAATATGATCGGACAGGACAACCATAAGCTGTATAGCTTTCTGTCCAATTCCTTATTTCACTTGTTGTAAATAACCATGTACATGATAAAACCAATTAATATGATCGGACAGGAGAGGACAACCATAAGTTGTATAGTTTTCTGTCCAATTCCTTATTTCACTTGTTGTAAATAACCAGGTACATGATAAAACCAATTAATATGATCGGACAGGAGAGGACAACCATAAGCTGTATAGCTTTCTGTCCAATTCCTTATTTCACTTTTGTAAATAACCAGGTACATGATAAAACCAATTAATATGATCGGACAGGAGAGGACAACCATAAGCTGTATAGCTTTCTGTCCAATTCCTTATTTCACTTGTAAATAACCATGTACATGATAAAACCAATTAATATGATCGCAAACACTTGCGACTTGTTTCTAGTGGCATGTAAGAATGAACAACGTTATCCAGCGTTTAGTTTGGTCGAAAAGTGCCACCTTGACCTTGGAATTGCCGTCTGACTGCTGATACATGACAATTACAGGGCTACCGCTGTCGGTCGCCAATGGCTACCGCTGTTGGGCACATATTTTGTCAAATATTTATTCGTGAACTATATGGCTCTTAGTAGGCTCCACGTTATTTTAATTGGCTCCAGTGTTTTTCAATTGGCGACAGAAGTGGCGCAGACAAACGTACAGACAGAGGGAACCCTGCAATTATGTCCAAACGTTCAGGATTGATATACGTCCACCACAGAAATTTGGCAAAGCCAGGTTATCAGACAATTAGAAACATTAGTGAGTTACTGCCCCTGAATACTCCTAATAGTATATAGGTCCTCTACATTGGTTTCCTCTGTTTTTATCGTTGTTTCCTTTGCACCACATGTTTTCCATTCTTCCGTATTCTCGTCTTATAATTATGAAATTATTAAATCTCGACAGATATCCTTTAGCATGTCCAATGGATACCTTACTGTAAAAATTGGTTCAATTAATTAACATGATTTTGATAAAATTACATTTATCCTAACACAACAGTAAAAACAAAGGATTCCAACTAAAAGGACCAATATACATTTAGGGATAAATCTGACTTTATCCATCAAGGGAGGTAATAGAAAAACCAGTAATGTCTCTCTTAGACTGTCTGTTAGTACAAATGCAAGGGTGAATACAAATAACACTACAACAGATCTGTGGTAAATTTTGTTATTTATCTTTGTGGATAACAATCAATAGAAAACATACATTTTCAGAATAAAATGATTAAATATACAAGTACATTTGTCATGCATACATAATACACATGATGATACATGCAGTAATACTGTTTTCAAAAAGTACAGTATGTTAAATGTTCCATTATTTCATCACGAGGTGGGTGTACACTACGTCATCACGAGGTGGGTGTACACTCCGTCAACACGAGGTGGGTGTACACTCCGTCATCACGAGGTGGGTGTACACTCCGTCATCACAAGGTGGGTGTACACTCCGTCATCACGAGGTGGGTGTACACTCCGTCAACACGAGGTGGGTGTACACTCCGTCATCACGAGGTGGGTGTACACTCCATCATCACGAGGTGGGTGTACACTCCGTCAACACAAGGTGGGTGTCACTCTATTCAACATATTATTGCACTCTATTCAACATATTATTGCACTCTATTCAACATATTCTTGCACTCTACCCAACATATTCTTGCACTCTATTCAACATATTCTTACACTCTATTCAACATATTCTTGCACTCTATTCAATGTATTCTTGCACTCTATTCAACATATTCTTGCACTCTATTCAACATATTCTGGCACTCTATTCAGTGTATTCTGTACATTCTAGCATAGCATTCCAATTATCTACAACAATGTGGTGCACTAGTGACTAGCAAATATTATGTCCATCTAAACTTGTCCATAGATGAATCATTACCATGACAAAGGTCATGGTCAAAGGTACAATTCTATTTGACCTTGTAAAACATCAAGGTCACTGTCATGGTCAAATCTATATGTCAATATAGAGCATTAGTGACACGGCGTCTAGAGTGCAATGAAAGAATAACCGTGACATAGTACACACTAATATCTATCGTATATGTCAATGTGTTACCGTAGCAGTAGTACGACCTTGACATAGTACACACTAATATCTACCGTATATGTCAATATGTTGCCGTAGCAGTAGTACGACCTTGACATAGTACACACTAATATCTACCGTATATGTCAATGTGTTATTTAACAGTAGTACGACCTTGACATAGTACACACTAATATCTACCGTATATGTCAATGTGTTACCTAACAGTAGTACGACCTTGACATAGTACACACTAATATCTACCGTATATGTCAATGTGTTACCGTAACATTAGTATGGGAATATGATTACATTTGTAATGGTTTCCGACGCAGGCCCGGGTTGAACCACCAACTTTCCACAAATCAGTCGGATTGCTTCCTCATATGAAAGAATTGGATTCAAACCTACAGTGGTGAGGTGCAAGTGATTTGAAGTAAACGACCGTAACCACTCGGCCACTGCGACTCATTTTTAACTGACTATTAAATTTATTTAGTCGCTACCGCATAAATGCATTTGGGCGACCGACTCATCTTTATCTCTATTACATAAGTCTTGTATTTAATTAGTATATGAACGTAATATGTCATGGAATCTGCGAAACAGTTGGCTTAAAATGTATTGCATTAACCCTTTCAACACCACAGACCTCTATATAGGCTTACAAAAAGTGTAGATCCAGATGAGCCGGCTCGTGACAAGCCGTCTCATCAGGATCTGCACTTTTTGCAAGTAGTATTACTAATTTTAGACAAAATTACCCATCTTGATAAATTAACTGGTCCGAATGTAATTTTCTTATTCATTTATTGGTCTAAGAATATCATGGACCAGTCCATGTCAGTTACTTGGTGTTGAAAGAGTTAAAACATAGTACGATAATATATGGCATAACAGAAAATATCACAAATTTGGCCTTGGAATATCATCGTCCGAATGTAGAGCTATATCCGTAAATATGTACATTTTATCAACATTTTGAAAGTCAATACAATTATAAAGGATATACATAAACAGTCACCTTTTCGTTATACATTCATGATGGATGCGCGAATTAAAATAAACTCCGCAAATTATTTGAAAATGTTCAAAGTAGTAAAAATTACAAAATAAAGTGCTCGCGAAATTATAGTATTTTACAGTAATTGAAGGAGTACAGGTGAATGCTTGTATGCCCCTGAAATTCTACCTGGTACATGTAAGTTTCAGAGAATATGACAGTTTAAGAAATACAGTCTACATCCGCTTTGTCAAAGTCGGTTATGTCGAATTCTCCGGTTATCTCGAAATCGGATCACAGTCCCGTTTCAGACACTATTATTTTACATATAACTGGCTCTGTTTATATCGAAGTTTGTTAAGTCAAACTTCGGTTATGTCGAAGTATTTTGTTCAGTCCGATGGAGTGCGACATAACGGATGTAGACTGTACATGAATGGGCGCCAATACGTCAATTATTCGCTTTCACGTATATCTCTCATTTTTAACGTCTATCCGATTAGCGCAGCTTCTTGCCAATGCAACCGGGTTCGATCCTTGGACCGGGAAGTATGTGAGAATGTACAGTTGTCGCCAGATCGGACAGGTGGGTTTTCTCCGGGTACTCCGGTTTCCACCCACACGAATGACCACATTAACGCTTTCATCCGCGCCAACGAGAGTGATTAATATAAGTTGTTAGAACTTGCTTCGCAATCGTTGTAAAATAAATAAAAGTTTAAACCTTTTAATGAGCTACAAGTAACAGACACAACACACTGGGACATTGAGCAAAACTTGCATAAAATAGTATCCTCGATAAAAATAGGAGGACCTGGGACAGTGGCAGTATTATTCATTGAAGAGGTGAATCTATGTTTGTTTTGTATGTATTTGTATTCAAGTAGCAACGACAGCTTACATGCAGGTCAGATCGGATGGCGCATCTACAACTGTTATTGATGGCGGTCGACCACGAGTGTTATTGATGGCGGTCGACCACGAGTGTTATTGATGGCGGACGACAACGAGTGTTATTGATGACGGTCGACCACGAGTGTTATTGATGGCGGACGACCACGAGTGTTATTGATGGCGGTCGACCACGAGTGTTATTGATGGCGGTTGACCACGAGTGTTATTGATGGCGGACGACCACGAGTGTTATTGATGGCGGACGACCACGAGTGTTATTGATGGCGGACGACCACGAGTGTTATTGATGGCGGTCGACCACGAGTGTTATTGATGACGGTCGACCACGAGTGTTATTGATGGCGGTCGACCACGAGTGTTATTGATGGCGGTCGACCACGAGTGTTATTGATGGCGGACGACCACGAGTGTTATGATGGCGGACGACCACGAGTGTTATTGATGGCGGACGACCACGAGTGTTATTGATGGCGGACGACCACGAGTGTTATTGATGACGGTCGACCACGAGTGTATTGATGGCGGACGACCACGAGTGTTATTGATGGCGGACGACCACGAGTGTTATTGATGGCGGACGACCACGAGTGTTATTGATGGCGGACGACCACGAGTGTTATTGATGGCGGACGACCACGAGTGTTATTGATGGCGGACGACCACGAGTGTTATTGATGGCAGACGACCACGAGTGTTATTGATGGCGGTCGACCACGAGTGTTATTGATGGCGGTCGACCACGAGTGTTATTGATGGCGGTCGACCATGAGTGTTACTCCGTGAAGTACTTCAGACACGGACAGGCACCCAGATAGAACCACCCGACTTTCTGCAAGTCAGCTTCATATGTTGCCTCACAAGAAAGAATTCCACACACATAGTGGGATTCCACACATATAGTGGGATTCCACACATATAGTGGGATTCCACACATATAGTGGGATTCCACACATATAGTGGGATTCCACACACATAGTGGGATTCCACACATATAGTGGGATTCCACACATATAGTGGGATTCCACACATATAGTGGGATTCCACACATATAGTGGGATTCCACACACATAGTGGGATTCCACACATATAGTGGGATTCCACACATATAGTGGGATTCCACACATATAGTGGGATTCCACACATATAGTGGGATTCCACACATATAGTGGCATTCGACAAAAAAACAACACTTGGCCATGGATTGGGATAAATGGGGGTCAGTTTACTGTACCCTTGTCAGAGCATCAAATTCCCTGTAATCTTTCAAACATCTTAATACTTGACCACAGCCACATCACATAGTGCATCGGTAGCCTTGTATAAATGGAAGGCCGGTGCCCACAGCCACATCACACAGTGCCTCGGTAGCCTTGTATAAATGGAAGGCCGGTGCCCACAGCCACATCACACAGTGCATCGGTAGCCTTGTATAAATGGAAAGCCGGTGCCCACAGCCACATCACACAGTGCCTCGGTAGCCTTGTATAAATGGAAGGCCGGTGCCCACATGTTTTTGGTAGTCGACGTAATCTTCACCAAAAAAGTTCAGTAGGTAGATTTCCTCCTCAAAGATACGCTCTCTAAAGAACCGCCACGAAACCACAGTATAACCCACTAGGCACACAGGGTTACACAGGACCACCTGTAACATAAACTATAGTCTAATTCATGGGTCAATAACCACCTGTAACATAAACTATAGTCTAATTCATGGGTCAATAACCACCTGTAACATAAACTATAGTCTAATCCATGGGTCTATAACCACCTGTAACATAAACTATAGTCTAATTCATGGGTCTATAACCATCTACAACATAGACTATAGTCTAATTCATGGGTCTATAACCATCTACAACATAAACTATAGTCTAATCCACGAACCCATGGCCACCAGTAACATAAACTATAGTCTAATCCATGGGTCTATAACCATCTGCAACATAAACTATAGTCTAATCCATGGCCACCAGTAACATAAACTATAGTCTAATACATGGCCACCAGTAACATAAACTATAGTCTAATCCATGGCCACCAGTAACATAAACTATAGTCTAATCCATGGCCACCAGTAACATAAACTATAGTCTAATCCATGGCCACCAGTAACATAAACTATAGTCTAATCCATGGCTACCAGTAACATAAACTAGTCTAATCCACAACCCCCATATTTACCCACAAGTCCATCCTACATTGTATTTACATGAAATGCCTCCTATTTATCCACAAGTGATCATATTTACCCACAATGCCTCCTATTTACCAACAAGGCCTCCTATTTACCTGCAAGGCTCCTATTTACCAACAAGGCCTCCTATTTACCAACAAGGCCTCCTATTTACCTGCAAGGCTCCTATTTACCGACAAGACCACCAATTTACACTCACATCATCATATCTACCCACAAGGCCTCCTAATTACATGTTTGGCTTCATATTTACACACAAGTCATCCTATTTACCCACAATACCTGCTATTTACCCACAAGACCACCTATTTACCCACAAGGTCTGCTATTTACACACAATACCTGCTATTTACCCACAAGGCCATCTATTTACCTGAGTTCCTATACTCCATAAAAACCATCCTACATATGATGGATGTCTGCATAAGGAATAGATTCCGTGCGTGACCAACTGATGATCCTGCTGCTTTCTATACTGGACGTAGTGATTGAAGTTAGTAGAAGCTGTGATCATACTGGCCTTCCGAACAACCTCACCAATAATCGTGAGTAACAGCCCAAACAGGCTTATATATCTAAACTGCTTCATTCCTGCAAAGGAATAATAATTGTTATTTTATTTTTTATTGTTATTTTTCGGGTTTTACGCCTGCATCAGCACCATTTCGGGCTATATCGCCGGCGGGCAGTTTAGTTAACAACACCTTTCCTGGGCAGGTGCACCAACCTCCGTAAGAATGTGCCAACTTTTTCATATAAATGAGACACGGCCTGAGCGGGGCTCGAACCCGTGACCATCAGTGATGATAGGTTACAGCGGTATACAAATTAGCGACAATAACCACCAGTAAAAGGAATAATAAGATATAGTGAAGTAACCAGAAGCTGAAGATAACTGAGGTGAACCTTCTATTGTGTGTTTTACGTTTATTTATCGTCGCTACCGGTTGCCCATATGAGCGATGCCTCCTGAAGAGATTAATCATTTTAGTCTATTTTTAGATTTTTGGAGGACAGTGCAATGATACAGACAGAGACCCATTCCAGACTCTCCTCTGGTTCTTTTACGTGCATGGTGTAAAGCACTGATACGAAACCTCGGTTTCAAGTCCCATCTGAAAGACTGTTAATATTTTTAGAGTCAGACGGGAGGATCGAACCTGTGATCCCTGGATTACCAGTCCAACGTGTTACCACTGGACTACAGATCCATCTGTAATGTTCATACTAAAGGCCAGAATCTCATGCAGTCCTAGTAATATCTACGGAGGTGGGATAGATATGGCGACTACATATCCACTGCATGATAGCTAAATGGCTGTCGTATGTATGGAGATATAATAGTATATTAACCTAAATCTCTATGAAGGAAAGGGTTAAAACTTTTACACTAAGACATATTCTATACTTTATGTTACAATAGTAATATCCAAGCACTAACCCGTCAGTCTGAAATTGAACCATTTCACACTAAATTCTAAAATACCAGGAAAAATGAACTCCCATTGCATAGTTCCAAGCAATTGTCTTACCTGGAAAAATGAACCAGTCTGCAGTAAATTCCAAGCAATTGTCTTACCTGGAAAAATGAACCATTCTGCAGTAAATTCCAAGCAATTGTCTTACTTGGAAAAACGAACCATTCTGCAGTAAATTCCAAGCAATTGTCTTACCTGGAAAAATGAACCATTCTGCAGTAAATTCCAAGCAATTGTCTTACCTGGAAAAATGAACCATTCTATAGTAAATTCCAACCAACTAGCAGCAGCGGCAATCTTGTACTCTGTGCTATGATCTAGTAGGTATGACTCGAGAGATAACGACCTCGGATTGGTCACTGCTGTTGTGTAGAATTCCGACCAATGAAAGATACTGAGACACATCAAGTACCACCCGAAGTGTGTCCATGATGACGCGTGTGAGCTGATTATTAGACCCAACCCACATGCTGAGCCCAGGAAGCAAGCGCGAACTGCATTCTGTAAATTAGGTGATAGGAAATTATTAAAGTTTAAACGAAGCAAGTTCTAATAACTTATATTAATCACTCTCGTTGGTGCGGATGAAAGCGTATATGTGGTCATTCGCAAACCGGAGTACCCGGAGAAAACCCACCTGTCCGATCTGGCGACCACCGTACCATCTCACATACTTCCCGGTCCGAGGATCGAACCTGGGTTGCATTGGCAAGAAGCGAACGTGCTAACGGTAACCACTGCGCTAATCGGACAGCCAATTATTATTATAGGAAATTATTATGAAGACTTCAGTATGCATGAGGAGATAGAGGTCATCATACCCCATTGCCATGAGTAAACTTTAGGTAGCGTGTTTGAGCCAATGTTGGGTCACTAACTTTTCATCTCTTTTGCCTGGTCGCTATGGGACTTTAATTTGATTGTGAAATGTACTCCAACACCCATTCTTTTCAAAATAAGGGCAATTATTCATGAATATTCTTTTAAATATCACCCCACCAAAGGAACACACTTAGTCTAGAACACCATTACACATGTATACATCCCCGCGAGTGGTTCGACATTACAGGAAGATAGATAGATAGATACACAGATCTGCTTATTCCATTTCCGCACTTACCCACCCACCAAATTTACCTTGTAAGCGTCCTTGGTGTCGAATATTATCCATATTATAGCATTTAAGACAACCACATATAATACATATATGAGCAGCCACCAATCGTCCCAGATAAAACTTAACGCTTCGGTTAGAAAAAATAAATTTGCAAAGAAAACTGAAGTTGTTCCGAGTAAAAATGACGACAGACAAATATTTTGTGGACTGGACGGCGCCATCTTGGTTTTTTACCAACCCGTATAATATTAAGTCGTTGTCGTCTTCACTCCAATACCCAGTACTTTGACTTACAGGTACTAGACAGTAGACACAAGCACATTATAAGCGCATATGGCATAAACCAGTGATTACAACACGTGTCTAGTGCCAGTGCTTTGACCTTGGTAAATGAAATGTGTAGACGTTTTATAACCTCAGGCACTGACCTAATTCATATACGTTGCTAAGATGGTATGTACGTTCTATTTATGTCAAGCCTCTCGCTGGTATCTAGCATGTACGTTTCACGGACATGCTTAGCCGACATACGTGGTTAACCAGTACTAAGCAATATGTGTGAGGTGCCTTGCTCGTGGACACTACCGTACTTTGCGGAAATATCGAACCCGGACTTTATCGGTTCAAAATCCGACGCTCTGTCACTTGACCACGAAGTCACTGAAAGTCCCAGGACTCTCAGTATTTCACTGTATGACAGATTGATCAGTCAAGTTTTCCATTACCTCTAGCAGCAGTAGGGCGAAACATTTGCCTTTCATAAAACCTTAGTTTAAACATATTGTATTCGGATCAAATACATATATACATAATTATATAAACACAATTGTTATACATTCGAACCGATATGGGTCGAGAAACATGCTTAAAGCTTATATGAATCCCTTCCCATGTTGGAGTACATTTAAATGGTACAAATTGCTTGGCGAATAGTAATGGCAAGTTAATATGTTCAGTATATATAAATTGTAGAGAAACTATTGAATACTTAACAGCAGTGGCAAATGTTTGGACTTGATTTTGCTAAACGTCCGCATATATTTACAGCATCGCGTTATTGTAATTTTAATGTAGCAATAAGGAAACGTTAGATCCAAATATGTAAACTATCAAAAAAGAATCTGGTATTGTCACACGACGGGCCGGGACCAAAACGGAGAGAACCCCCACGTTCACCTAGGTATCGAAACGTTTTGATGCTGCAGTATAGCTCTGGACATTCAGGTAACGTGTTGTGTTACAGTGTGTAGTGAGATGCTCATCGCCAAACAAGAGATTGTTGAGTGTGGCAGCACATGGAAGGTTAGATAGGTGTTGTAGACGTTGGTGATTGTACCTTGGGCAATGCAGAAGGAAGTGAGTGACTGATTCGATAGACCCGCATGCGCACAAGGGAGAGTCGATGCTATTTTTCCATAAAACCTTATTGCTGATTTGAGACAAATATTGGTCCCATCTTTGTTACCTGAATAAATTGCCGACGTCCACGGATAATACTGGCGTGTAGCCTATTCCTGATAGCCTGAGCCGATATGCGGATACGAGACGTTCTATACAACACACCACAACGCTTTGGAGCTAACATAAACTTGTATCGTGTGTACGTCAGCGCTATGTATCTATCATCACGTTGTAGCGTTTTCTGTGGTTTACCAGACTTGGGCCGGCGGCCATGAACTGTCTCACACGTGTAAATGTACTCGAACTAATCTTGAGCTTCTCAGAAACCTCCCTAACAAATATTCCACACACCAACATGCCAACCGCAAATGGCGTCGGTGTAACATCAACCCAGGACGTCTTCCCATCTTCAGTAAAGTCACTTTTTAGGACGGCATTATTCTAATCGGGCTCGAAACAAACCATATATAACAGTCTTTCAGATGGGACGTTAAACCGAGGTCTCGTGTCGGTGCTTTACACAGTGCACGTAAAATAACCAGAGGAGACTCTGAAATGGGTCTCTGTCTGTATCAGTGCACTATTCTCCAAACATTTAAAATGACTAATCTCTTCAGGCGGCGTCTCACATATGTGCAACCGGTAGAGACGATAAATAAACGTAAACACACATACTCAATCGCTTGACATGTGCATAGAACCGCAACGTTGCCCTTGGAAATCAAACCAGACCAAGTATTAGGCCACACACAGTTGGATTGCTGGAGTATTGGGAAAGGCCGGGGCATGCATATGTAACCGGTTATATTTCTAAGGGAGACAACTCTGATAGGATTTGTTACAATGTCCAGTGTAAGAGTTGTCTACTTAATTTGGTTAGGCTTCTGTAGTTTTTATAATTATACCGAATTGGTTTCTGGTAGGGCTTTTAATTTGGTACGAGAAGCTATCTTTCTAACAAGTGTATTATTTAAATTATCAGTAATTTTCAATGGTTTAAATGTTAAATGGTTAGTATTTATCTTGCATTTGTTAAATGACATAAGCATGTGTTACAGGAATCCATACTTTGTTTTGAGAATAATAACAACGGAATGTTCGTTCGTTCGCATTCATAAATCGCGACTGACTTTCAGAACGACATCTATTTCTTATTCACAAATCTTTCCTTCATCTCATGCACTGTTAATCTCGTTTACAATTCTAACAGACACCAGTGACTGTGTGGAGTGGCGAGAATGTGACTGTTGTTCGTATTCCCATAGAATGGTAAGTCATCAGTCATGTATTGTATAACCAGTATTGTTTATGTATCTATTACGTATAGATTACTGGTATAGTTTATAGTTGAGTTTAAAGGTCACTAGTCATTTATAATATATTATGTAATAGGTGATAAGGTTAACGTGAATAATAACATACATGTTGTGTGTTATTACCAGATTCTAAACTGTTTTTAAATAGTGTTTTAAATGTATATTTTCAGAGTGTAAGCTGTAGGCTGTAAGCCTATCACGTGTAAATAATAAAGGATGGCACCGGATATGTCGTAGTTACTTTACAACCCTCCCTCTGATAAGGGGCCAGGACAACCGGAAGGTTACATATGCATTTTATGTAATAGATGAACATCGTGATTAAACAAATGACAGCATTTCTATATGATTGTGTTGCTAAACATATTTATCGTTTCAGTGTAAAAAACAAATCGCAGAATTCCAGCAATTTCTAACTCTATGGGTGCAACATAGCCTGGGTTCCAGGCAAACTATATCGACGCCTGTTCGCAGGCTAGATGCAACACTGATGATAATGGTTCAGCACTCGCAAAACGATGTTAATACAGTCTTCATTGTATACCAGACTGGTACCATGTTAGTTATGATGATCACATTAAATGTTGTGTGTTTTACGTTTATTTATCGTCGCTACCGGTTGCCCATATGAGCGACGTCTCCTGAAGAGATTAGTTATTTTAGATTTTAGAGGATAGTGCAATGATACAGACAGAGACCCATTCCAGAGTCTCCTCTGGTTCTTTTTACGTGCACGGTGTACAGCACCGACACGAGACATCGGTTTAATGTCCCATCTGAAAGACGGTTAATTTTATTAGTGTCAGACGGGGGATCGAACCTGCGATCCATGGATTACCAGTCCAGCGTGTTACCACTGGACTACATATCCGTCTGTAATGATGTTCACACTGACAATATAGATATACACATGAAATGCATCCGGTGGCAAAAGTGAGACGTAATTTTGCTCCTATTGAATAGAGATAATAAACTTATACATGTATCCACATTTCTTCCAAAGGGTCTGGACAAGTTATTTCGGGTTCAAACACAAGTTTTTTTAATTTATTTAAAAGATCATTAGGCTTGAAGTTATACAACATGGTAGGCCATATCCAAGCATGTTTAAAAATGACACTCCGTAACTACCAGAGCACTTATTGTCACCAATGTGTACATGTTTCATTGTGCTATTTGATGTTTTAATGTGCTGGGGGCCTCGTGCTAGATTGACTTAATTGTTCAAATGAGTTATTTTAGCTCGAATGCGAAACAACATCTTACAACTTATATTAATCACTCTCGAGACCTCATTCCTGATGGAATCCATCGCCACGAGGGAGAGCGAAGTAGCAACGAATCCCCTTTCTTGAAGGAAAAGAAGTCCATTATTGAGCGCTATATGATCGTATACACGTTAGACGGATGTGCACCCGGATGTAGTCCTAATAACTCCCACACGAAGGACCACATTTACGCTTTCATCCGCGCCAATGAGAGGGATTAATATAAGTTGTTAAAAATTGCTTCGCAATCATTGTAAAATAAATAAATTTAAACTAACTAATATATTTGTAGTGCATTTTTCGTTTGACTAAAATCTATATTTTTATGACAGACAGCTAGTGGGTAGCTTTTGTGTGCTTTTTGAGAAATGATATGACTTGAGAAGACAGCAGAATAGTTGATATCTAGAAAGGATGTGATAGAAGAGATCAGGAAGCTGCAAACTGAAGATGAGGTATCTGATGAAGTGAGTGATGGGAAATAGAAATGAGATATGATGTGACTTGAGATGACAGCAGACTAGTTGATGTCTAGAAAGGATATGATAGAAGAGATCAGGAAGCTGCACACTGAAGATGAGGTATCTGATGAAGTGAGCGATGGGAAATAGAAATCAGAAATGATGTGACTTGAGATGACAGCATACTAGTTGATGTCTAGAAAAGATGTGATAGAAGAGATATGGAAACTGCAAAGTGAAGATGAGGTATCTGATGTAGTGAGCGATGGGAAATACAAAAAAATACGGAAGGTTTTTGCTTATGTGTTGTATTACAACCATATATGTATTTGCAATAATTTTCTATTACAGAACACGATAATATACTAGATATGTAATTCGGTGACATTGCCGAAGCGGCTGCGCATCACGTGGATTACAATTCCCAGTACTAAGTATGTTACAGTTCTCAGTAATTACATGAACATACTCTTGACGGACAAAAGCCTAACGCACAGTTTGTATTACACCAGTTTGCCATGAACGGATTGTGTGAGAAAGCTACAGACGCTGTACAAAGCATTTTCTTCGGTCTGATCGTTTGATGTGATTGTGAATGTTCCAATTTATCTGAATCTACTGTTGGACTATTTTCTGGAATACTTTTTGTAGCGGAGATACTCTCAGTAATTTCGGCATTTACCGCTGATACGCCATGTTTATGTTTTGGAGATTTTTGGTTTTCATCTATTTTAGATTTTGTCTTTTCGTCCAAACTTGGAATTAGCGAAATTCTCGAAGGATGCGAGACAATTACTTCCATTCTACCCAGTCTCGGTATAGCCACGTGACTTGTACGTGGTCTTTCTACATACTCCTTGACAACGGCATGTGCTTTTAATTTTAATGTAGCTTTATTTTCAATAAGTTTGTTCTTCGAAATAAGTGTCTTCACAAATTTCTTCAAATGTTGTTTATCTAGATTATGACTTTGTGCTACATGTTTGATTCCTTTAGATAGTTTAGAACTTGTGATGTCGCTGGATGCGACGGGATCCTGTACACAAGTGCACACTAAATATGGACACATTGAAATATGGTACGAGCAAACCTTTCTGCAAAATTCATGCACGATTGGGTTGAGTTTATATTTTGTGGTTGGGATGCAATTCCCTTGCCTATGATGATCTTTCGTCCCGTAGTAACTCATTAACGCGCTCAATGTCAGTTTCTCCAAGAACTGTTGCAGAGTAGCCTCATTCCTGCTATGTTGATCGGTTATTGGCTTTGGAGTTTTGGTTTCGTTAACAACAGTCGGTTCAATCATCTGGCTTGCCTCAAGCTTTGATTGAGAATTGTTCGGCGACATTGTAGTTTGTATACTCCGTAGCGCGTTACGTGAACCTAGACCAATTTGATCGACAATGCTATTGTCCGGATCAACCTGCTTAGGTTCAACTATGTTATGTTTCTCTTTATCTATGCCCTGTAATGCATTACCTGAACCTAGATTAATTTGATCGACAATGCTCTTGTTCGGGTCAATCTGCTTATGTTCTACATTGGTATGTCTCTCTTTATCGGGTTTTTTAAAGCTCGGCACTCTATGTACGACACTCATTGTAACATCATGTGTCTTGGTGGATCCTAGATCGTTCAGACCGACTGTGCCTTTGCTCGGGTCACTTTCTGGAAGCGGGTTATTGTATATAGTTGTAGAAACATCCGCAATGGAAATGTCGGAACAGCCATAAAACTCCTCCTGGGGACCCTTCCCTTTCCCACATGCGAGATGATCACAGCCCCAGCGTGCACCTGAAATAAATATTGAACACCATTTAAAGAAACAGTTTCAAACTGGTTTGTTTTTCGAATGGTTAATATTGAACACCATTTAAAGAAACAGTTTCAATCTGGTTTGTTTTTCGAATGGTTAATATTGAACACCATTTAAAGAAACAGTTTCAATCTGGTTTGTTTTTCGAATGGTTAATATTGAACACCATTTATAGAAACAGTTTCAATCTGGTTTGTTTTTCGAATTGTTAATATTGAACACCATTTAAAGAAACAGTTTCAATCTGGTTTGTTTTTCGAATTGTTAATATTGAGCACCATTTAAAGAAACAATTGTGGAAGTCGTGATAGCACAGTGAATGCGCGTTCGCTTCAGGTGCGAACGGTCCGGAGTTCGAGCCCCGCTGGAGCCGTTACGATTGTATCCTTAGGCAAGGCATTTAAATTCCACATTTCCTCCTCTCTCTCCTTCATGGCGATGGATTCCATCAGGAATGAGGTCTCCAGAGTGATTAATATAGTTGAAAGAACTTGTTTCGCAATGGAGCTAAAATAAATTTGTGTAAAAGAAATAGTTTCAATGTGGTTTGTTTTTCGAATGGTTAATATTGAACACCATTTAAAGAAACAGTTTTAATCTTGTTTGTTTTTCGAATGGTTAATATAGAACACATTTTAAAGAAACAGTTTCAATCTGGTTTGTTTTTTGAATGGTTAATATTGAACACCATTTAAAGAAACAGTTTTAATCTTGTTTGTTTTTCGAATGGTTAATATTGAACACCATTTAAAGAAACAGTTTCAATGTGGTTTGTTTTTCGAATGGTTAATATAGAACACCATTTAAAGAAACAGTTTCAATGTGGTTTGTTTTTCGAATGGTTAATATTGAACACCATTTAAAGAAACAGTTTCAATCTGGTTTGTTTTTCGAATGGTTAATAGGCTAATAAAATACAGGTGTGTAGCATAATGCATATATAATTCTTGCACACCTCTTTGACACTATGCATATAATTATATCTCTTGCGTCATTCCGTTGACTCAAGCTTCGGAAATGTGATTGGATAGATTTAAAGAAACGCAGCTGGCACATCCTATTGTTATTATTGTTTGACTATTTCGTTTCCACGACTAACGCGTTGGAGCGAGATATTAATATATGTCATGGAAACAGGTTAGGTCATGCGACGTCCGTTTCCGTGGTCGAGTGGTTAAGGTCTCTGACTTGTATACCACTGTAACCTATCATCTCTGATGGTCACGGGTTCGAGCCCCACTCAGACCGTGTCTCATTTATATGAAAAAGTTGGCGGTTTCTTACGGAGGTTGGTGCACCAAGTACTGGTTAACCACTGGAGCCTGCCCAGGAAAGGTGTTGTTAGGTAAACTGCCCGTAACTCAAATGGGAAACCGGTAGCGACGTTAAATAAACTTAAATTTAAAAAAAGGTCATGCGTGTGTAAACACGATAGAGAAAATGTCGAATGTCCTCTCTGTCTTTCCGTAGAAAAAATGGATAATACGTCTCAGCACTGTCATTTTTGTTAATTTACAACTACTATATTAACTGTTTCGGTTCTGTAATATATATATACATGTATAGGTAGCATGCACTGTATTATAGTTATATGACTACAATTCTAGTAGGTAACGCTGTGGTAGCGCTGTGGTTGCGCAGTTGTAGCGGTTCGCTTCAGGTGTGAGAGGCCCGGAGTTCGCACCAATTTTAGCCTGAGTGTTCCCTTAGGCAAGGCACTTAAATTCCACACAACCTATTCTCTCTTCCTCATGGCGTTGGAGTCCATGAGGTTTGAGGTCTCGAGAGCGATTAAAATAATGTTGTAAGAACTTGGTTCGCAATAGAGCCACGATAAATGTGTATAAACTCTAACTTGGTTCGCAATAGAGCCACGATAAATGTGTATAAACTCTAACTTGGTTCGCAATAGAGCCACGATAAATTTGTATAAACTCTAACTGTTTCACTCCATGCTGTCACATAATCTGCATACATAGGGGATCTTACGCTCGTGATGATTTCATACCATATTTTATGAAACGAGTTTTGGAATGTTGCTATTAAGCGAGCTTTTTTACGAAATCCTCAGAACGTGTCACCAAGAAGGAAAGTGATTAGGTTGACATTACACATTGGGGACAGCTTATTGAAGAGAGTTATACGGAGGTGATTGTAGAAATTGCAGAGAAAGAGCCAATGGTAATTGTCTTTAATAGACGGATTATAGAACGAAGTAGTTTTAATAATAGCAACTTGGTTTGAACACAATTGAAATTTTTGATATGCGGTTTAGAATGTTCTTCTTGTTTCTTTTCAACACAGGACAGGGATGATATGTGTTTATGTTGCACATGTAGTTTCTAATAGATCATTAGTTTATACAAATTTAGATTAGCTCGATTGCGAAACAACTTCTTACAACTTATATTAATCACTCCCGATACCTCATTCATGATGGAATCCATCGCCACGAGGGAGAGAGAAGAGCCAACGTGGAATTTAAATGCCTTGCCTAAGGGTACAATCGTAACAGCTCCAGTGGGGCTCGAACTCCGGGCCTTTCGCACACGAAACGAAAGCACTATCACTGCACGTTCATGACTTCCATATCTATCACGTGTAGTATTCTATGATACCGCGTACCAAATAGAGACATTTAGTATTTACGAATTCAAAATTCCGGTTATAAAATCCATTTAATTTAGAAGCACGAGACGGATGTCAACAAGTGTATCAAGTTTGCTATAGCAACCTGAACTTAGACGGCTGTAACGATGGTGAATACGGTAATCCAACATTCTCCTGTCAGTTTAATGAAAGTGAGGATGCGGAACACTATCTATTTTGGTTGTCTATTTTATTTTAATCAAAGGCGCTCACTGTTCATACAAATATGTACTCATCGTCCCTTGAATACACGACTGGTTGCCTTGAAAAGTTAACTTAACGGACGAAGACGATACGTATATTTTCAAACAAGATTAATATTAAACAAGTCTTGTTAAAACAACTACACTGTGGTGTTGTATGGCTAACGAGGGAACGTTGTACGCTGCTAACAGGGGAACGTGTAATGTTGTAACTGGGGAACGTTGTACGGTGCTAACTGGGGGACGTTGTACGGCGCTAACTGGGGGAACGTTATACGGTGTAAAACTGTGGAACGTTGTACGGCGCTAACTGTGGAACGTTGTACGGCGCTAACTGGGGGAACGTTATTCGGCGTAAACTGTGGAACGTTGTACGGCGCTAACTGGGGGAACGTTATACGGCGCAAAACTGTGGAACGTTGTACGGCGCTAACTGTGGAACGTTGTACGGCGCTAACTGGGGGAACGTTATTCGGCGTAAACTGGGGAACGTTGTACGGTGCTAACTGGGGAATGTGTAATGTTGTAACTGGGAACGTTGTACGGTGCTAACTGGGGAACGTTGTACGGCGCTAACTGAGGGAACGTTATACGGCGTAAACTGTGGAACGTTGTACGGCGCTAACTGGGGGAACGTTATTCGGCGTAAACTGGGGAACGTTGTACGGCGCTAACTGGGGGAACGTTATACGGCGTAACTGTGGAACGTTGTACGGCGCTAACTGGGGGAACGTTATACGGCGTAAACTGGGGAACGTTGTACGGCGTAAACTGGGGGAACGTTATACGGCGTAAACTGGGGGAACGTTGTACTGCGCTAACTGAGGGAACATTGTACGGCGCTAACTGGGGGAACGTTGTACGGCGCTAACTTGGGAACGTTGTACGTCGCTAACTGGGGAACGTTATACGGCCTAAACTGAGAAACGTTATACGGCGCTAACTGGGGAACGTTGTAATCATCATCATCATCATCATAATCATCATCATCATCATCATCATCATCCTTAGGAATGGTTGGCAAAAAACATTGTAACTACATTGTGGGTCTTAAAACAGAACATTATAGAATAGTAAGTGATTGTATGACTATGCATACAGTGGCTTTGTTATCTATCGCGACGAATCATTTTTAAGAGATACTCTTTCATGGTTTTAGATGGCCACCGTACACAATCTATCAAATATCTTGCAATGCACAGCGACATGATCTATAGTCCTTCACAGCTTGTATGAATGAAAGACACGATTCTAAGGCATTTAATGGGTTATGATGAAGTATTAATACAAATAAATTAACACATCCACGTTTGATGTAACACAAATTCTATAACAAATTACACAAAACAACACCCCGCCATCAACAAAAACACTAAGAAAACTTATGTTTGCCGTAAATTTAACAAGATGTTAGGCTTAATGTCAAACTTATTATTTACTTATCTGCACTGAAACCAAAAGTGGACTAATGTCAAACTTATTATTTACTTATCTGCACTGAAACCAAAAGTGGACTAATGTCAAACTTATTATTTACTTATCTGCACTGAAACCAAAAGTGGACTAATGTCAAACTTATTATTTACTTATCTGCACTGAAACCAAAAGTGGACTAATGTCAAACTTATTATTTACTTATCTGCACTGAAACCAAAAGTGGACTAATGTCAAACTTATTATTTACTTATCTGCACTGAAACCAAAAGTGGACTAATGTCAAACTTATTATTTACTTATCTGCACTGAAACCAAAAGTGGACTAATGTCAAACTTATTATTTACTTATCTGCACTGAAACCAAAAGTGGACTTTGCTGAGAGTTTACAAATATACCATCACCTTAATAAGCTCACATATACCAGGTTATGTTATTAATTTTTCAGAATGTTGTATTGTTTTGTTTATTTGAATGTAATAGTGCAGTGACTGTCTGCCATCGCTTTGGATTTCTATGAATGGTGGCGGGCTACCATCAAATTGTAGTAACTCTACACTATGTGCTATCGAACGAGGATCGAGGTTGGCTTTAACCTTCAAGCTACAGATCTGGGGGATGCACGTGACAATGATCTTCAAGCTACAGACCTGGAGTTGCAAGTGACAATGACCTTCAAGCTACAGACCTGGGAGGTGCACGTGACAATGACATGCAAGCTACAGACCTGGGAGTTGCACGTGACAGTGACCTTCAAGCTACATATATGAGAGATGCACGTGACAATGACCTTCAAGCTACAGCTCTGGGAGTTGCACGTGACAATGACCTTCAAACTTCAGACCTGGGAGGTGCACGTGACAGTGACCTTCAAGCTACATATCTGAGAGATGCACGTGACAATGACCTTCAAGCTACAGACCTGGGAGGTGCACGTGACAATGACATGCAAGCTTCAGACCTGGGAGTTGCACGTGACAGTGACCTTCAAGCTACATATCTGAGAGATGCACGTGACAATGACCTTCAAGCTACAGCTCTGGGAGTTGCACGTGACAATGACCTTCAAGCTTCAGACCTGGGAGGTGCATGTGATCTTGATATTGAAGCAGCAAACGTGGGAGTTGTGATATATAAGTTATATGATTTTTATCACGTGAGGTAATTTATTTATTTCAAATTTCTTCACGACAGTGTTGCTTAGTAGAACATGGCATTTGTATTTTACTTTCGTCGACCTTGGTGGTACGTACGGACTTGAGTGTTGAGTGCAATATGTCACATTCTATGCTAAGCGCTTGACTAATGTGGTTGTAATATCCACACACGAATAACAAAGTCATTCGGCGGAAATACTTTTCTATTTTCAGTAGCAAAAGATGTACGAACCAGCAAATTAACGGATCAACACTTGACTATTTATGGACTTGCTATAATAGATATTTAGATATATATATTTTATTAGAACAAAAAGCAGTATACACATGTCCATACATACGATGTGTATATACACTCAACACAATTCCTGACCGATCACCTGGTGTTTTATTACAGAATGTGATAAATACTATATGATTAAGTTAAACTAAGAGCTAATGTACATTACGTTATCATAACATTAATTCTCATCAATGTGACCCGGGTTCGATTCTCAGACCGTGAAGTATGTGAGATTGTACGGTGGTCGCCAACTCGGACAGGTGGGTTTTCTCCGGGTACTCCGGTTTCACCCCACACGAATGACCACATGTACGCTTTCATCCGAGCCAACGAGAGTTATTAATATAAGTTGATAAAACTTACATTCGCAATCGTTGTAAAATAAATAATGTTTAAACTTACAGTATTTGGAGCAAACTAATAACTAAATAATATCAATATTCATATCATCTTATTGGTTATATTTTATTACAGATCGTTATGCATGATTTTCTGCATACTCATTTCGGATAATAAGAAAATGACGGTAATAAAATATTTATATTGTAAGTTTATTAATTGGCTCCAAATATTATAAAATACCAGGGTCGGAGGTTATAAAACTGTTCTCAAATCACAACCTCAAACTCAAGTGATATATGATTGGTTGAGTCTGATATTTAAGAAATAATAAGTATCAACCGTGGTATATCGCAGAATAACCCGAGTTTGAGGTTCGAGGGTTATTCTGCGATATACCACGGTTGATACTTATTATTTCTATTCTAACACGACTTACTTCTAATAATTTTAGACTAGAATCAAAGGAGTATTTTCTTCAAACGCCGTGCTACTCCGCTGCATTTGGCTTTCGAAATTTCTTCCCGCGTAAGGGGTGATGAGGTTATTTTTTTATGGAAAATATCAATCTAGTGCATAAATGAACAAAAGTTGTAACTGATCAATAATTTTATTTATTTTGTCAAATAAAACTGTACAGAATAGTAACTGAAACGTTACTTAACAGAAAAACAAGACGGACAAGAGATTATCTGATTCTAAAAATAGCTCACTTCCGCGAATTCCCACGGTAGTATTTACAAACATCACGTGACTTTCATTCATAAAACTTTACACGCATTGTATAAATGGAATAGCCAAAAACACGGTGCGCGCGCAGCATAGTTCAAGGTAGGTATATCGCAGAATAACCCGAGGATTTTACTCTACAAGTATGTATGTTATTAGCTGGGTCGTGTTAGAATTACACTTGACTGAACCAATCAGAAGCTTGAGACCGAGTGTGAGATTGGAGAAATGTTGTATACCCTCCAGGTCTGGTGACCCATTAGGATTTTTGTTGAGTGTAGTGTGTATGAACAAACGGATGAACATTTGTTTGCATATTGACTGTATTGTCTATAGCGTGGCTGTTCTATACGCAGTCTTGCTTCCTTGTAATATTGACTGTATTGTCTATATCGTCGCTGTTCTATCCGCAGTCTTGCTTCCTTGTGATATTGACTGTATTGTCTATATCGTCGCTGTTCTATCCGCAGTCTTGCTTCCTTGTAATATTGACTGTATTGGCTATAGCGTTGCTGTTCTACCCGCAGTCTTGCTTCCTTGTGATATTGACTGTATTGTCTATAGCGTTGCTGTTCTACCCGCAGTCTTGCTTCCTTGTGATATTGACTGTATTGTCTATAGCGTGGCTGTTCTACCCGCAGTCTTGCTTCCTTGTGATATTGACTGTATTGTCTATAGCGTGGCTGTTCTATCCGCAGTCTTGCTTCCTTGTAATATTGACTGTATTGTCAATAGCGTGGCTGTTCTATCCGCAGTCTTGCTTCCTTGTGATATTGACTGTATTGTCTATAGCGTGGCTGTTCTATCCGCAGTCTTGCTTCCTTGTGATATTGACTGTATTGTCTATAGCGTGGCTGTTCTATCCGCAGTCTTGCTTCCTTGTAATATTGACTGTATTGTCTATAGCGTGGCTGTTCTATCCGCAGTCTTGCTTCCTTGTGATATTGACTGTATTGTCAATAGCGTGGCTGTTCTATCCGCAGTCTTGCTTCCTTGTAATATTGACTGTATTGTCTATAGCGTTGCTGTTCTACCCGCAGTCTTGCTTCCTTGTGATATTGACTGTATTGTCTATAGCGTTGCTGTTCTACCCGCAGTCTTGCTTCCTTGTAATATTGACTGTATTGTCTATAGCGTGGCTGTTCTACCCGCAGTCTTGCTTCCTTGTAATATTGACTGTATTGTCTATAGCGTTGCTGTTCTACCCGCAGTCTTGCTTCCTTGTGATATTGACTGTATTGTCTATATCGTCGCTGTTCTACCCGCAGTCTTGCTTCCTTGTGATACTGACTGTATTGTCTATAGCGTGGCTGTTCTATCCGCAGTCTTGCTTCCTTGTGATATTGACTGTATTGTCTATAGCGTGGCTGTTCTATCCGCAGTCTTGCTTCCTTGTAATATTGACTGTATTGTCAATAGCGTGGCTGTTCTATCCGCAGTCTTGCTTCCTTGTGATATTGACTGTATTGTCTATAGCGTGGCTGTTCTATCCGCAGTCTTGCTTCCTTGTGATATTGACTGTATTGTCTATAGCGTGGCTGTTCTATCCGCAGTCTTGCTTCCTTGCGATATTGACTGTATTGTCTATAGCGTGGCTGTTCTATGCGCAGTCTTGCTTCCTTGTGATATTGACTGTATTGTCTATAGCGTGGCTGTTCTACCCGCAGTCTTGCTTCCTTGTGATATTGACTGTATTGTCTATAGCGTGGCTGTTCTATCCACCCCAAACACAACCCACCGCAGTCTTGCTTCCTTGTGATATTGTACATGAAATCATCCGGTGCATCTCATAAAACTATTATAATCTTAACAATAATGACTCTTATTTAACCATTTATACCTTTTAATCAAATCAGTATTTATCATTGTATATATGTCGTCTGCCTTGATATGTTTACTCCACTACTATATTACTATTACCAAGATATTTTTGGATTTTTTTTAAAAATTTAAATTATTGACCGCGTAATATAAACGTTATGTTTTTATCCCACATGTCTTTGTTTTATCCATGCTTTATCCCACGAGTGTTTGTTTTATATAAATACATAGTTTTTAACATTTTGGAATATTTTTAGTTGTTCAGATTATGTTTTGTAATAAAGATGTGATATATCTTTGATGGAATCCTTCGTATTTCGTTTTCACGTAATAATAATCATATAATGTAGGTGTGCGTTTTTATGTCCTTAGTATATAATGTAGGTGTGCGTTTTATATGTCCTCTAGTATATAATGTAGGTGTGCGTTTTCTATGTCCTCTAGTATATAATGTAGGTGTGCGTTTTCTATGTCCTCTAGTATATAATGTAGGTGTGCGTTTTCTATGTCCTCTAGTATATAATGTAGGTGTGCGTTTTCTATGTCCTCTAGTATATAATGTAGGTGTGCGTTTTCTATGTCCTCTAGTATATAATGTAGGTGTGCGTTTTATATGTCCTCTAGTATATAATGTAGGTGTGCGTTTTCTATGTCCTCTAGTATATCTTTGTTTTTGTCGGCAAATAGCTATTGTAGCTAGTGTTTATTGTTGTACACCCGACTCAAAATAAAGTATCTTGTATAACACCAGCGTCCACTATGGAGGAAAATGTGAATAACCTTAAAAGTCCGATACAACGTCCTAGCCTGTCCTCACAATGTCCTCACACTGTCCTTATAATGTCCAGGATAATGAGATAAAAAATGTTGGACATGATAAATGTGTACAGCGAAACATTTAATACTAGTTACTGTGGGCGCTACCGGCCACTGATATCGACAAATGTCGTCCATGTGTGTCTCCTCCTCAAAACATGTCGCGAAATAATTGTATGCGACGACAGTGTTTCTAACTTATTTTATTGCAGTCCAGCCAAACAAAAAACAGGCATCGCATTAATAGCGTTACTTGTGAGTTATGCATAGTGTTTATATATAAACCACGAAAACCCAATAAACGTTGTCCTAACACAGAAACAAGTAAGCACCCATATGATCCTTCGAAAGAACGGGCGGGCGGCGGGCGGGCGGGCGGGCGGGCGGGCGGGCGGGCGGACGGACGGGCGGGCGGGCGGGCGGGCGGGGGGCGGACGGGCGGACGGGCGGACGGGCGGGCGGGCGGCGGACGGACGGGCGGGCGGACGGACGGACGGACGGACGGACGGACGGACGGACGGACGGACGGACGGACGGACGGACGGACGGACGGACGGACGGACGGACGGACGGACGGACGGACGGACGGACGGACGGACGGACGGACGGACGGACGGACGGACGGACGGACGGACGGACATCGGTACCACTTACTTCCCCCAATGACATTATTTGATTTGCTAGTCTTAAACAGGCACGCATCTCTTCAATAAATTAGAGAAGATCATGCCATGCTTTGCCCTTTTTGGCTTTATGATCGGTCTGGAGTCTATAGAAACATATATTTGTTTATATCTCTAACACATACCAATGTGAAACGCTATTAAATGTGAGTTTCTATAGCTTTTCTGCATCATATATATCGACTGCTACCCTGCGCAGCTACCAAAACGACAGGCAGCCTCTCACGAAACTTGGTTTAATGATTGGTTTAAACGTTCTTCTTCGATTTCAAGAATTTACTTAATATTAAGCTTACCACGTGCAACCAGTAACCATGCAAGAGGCCTTACTACGCCCTCTGGTCGATAGTCAATCAAGATGGCAGCATTTTAATTCGGATCTTAACTGCTTCACTTTGAGGTTTCCTGTTCCAATAAGTTTTGGCAGCTATCTTGGTGACAGACAATATGCTCGCATGGATTCACAAGTCTAGAACTTGCGGTGCAGGTGATTCTTAGTATGGAACGTAAATTACAAACTGACTTTGCTTAGTCCGCACGTATCAGTGGCGTAGCTGCCTGTACACCAAACCGCCCGTGCTTGCAGATTTTTCCTGGAATCTTAGTAATAGCGGGAGCAACCAGCATACATGTATTAATTCAGAATATTGAGGATATTGAGGACATATTTTAAATAATACTACTACTACTAATAATAATAAATACTTTATTTTACGAGAGAACTCATTTAACAAAAGTTAATCTACCATGAGGCCCTCAACATAATATTATATACAAATCAAATGATATGAATATAAGTGAAAACTGCATATTGGAATTATATGGTAATGTTAAAGCTGAACAGTAAAGGAGCTATATATACCAGCCAGGTATATACACTATGTAATGGAATATGATGATATATGGAATTGTCTAGCAGAGTAGAAAAAGGGCAATGAGATAATTAATGACAATAAATATATACAACAAGGTGCAGGTATGACTTATAGGGGTATATTGAAAACAAGTATGAAATCAGCTTCACGACAACCATTCACAGAATCTAGTAACTATTGCAATGGTAATGTTCAAACGCGCTCGATTTGCTTGAAAATATTACTTCGAAAAATTAACCAGAGTTCACCGAAGTATTTGAGGGGCACGCATGAATTCTGAGCAAGCTACGCCAGTGCAGTTTCCCACATTTTCAGTCTGCACATACATACCTGTAACGTATCGCCACTGTAAAAGGCAATGCCGACAGACAAATTTACTTGGTAATATCAACCGGAGTGCGATGTCACCTTCAATCTTTGGGTCCCGGATATGATATTTGAATCCGTTGAAATCTGCAATAAAACATTTCTAATAAATATATATGTACACCGTTATTGTATTTCCTTCTCGAAGAACATATATGCATGCCTTGTTTTCGTATGCATTTTCTCACTAATGATATGCTGCTGACATGCGCACTCGAAGTTACGAGCATGCGCATTCGTATTGTTGGGCAGCGTTTTTCGTAAGAAATGGCGTGTTTTACGGGTTAAGCTGTTCCAAGAATGGTGGAATTGCTAGCTCGGGTACACGGTAAGTCACACATCTATCCGTATATACATGTTATATGCTATGTGTCATATTTCTTCTTTGTGTTATTGAAAAGATGTGTGTTTTACGTTTATTTATCGTCGCTACCGGTTGCCCATATGAGCGACGCCTCCTGAAGTGATTAGTCATTTTAGATTTTTGGAGGATAGTGCAATGATATGGACAGAGATCCATTCCAGAGTCTCCTCTGGTTCTTTTACGTGTACGGTGTAAAGCACCGACACGCGACCTCGATTTAACGTCCCATCTGAAAGACTGTTAATTTTATTATGTTCAGACGGGGGATCGAACCTACGATCCCTGGATTACCAGTCCAGCGTGTTACCACTGGACTACAGATCCGTCAGTAAAACACATTTCCAACACTGAATGCAGGACATCTGTCATCCGCCATTTTGTTTACGAGATTCAGCGAACGATTTTGATTGGTTCACTATTTTGACGAGCTAATGAATTATTCATTTTGACAGTTAGGAGGATTTGAATTACAGGCTATTGGATACGGGCAAACATTATGAAGAAGAATAATGTTTTATTAAGAGTTAAGCTTCATAAAGTTCTCGTCTGTGTGCATATTTTGACAGAAGGCCCTCGGCTTTAATTTTCTTTAAAGCTCCGCGTCCTGGTATTTTTGTTACAATGTAGGAGTGTTGATACAGCATGTGAGTTGCGTAATTCTTAGGTATATCATTAGCTTCGTCAAGTATTGCAACTCGACGTTATGTTGTTCTATTACAGGTCTATATACATTATATTATGTATTAGGGGGAGGAGGGTGCTGTGTCATTTAATGCCGATGACTTCAAATCACTTGCCCCTCAACCCTACTGGTTCGAGTCTGACTGGGTGTGTCGAATTATTTCATGTGCGGAAGCTATCCATTTGATTTGCGGTCCCCGGTCTCCCTCTGCGTCTGAAAAAAGTGCTCGAAGAGGCACCAATTGTCTTCCTCCACCAATAATAGCTGGAGCGACGTTAAACCCCAAATGCAAACAAACTACTACATGTATGTATTATTTTCAAGCGTTATATTGATGCAATTTATAAAGTTCTATGTATTCCAACAGTGGCGGAAGAGCTTGTAATTACTCTCAAATCTTCCAAACGGCATCTTACCCCCATCATTGATCTGGAGTCTGTGACTCTCCAAGCACGCTTGGGATTCCGTCATTGCAGAATCCTGCAGTGGACATATTTTGAATTCGAAATACCCTAGATGATTGGCTGTTAGACCAATAATCGCGTCGATTTTTCCACCAATCGGATATGTTCTCGTGATTATTCCAGAGGCATATTTCCCGCCAATTTCGTTGTCACGTGGTTGTTGTTGATAGGGATCTCCACAGATCCCACACAAACCGTTATATGTTACCCATTGATTCTGGAAAAAAACACGTGAACATAAATCAGTTGCAGTATATATATAGTAACAGTATAAATGCGGACTGCTATTTATTCCTGTATTTAAACGTATATGAACACATGTTCATTTATACTTATCACGGGAAACACGTGTTCGTAAAACATGGATCAGTAGATATACACGTGATGAGGACGAGTGTATTATAGATATATTAGGCCGGAATCAGATCTGCATTTAGTTTATACACATTTAGTTTAGCTCGATTGAGAAACAAGTTTTTACTACATTAGATTAATCGCTCTCGAGACAGACCTCATTCCCGGTGATCTACATTTCCACTAGGGATAGAGAAGAGGTAATGTGAAAATAAGGGGTTTGCACAAGGGGACACAAACGGTTGCAGCTGGGCGCGAACTCCTAACCTTTCGCGCTTGACAAGAACGTTACCACTGCGCAATCATGACTCCCACGAGATCTGCACGTGCATGTCACACGTAGACGAAACAGTGCTTTGATCGTATGTAAGTGTATTTGTATTTTGATGAATATAATAAAGAACAACGCGTAATCATTAAGTTATGGTTAATTATGCATACAACTATAATAACGTCACTTGTGATTTACAGTATGGTGTAGCGGTGACATGCCAGTGTCGATCCACGATTCAAGTACACATGGTGATTTTAATATATTCCTTAATATTGTTAAGCAACGTATTAAAGACAATTATGTACACGATTGGCATGCTAGTTTAGAGAATTCGTCCAGGGCATTGTTTTATAGATGGATTGCTACTTTTAATTTTCAACCATATCTCGAGTTAACAAATGTAAACAAATATCAAATTGTTTTGTCTAGGTTACGAATGTCATCACATAGATTAGAAATTGAATGTGGTAGATGGCAAAAAACCCCACAAAGTACACCTTTCATTGAAAGGAAATGCAATGTATGTAACAAGTTAGAGGATGAATAGCACTTTATTATTGAATGCTCACTTTATACTGATTTAAGATCACTTTACATCAAGAAATAGTATTGGCATATACCTAATATGGTTATATTTGTTAAGTTAATGCAATTACAAAATGTTCGGAAATGATCTTTATACGTTTTTAAAGCATTTGAGTCAATATCTAAACAGATCTTAATAGTTAATATTGTTTTCAATGATTAATACTCAATTCTTGTTGGTTTTGTTGTTGTTTTTGTGTGTGCGTTGTTTGACTGTATGTCTCTCCCATAATTGGTCGTTGAGATTAGTGTCTGTCACCATATTACCATACACGTTCGTTGAGATTAGTGTCCGTCACCATATTTCCATACACGTTCGTTGAGATTGATGTCCGTCACCATATTACCATACATGTTCGTTGAGATTGATGTCCGTCACCATATTACCATACATGTTCGTTGAGATTAGTGTCCGTCACCATATTACCATACATGTTCGTTGAGATTAGTGTCCGTTACCATATTACTATACATGTTCGTTGAGATTAGTGTCCGTTACCATATTACCATACATGTTCGTTGAGATTAGTGTCCGTCACCATATTACCATACATGTTCGTTGAGATTGGTGTCCGTCACCATATTACCATACATGTTTCACTTTGCAATGTTTTGTATTGATGCTGTGTTCATGGACCAGAAATGGCTTATTACGAAATAAAGATATATAATATATTCAGAACATTATTACCGCTATATTACAAGAATATTTATTTATATATGAGCCATGTAGTCAAATGTTACGATGTTATGTATCTGGTCCATACCTCGTAAACCATCTGCACTAATGTTCATCCTGGTGAAACGATCCGTTCAAACAATTGATTCACAGTGTGCACAGTACAGTGTTCACCAACGTATTTGGAGTTTGGAACAGGAACGGGAAATATGCAAAAGACAACCCCGACCGAATGTGCATCCATTGGTGTTTCGGTGAGCTAGTGGCACTAATTGAAAGTCCTGAATCCGTAGTTGTGTTTTACGTTTATTTATAGTCGCTACCGGTAGTCTATATGAGCGACGTCTCCTGAAGAGGTTAGTCGGTTTAGATTATTGGAGGATAGTGCAATGATACAGACAGAGTCCCATTCCAGAATCTCCACTGGTTCTTTTACGTGCACGGTGTAAAGCACCGACAGGAGACCTCGATTTAAAGTCCCATTTGAAATTTTATTAGAGTTAGACGGGGGGATTGAACCTGCAATCCCTGGATTACCAGTACAACGTGTTAACAACTGGACTACAGATCCGTTTGTACAGCCGTATTACTGTTACATACCGTCATTCATGCCATAATATTTCAAATGTAATTTGCTTACTGAAAATGAGGTTATGAGGTCAACGTTAACAAACAAAACCACTTATTATATCTGACACTGGAATAATTACGTCGTATGTTTCTTATATAAAAATATAAACGATTTGTAATTTCTTCTTCAGAACGTACATTTGCGTCAGACAAATTGAATATTTGTGTTGAGCTATGTCTAAAGATCGACAATAAATGTGTTATTAATTCATACCTTGACATAAAAGACTAATATATATATGTCATTTACAACATTTCCCTTTGTATCAGTAATTATGGTGCAGAACAAACACGTCAACTACGCTACTAAAGTAGTTTTATTTTCTAGAGTAGCATGACAGGGCGCGTCGCCTGCCCCCTTTTCGTCGCCTGTTTGCCATTTATGACCGCCATTTTGCCCTATTTTTAATTTTTTTTTTTTAATTTTTGAAAAAGCCCCAACAGGTGAGTGAGTGCCTCCTGTCGGTCAGACCATTATACACTCGAACTCGTCCACCCTTTGAACGATATATCCTGCCTTACTGCCTCTTTCATCAAGCATAATTACCTGTCAATCACTCTAAGTTAGCAAACTTGTCTAGGGGTTAACTCCCCTTTACCCCCTTCCGTACTTATTAAGCAATATATTCTAATGACTTTGTTTTGTCTGCAGTTTTTAATTTTGACAGCAAACAGAAACTAACTTTTAGAATAAAATTATACAGGGACTATTTCTTATTACGGACGTTCACAATAACAGAAGCTGCTGTGCGGTTGTGTTACGTAGTTCAATGAGGCTCCAGAAAGGGCAGTTAAAATGAATATAATTTGAAAACAAATATTATTTTAGCCAAAGTCATTGGAAATCATATGAAAAGTAATTGTTTGATCTCGTGATCAACGAAATACAAAATTATACCGGACGTTAACACTAACACAAGTGGCTGTGCGGTTGTGTTACGTAGTGTATTGAGGCTCATATGCATAAGGTGATGACATATGAGCATACCTGTACATTTTCCTCTATAGACAATATTAATTTTTTCATTTAGTTTATACAAATTTATCTTAACTCGATTGCGAAACAAGTTCTTACAACTTATATTAATCACTCTCGAGACCTCATTCCTGATGGAATCCATCGCAACGAGGGAGAGAGAAGAGGTAGCGTGGAATTTAAATGCCTTGCCTAATGACACAATCGTAACGGCTCCAGCGGGGATCGAACTCCGAACATTTCGCACCGGAAGCGAACGCGCTACCACTCCGCTATCACGAATTTCTTCATTTAAATTTCATTGTAGTATTACAAGACACAATTCTAGTATTTTTCATACAAAATAAATCATTTGTATATTTACGTAATACTTGTTCGATTGTAATTGTGTTTATGTATATACATACAGTACAATATGATTAACATTAATAATAAGGTTGTTCATGGATTGTTTGAGCGGTTTTGTCATGCCGTTCTTTCTTAACCGCATTTATTCAATTAACGTCAATGTGATTACGATGCATTACTCCGCAGTTTACAAAAAGTAAAGCAATGTGTGACCATGCACGAATCAATGTTGGCTTGTTTATATCTGGCAGGTTTACATCAAACATCATAGTACAGATGGATCTGCCTGCAGTTCAGTGGTTAACAGGTTGGACTAGTAATCCAGGGTTGGCAGGTTCGATCCCCCGTCTGACCCTAATAAAATTAGCAGTCTTTCAGATGGGACTTTATACCGAGGTCTCGTGTCGGAGCTTTACACCATGCACGTACAAGAACCAGAGGAGACTCTGGAATGGGTCTCTGTCTGTATCATTGCACTATCCTCCAAAATCTAAAATAACTAATCTCTTCAGGAGGCGTCGCTCATATGGACAACCGGTAGCGACGATAAATAAACGTAAAAACACATTCTTTATGATATTTCATGAAAAGACTAGTTTTAATTTCTGACTCTAAAATAACAAAAGATGATAACACGTGCATGTACGTGTATGTATGTATAATATGTATATGTATGTATAATATGTATATGTATGTATAATATGTATATGTATGTATAATATGTATATGTATGTATAATATGTATATGTATGTATAATATGTATATGTATGTATAATATGTATATGTATGTATAATATGTATATGTATGTATAATATGTATATGTATGTATAATATGTATATGTATGTATAATATGTATATGTATGTATAAATATGTAATGTATGTATAAATGATAGTTAGTATAATATGTATAGTATATGTATAATATGTATAGTATGTATAATATGTATATGTATGTATAATATGTATATGTATGTATAATATGTAATGTATGTATAATATGTATATGTATGTATAAATGTATATGTATGAATATTGTATATGTATGTATAATATGTATATGTATGTATAATATGTATTGTATGTATAATATGTATATGTATGTATAATATGTATATGTATGTATAATAGTATATGTATGTAAAATGTATATGTATGTATAATATGTATTGATGTATAATATGTATATGTATGTATAATATGTATTGTATGTATAAGTATATGTATGTATAATATGTATATGTATGTATAATATGGTTGTATGTATAATATGTATATGTATGTATAATATGTATATGTATGTATAAAATATGTATAATATGTATATGTATATGTATATATGATATAAGTATCATTTGTTCTTGTAATGAGGTTGTACACAGTTTAAAAACAAAACATGCACGTGATATTAACCCATTCTAACTCGGAGTCATTATAATGCATGCCAACCAACTACATACCACTTAACGTATCATAACGTTCCCGCAATTCAGTACATTATTAATGCTTGGCAACCAACTACATATTATTAACTATAGCATAGCGTTCCCGCAAATTCAGTTCAGTAGGATGATATTTTGCTTACCGTAAATCCTCCACAATTCAGTTCATTAGGATGATATTTAGCTTACCGTAAATCCTCCACAATTCAGTTCAGTAGGATGATATTTTGTTTACCGTAAATCCTCCACAATTCAGTTCATTAGGATGATATTTAGCTTACCGTAAATCCTCCACAATTCAGTTCAGTAGGATGATATTTTGCTTACCGTAAATCCTCCACAATTCAGTTCAGTAGGATGATATTTTGCTTACCGTAAATCCTCCACAATTTAGTTCAGTAGGATGATATTTTGTTTACCGTAAATCCTCCACAATTTAGTTCAGTAGGATGATATTTTGCTTACCGTAAATCCTCCACAATTCAGTTCAGTAGGATGATATTTTGCTTACCGTAAATCCTCCACAATTCAGTTCAGTAGGATGATATTTTGCTTACCGTAAATCCTCCACAATTCAGTTCATTATCATTGGTATTTATTGTTGTATTGTATCCTCGTCGCCACATTGATGACCTCGATGGTGGCTCCCATAGTCGTCCGTGTCCTTCGGTGACATCTACCGCGATATTCAGCATCACTACTACAGCAGCCACAACACTCACCATCGTTCCAGCATCACAGTGGTGTGCTACATCCATCTTATCCATGTATAAATGTGATGCATGTATTGAAATGGTTTGATCTTAAAATGTTCTCATTTCAATAGTTTGCTTATAATATTTAATATCCAAATAACATATGACTGCAAACTGTAACCCTTCTGTAACAAGAACTGGTTGCTATAGTGTCCAGGAGTTCGTTGCTAACTAAAACGAATACACAAATCCTGTCAGTTTTACGGACTTAATAATAATCTATCATACACGCTTTTTATATGTGGTCTGAAATTTTCCCACTAAGTTGCAAGTTCTTAAAGAAATGTTTTTAAACAATTTCCAAATTTAATCTGCTCGGGTTTTAATGAAGATAGATTGCATTATTAAAGTTTACATGCACATTTATATTAAGCCTAGTTATTAATTCTCAAAAACCTCTCCAACAAAAATCGTGCAACTGCTGAAAGTGTTTCGGTTTCAAATATACTTTTATTTATCTTACAATGCCATTCTGTGAAACACATTAAATTTTATTATTCGTAAAAGGAATTCAGATTAAGGACATGAAATATAACATTAATTTTGCTTCAAATTCAAGAAATTTCTCACTTCCATATCTGGTCACATTGTTTTAAAATGGTAATATCCACATACATTTAAATCATACTGTATATTGCTATTTTGTTCTTCTTTAATGATTAATATAATTATGCTGTTCTGTGATTCCTTAATACTAATAATTTAGTCGCTGTGCATACCATTTATAACCTTCCCCAAGTAATGCGACTGACAAACGGGCACACTCATGGCTTACCTTCAGCTTAATACTGTACAAGCTATAAATATTGCATCAATCAAGGTTACCACATCACTGCTTTCGACAGCCTAACTTTGGACTGACGTATAAAGTTAGTTATTAATTTCAATAAGTATGGACTCTTGTAGAATTGTATAAAAGAATACCCATACATGACCCGAGGTTATCAAACACTTCTCAGATCTCAAACTCAAGCTCAATTGATTTGATTGGTTGATTATGAGTTTTTCTGTCACCTCAATCAGAAGCTTGAGACTGAGTTTGCGATTGGTGAACAGTGTTATAACCTCCAGGCGTGCGGGTTCTATTTGTCTGATATACTCAGAATTCTGAAATAGACAATGTACACATTAGTATGATATATAGTTATATACACGATATATAGTTATATACACGATATATAGTTATGTACACGATATATAGTTATATACACGATATATAGTTATATACACGATATATAGTTATATATACGATATATAGTTATATACACGATATATAGTTATATACACGATATATAGTTATATATACGATATATAGTTATATACACGATATATAGTTATATACACGATATATAGTTATACACGATATATAGTTATATACACGATATATAGTTATATACACGATATATAGTTATATACACGATATATAGTTATATACACGATATATAGTTATATACACGATATATAGTTATATACACGATATATAGTTATATACACGATATATAGTTATATACACGATATATAGTTATATACACGATATATAGTTATATACACGATATATAGTTATATACACGATATATAGTTATATACACGATATATAGTTATATACACGATATATAGTTATATACACGATATATAGTTATATACACGATATATAGTTATATACACGATATATAGTTAGTTATATACACGATATATAGTTATATACATGATATATAGTTATATACACGATATATAGTTATATACACGATATATAGTTATATACACGATATATAGTTATATACACGATTATAGTTATATACAGACATGATATATAGTTATATACACGATATATAGTTATATACACGATATATAGTTATATACTACATGATATATAGTTATGTACACGATATATAGTTATATACATGATATATAGTTATATACATGTACATGATATATAGTTATATACACGATATATAGTTATATACATGATATATAGTTATATACACGATATATAGTTATATACACGATATATAGTTATGTACACGATATATAGTTATATACACGATATATAGTTATATACACGATATATAGTTATATACACGATATATAGTTATATACACGATATATAGTTATATACATGTACATGATATATAGTTATATACACGATATATAGTTATATACACGATATATAGGTATATACACGATATATAGTTATATACACGATATATAGTTATGTACACGATATATAGTTATGTACACGATATATAGTTATGTACACGATATATAGTTATATACACGATATATAGTTATATACACGATATATAGTTATATACACGATATATAGTTATATACACGATATATAGTTATATACACGATATATAGTTATATACACGATATATAGTTATATACACGATATATAGTTAGTTATATACACGATATATAGTTATATACACGATATATAGTTATATACACGATATATAGTTATATACACGATATATAGTTATGTACACGATATATAGTTATATACACGATATATAGTTATATACACGATATATAGTTATATACACGATATATAGTTATATACACGATATATAGTTATATACACGATATATAGTTATAGTACACGATATATAGTTATATACACGATATATAGTTAGTTATATACACGATATATAGTTATATACACGATATATAGTTATATACACGATATATATTATATACACGATATATAGTTATATACACGATATATAGTTATACACGATATATAGTTATATACACGATATATAGTTATATACACGATATATAGTTATATACACGATATAATAGTTATATACACGATATATAGTTATATACACGAATATATAGTTATATACACGATATATAGTTATATACACGATATATAGTTATATACACGATATATAGTTATATACACGATATATAGTTATATACACGATATATAGTTATATACACGATATATAGTTATATACACGATATATAGTTAGTTATATACACGATATATAGTTAGTTATATACACGATATATAGTTAGTTATATACACGATATATAGTAGTTATATACACGATATATAGTTATATACACGATATATAGTTATATACACGATATATAGTTATATACACGATATATAGTTATATACACGATATATAGTTATATACACGATATATAGTTATATACACGATATATAGTTATATACACGATATATAGTTATATACACGATATATAGTTATATACACGATATATAGTTATATACACGATATATAGTTATATACACGATATATAGTTAGTTATATACACGATATATAGTTAGTTATATACACGATATATAGTTAGTTATATACACGATATATAGTTATATACACGATATATAGTTATATACACGATATATAGTTATATACACGATATATAGTTATATACACGATATATAGTTATATACACGATATAATAGTTATATACACGATATATAGTTATATACACGATATATAGTTATATACACGATATATAGTAGTTATATACACGATATATAGTTATATACACGATATATAGTTATATACACGATATATAGTTATATACACGATATATAGTTAGTTATATACACGATATATAGTTAGTTATATACACGATATATAGTTAGTTATATACACGATATAAGTTAGTTATATACACGATATATAGTTAGTTATATACACGATATATAGTTAGTTATATACACGATATATAGTTATATACACGATATATAGTTAGTTATATACACGATATATAGTTATATACACGATATATAGTTATATACACGATATAATAGTTATATACACGATATATAGTTATATACACGATATATAGTATATATACACGATATATAGTTATATACACGATATATAGTTAGTTATAACCGATATATAGTTATATACACGATATATAGTTATATACACATATATAGTTAGTTATATACACGATATATAGTTATATACACGATATATAGTTAGTTATATACACGATATATAGTTAGTTATATACATGATATATAGTTAGTTATATACATGATATATAGTTATATACACGATATATAGTTATATACACGATATATAGTTAGTTATATACACGATATATAGTTATATACACGATATATAGTTATACACATGATATATAGTTATATACACGATATTTCGTTAGTTATATACACGATATATGTAGTTATATACCTTGATATATATATAGTTAGTTATCTACGATATATAGTTAGTTATATACACGATATATAGTTAGTTTATATACACGATATATAGTTAGTAGATACACGATATATATAGTTAGTTATATACACGATATATAGTTTTAGTTTATATACCGATATATAGTTATATACACGATATATAGTTTTATATACGATATATAGTTATATACCGATATATAGTTAGTTATATACACGATATATATTATATACACGATATATATTTATATACACGATATATAGTTATTACACGATATATAAGTTAGTTATATACACGATATATAGTTATATACACGATATATAGTTATATACACGATATATAGTTATATACACGATATATAGTTATATCCACGACATATAGTTATATACACGATATATAGTTATATACACGATATATAGTTAGTTATATACACGATATATAGTTAGTTATATACACGATATATAGTTAGTTATATACACGATATATAGTTATATACACGATATATAGTTATATACACGATATATAGTTATATACACGATATATAGTTAGTTATATACACGATATATAGTTATATACACGATATCTATAGTATAATCCACGACATATAGTTATATACACGATATATAGTTATATCACGATCTATTAGTTAGTATATACACGATATATAGTTATATACACGATATATAGTTTATACACGATATATAGTATATACACGATATAATTATATACACGATATATAGTTAGTTATATACACGATATATAGTTATATACACGATATATAGTTATTATATACACGATATATAGTGTTATATACACGATAGATAGTTATATCACGATATTAGTTATACATACACGATATATAGTTATTATATACACACTTATATATACGTTATATACACGATATATAGTTATATACACAATATATAGTTATATACACGATATATAGTTATATACACGATAGAGTTTATACACGATATATAGTTATATACACGACATATAGTTAGTTATATTACACGATTATCTAGTTATATACACGATATATAGTTATATACACGATATATAGTTATATACACGATATAATAGTTATATACACGACATATAGTTAGTTATATACACGATATATAGTTATATACACGATATATAGTTATATACACGATATATAGTTATATACATGATATATAGTTATATACACGATATATAGTTATATACACGATATATAGTTATATACAAGATATATAGTAATATACACGACATATAGATAGTTATATACACGATATA